>OZ010601.1:8640144-9235144 GCA_963932145.1 Acanthosepion lycidas
TCGAAACCGTGGTTACCAAAGAACTTTCCACTTCACCAAAGTTAAACTCTTGATTGCTCATACGTGCACATATAAGCAGACAGGATTTCGTAAATTTATTAATAGAAACAAACGGGTTTCGAATAATTTGGAACTTATACAGCAAGTGGCAGTCCGAATCCCCCTTTTAGTTTGTGTACATTAAAAACGATTGGTCGTAAAGAAAAAACAAAAAAAAAGTTTTTTTTTTTCCTCCACTCATTTTCCCCGTCCCGAGCAGTTATCTCAAGTAGGTGCGTATTTTAGCTTACAAATACGTCCGCACCCTACGTCATCGACAGCCGTCTTAAACATAAAGTTTCAGTTCTGGAGGGAGACATGCAACAGCTTCTGAACTTCATGTAGGCAGATGGAAGGTAAGTAGTCACTTTCCGTTTATTCCGATGCTCCAACGACCGTGGCCAAAGAGAAAACTCACTGATTCCCGACATCGCCATGGTAACCATGTCAAGAACTAGGAACACCCCATATTAGCGACACCAGTTAAGTACTGTTTCACTGACAATTTTCTTTCTACATTTGATCTCGAACATGTAATTAAAGAAAAGACTTTTCGAACTCTTCACCATGTGCACAATACCTCATAATATACTCAAACACTAATACCGTATAAATCAAATCAAACACACTCAGTACATACTGTCTTTTTTGAATAAATGTTATTTTGGATTTGGTTAATTCGAGTTTTGTCTTTCTTGCAAATTGTTGCTTGTAAATGATAAACTTTGTATGTTTGAGGCTTCGGTACTGACCAGGCGTTTCAAGCCCTCAACAACGTACATATATATTGGTTATTTAAATATCTTACGGAAAATAAATACTAATATTTTATTCAATTTGGCATTAAAAAAATGCATAGCACCAATCGCTATCATCTTGCGCGCAAGGAAATATTTTTTAATAAAATGCGTCTTTGGCCGGGTTCGAACCAACACACATACCTTTTGTAATTGAAAAAATCCCATGTTTTTTTCGACCTAACCACTACTCCACCAACGATACAATATTAAAGTATTATTTACACAAAGACAAAATGCATAAACGCATACTCGAACACGCGAGTTACAGCGAGCAATCTTACCGCAAGCTATGCCAAACCGACTAATAATTACCTCATTTTAGGAGTTTATAAATCTTACATTTCTTGATATAATATATTCCAAGAAAAAGTTCACCTGAAAGCCGGAACAACTCCGCAAACGTATCATACCTTTTGATTTTGAAAACATTCCTGGTAAGCCATTACTAAAATGTAATTGAAAAACAGCTTATTTCGGTGCTCGAACTCGTATCGAAAACTGGGATGTTAAATCACTTACCACTTCACCACGCACTCATTCGTCAGGCATTGACTGTCGCCACTTATATCGTATCAGTTAACAACTAACTGACTAATTACAGTTTTCATTTAAGTCGTTGCAATGATCAGAAGGTTTCAAGTGCATAAAATAATTTATTTAGCCGGCATATGTTGGCTCATTGGTAAGGTGTCAAGCTGCTATTCTTTCTATACGGGTTCAAATCAGCGAGAGTTTTTGACTTTAGTAAGTAACTACAAGAGCAGTCCGTTTATGATTTTATATTAATAGGTCCGCTGTTAAGTTCTTTAAATTTATTATTGGTTGTTTTTATCATGGAATAAGTGTATTGATTATTAATAGAATCTTTGCGGAAAATTTCAGACTGCTAGTTGCTTCATTGTAAAGGTGTGCCAATTTTATCAATCATTCAGAATTGATTGTCGTCCCTTGTGTCGTTCAACAATTGATTTTTTTTTAACTCATTCCAGAATTAGTAAAATTGTTACAGCAAAAAATGGTTAGAACGTTAGTGGCGGCTTGTTGGCGCAGGCGTTATAGAGGGTCGGTTAGCGTCTGTAGCTGTTTAGGTCAGTAGAGTTACCTGCTAATTGGTTCGCGATCGAATAACCCTGAAGGTTTAGGTCAGTAGAGTTACATGCGAACGTCGAAGTTGTTCGGGATCGAATAGTAGAGACTGTATACGTTCGAATGTAGTCAGGTACTACCTTGGTGGGTGGAAAACTCAATGACTACTTTTAATTAAAAAACATTCTAAATTTATTATAAAATATGACACGGATTTATTGATTTTCAACCGACAATATTAACGCGTTACTTTTCCGATGACAAATTTTGTATACGGATACTCGCTGAAATTGAACACGCGCACCCGACAATTACTATCAGCAATTTTACCACTGATTTACACCATACTGATTGTTAGTCGCTTGATATTAAGAATTTATAAATTTTACATTTCTTGGCATAATATATACCAAGAAAAAGTTCACCTGAAACTCTGAACTACTCCGCGAACAAATTATATCTTTTATTTCGGAAAATATTCCTGGAGAACCATTACTGACATATAACTGAAAAAACACTTCTTACTCCAGTACTCGAACGCGCACCAAAGCCCTGGTTGTCAAACAACTTACCACTTCACCACGCACGCATTCTTACCGTATTGACTGTCGCTAGTTATATTGTGTCATTCAACAACTGACTGATTGACTTCAATTTTCATTTTAGTCGTTGCAATGATCAGTAGCTTTCTAGCGCATAAAATGACAATTTATTTCGACTGCAAGAGCGGTAGACTCTCGATTTTATAGTAATAGGTTCGAATCCGCTGTTAAGTTCTTTAAATAAATTATTGGATTTGAGTTTTTTTTATCATAGAATAAAAGTGTATTGATTATTTAATAGAATTTTTAGGAGCATTTCATACCGCTTGCTGCGCGAGGAGTACTTGTACACTTACTCATCCAGAATTGATTGTCGCCACTTGTGTCGTTCAACAATTGATTTCTTTTTACTTAATTCCAGAATTATTAAAATTGTTACGGCAAAAACTGCTAAGAACGTTAGTGTCGGCTTCGTGGAGTAGAAGTTTGTTTGGCGTCAACGGTAAGATCAGTAGAGATACATGTGAACGGCAAAGTAGTTCACAATCGAGTCACGCAAGAATTCCCGTTCACTGTACAGTCTACAGGCTCGAATGTCGTCAGATCCCGTCTTCCTGGTGGATGACTGAACATTTACTTTTACTCTGGAGACATTTTAAATTTATTATTATAAATCATTAAATAACGTGCGGATTTAATAATTTACAACCGAAAATAATAACCTATTTCTTACAAGAAGAAAAATAGTCATTAACGGATTTTTGCTGCACTTGAACACACGAATCCGAGAGTAATTGTCGGCAACCCTACCACTGACCTACACCAAACCTATCCATTGTTAGGAGAATCTATGTGGATTTAAATCTTACGTTTCTTGGTGTAATACGTACAAAGGAAAAGTTCACATGAAATTCAGAACACCTTAAGTTGATATTATATCAACCGTTCATTTTGCGCACACTAATATATATATATAAATATATATATATAATTTTAATGAAATGCATTTTTGGCTGGATTCGAACTAACAAACGTACTATTCATTCTTGAAAAGCTATTCACTTTGTAATTTAGTACTATTGATTATTGTGATAACGAGTATGGTTCTTGGATTTGAAATTGTGCAGAGAAAGTTCGACAGTAAAGACTTACAACTTCATCATCGTTGGACACAGTTGGTAAGGAGAATGGTTTTATGCAGTCAAAAATTTTATATTTATTACAATAATTTATTTGAAGTAAAATATGACCATGAATTAATGACAGGCAGATAATTACAGTGATGTTTATATATTTGAAGGTAAAAATAAATATCAATAAGTATACTGTTACAGTGGCAATCTCACAGCATCAATTATTTTAGTGCAAATATTTCTGATGAAAATAGATAAGTTGAAAAATTACTTGGCTAATTTCTGCAATAAATGTATCCAGAACATTTTTACCAAAGGTTAATGATACGAAATTTTATTGTGAAGGCATTGAATTACATACTAAAACCAGACATAGTGTGTATAATATACTATCACGGATAGAGCGTATGCAAATATAAAATATAAAAGGGGACACTGAGACCAACAGCCAGCAACGAAAGTCTGTTTTGTACTTGAATGCAATCTTCAGGCTATTTGTTTAGACTTGACTATTTAAGTCAAAACAAAACATTTATAACGTTATTCATCTATGGAGCCTGTTTCACTTGTCCAATCATTGCCCAACCGTGTGTATATATATATATATATATATATATATATATATATATATATATATATATTATATATATATATAGCATTCTCGAAGAACATGGTGACTGGAGAAGCCTTGCATCTCTGTCATGTGTGTGAAGTAGGGATAAATGTCGTCTGAGAGAAAGAAAAAGATCGTAATTAGGATCCATGATTGATTTTAGTACATACAAAAGTAACAAAACTAACGATTAGTGATCTCAAGGAGTTAAAACACTAATAGTCCATTTGACTCGCGATAATTGTGGTTTCCTTAATTTACCACCAAAGAAAGTAAAGCTATTCACTTTGTAATTTAGTATTATTGATTATTGTGATAACGAGTATGGTTCTTGGATTTGAAATTGTGCAGAGAAAGTTCGACAGTAAAGACTTACAACTTCATCATCGTTGGACCCAGTTGGTAAGGAGAATATATATATATATATATATATATATATATATATATATATATATATATATATATATATATATAGCATTCTCGAAGAACATGGTGACTGGAGAAGCCTTGCATCTCTGAGTCATGTGTGTGAAGTAGGGATAAATGTCGTCTGAGAGAAAGAAAAAGATCGTAATCAGGATTCATGATTGATTGCCTGTTCAAGCAGCATCCATCCCCTTAATTGAAAATTTAGAAATCAGTGAAGGAATGGATGGTAAGTATAACTTTTGGATGCAATTGGTGTGCTTGGCCAGCCTGTTAACACAGTCAAATATTGTGAAAGATTGGATCAGAGACTGAGGGAAGCTGTTATTTGAAAGAGACCCGGACGTTTGTCAAAGTGTTATCCTACCACTGAAGAAATTGTCAACTTGATAAATGATCGAACCCAGCATTTTGGATGTTTTACCGAATCCATCATATACACCTAATTTGTCTTTTTCTTATTAATAATGCATTCCTGCGTAAAAAATCCAACAATCCATATTTTATTGAGAGAAAAGTTTTGAAAACATTAAATACAGCGTATAAAGTCTCACATTTTCATAGACACACAGAAATAAAATTAAAAATTGCAAGAAAGCGTGAATAATACTTATATTTGTGTCAATTTTGTATACTTTGGAAAACTAAGGAAAGCAGCGATTCTCTTCTTTTTTTTAAGCAATTCACCCCAATCAATGCGGGAGTGACACGCCTTTTCTTGGAATAAATGGTAATGACTCTTCAATTATCAATGATTCTACACCTGAATTACAACTCCACACCATTATGTCACTAGCTCCAATCTTTCTTGTTGGTTATAGGCAGTTTTCTTTGAATTTTTCACTTGTTTTTTTCTGAGGCATATGAAGCCCATATAGAAGCAGAGAAAATCTTTTCCCATCAGCAATAATATTCTTGAAGAAATTAGAGTACCTTGTATTGTACAGAGTGTGGCAAAAAATGCCTCCCACATAATGGTAAGATATTAACTAGATGAAGACACCATTGCCACTAATGTCTTATTATTATGTGAGAGGTACTTCTGCCACACCATGTACATGACAAATTACTTTCTCTCAGAAGAGTTCTTTGACATTTGGGAATTTCTTTTACAAAATCTACAAGAAATGTCAAGTTCTTTGAAAGACCTCCTGATAAGAAAAGTTCCTCAAGAACGACTTTTAAAATTTTTGAAAAAAGTAATTGTCTAGTTTTCAGTTAAAGCTATTTTGGCAGTCTTCTCTCAAAATAAACATTTTTTTTACCAGATTCAATTTTTTGAACTGACGATACACTTTTTTTTATTATTCTGATGGAAAATTCTGTAAATAGGGAACCAATGAAAATATTTACATTTCTTTCTTTCAAATTATTCTTGGTCCTGAAGTTATAACTTTCATCACAAAAAACCCTCCCCTTGAGTATTTATTACTGTAATTAAATAAATAAATAAATAGACTAAATTTTATGCTAATTACATTTAAAAATAAAAACAAGTGTGCCTACATTTACTAATGTACACATGAGTTGGATGTAGTTGAATTTCTTGTTATTTAATTCCAGTTTAAATATTCAAAGTTTAGATTATGTAAAAATAACTATCACAAATTATTTTTTTTAGATTCCCTACAAAATGAAACTACTTAAAACCGAGTTTTAATCAGAAAATAATTTGTAATAAATTTTCAAAGTTATTAAATTAATTTTGTCAAAAATTTGAGAAAAAAATAAAATAACTAACCAGTTTGGATTTCTTTTAATAAATAAAGAAACAGAATTAAAAAAAAAAAATCCCCAGCATTTTCAATTCTTCAATCTCCATAGGACTTATGTGACGGATGCAGATAGCCCAAACACGCATATATTAAGGTTAATCTTCGCCTGATAACAGAAGAGGTCACGTGGGAGTCTCGAGACATTTTGGGAAAGCAAGTCAAGAGGTTGACTGACCCAATTACCCGTAGCAACAGATGTCTAGACAGAAGCTAGACAGGGGGCTGATGTAAGCTGGAATTCGCGCCAAAACGCAGGACACGTGAGAGTTAGAAAATTACTTGGGAGTCAGTTGCTGTCTTGTCTTTGAAGGAGCAAGACTCGAAATCGAAGCGCTGCTAACTTATGAACGGAAAGATGAGACTCATTTGATAATGATGGAACTTCTCCGATTCATCCCAGGCAACTCCGGACAAGAAATATAAGAACATGTATTTCTGTTCGATAACCCCAAATTGAAGACGATAAATCGCGTTATTTATCACAGAAGACGCAAGGAAATTTGTACGCTGAGAATACAGCCTGCGTTTGAAGAAATAAAAAAGAAAACTAGAGAGGAAGAAACTATATATATCTCTGTTACAAGCTGAATTGTATAAAGAAGAAGAAAGAAAGAAAAGAGAAAACCAGAGAGGAAGAAAGTATATATCTCTGTTGCAAGCTGAATTGTATAAAGAAGAAGAAAGAAAGAAAAGAGAAAACCAGAGAGGAAGAAAGTATATATCTCTGTTGCAAGCTGAACTGTATACAGAAGTAGAAAGAAAGAAAAAAGAAAACCAGAGAGAGGAAGAAAGTGTACATCTCTGTTACAGCCGGACCGTGTGTGAAATTGTATTTGTGTAAAGAAAAGGAAAGAAAGAAAAGAGGAAACGTGAGAGAAAAAAAGAAAGGACGATGATTAAAAAGAGAACTGAATATAAAGATAAGTAATTATATATTTTGGAACCGTGTTGGAAAGATATACATGCATCCATAAATATTATATTCTTACAAACACCTTTCCACATGTCAAAATAATAATATGTAAATCCTATCCCATCTCTTTTTTTGGTTACGCGTTGATTTCTGTATTCGTAGTTATTCATACTTATTTTTTTGTCCAATCGGGTTCAGTCGAATCCACTTGGATTTGTGCACATTTTGATATCCCAACATAAGTCTTGAGATCTGGTCGTCGGATGTTTTACTCATGCTTATATTTTCTTTTATTTTAATATTTTGTGTATATGTACATATTAAAATTCTTATACCAATATTCACTACGCCTTATCGTTCATCCTTGAATTGTGGATCAGTATTCGTGTTGAAACCGAAGCGAACCTGGGAAAAGATTACTGTTCGATTATCCTAATCGGACAGTGTTCTTTAAAATATTTTTGTTTACTAATTGTCCATTGTCGTGATCTGGGAGAGATAGCCTGTATCTCTCCACAGATGCGATAATGTATATATCTTCTGGTCGGCGTATGATCGCCTTATAAACCCATTCGTCGACTAGGGCATATGACACTTATTAATATTACATTTTAAGTACATTGTGCAAAATTATGACTAAAAATAGATTAACAGATGTGAATTGTTCTTCCTATTTAGAATGAAACAATCTATTTGTGTAAATATAATTTTTTTCCAACTGATTACTTGTTTTTTCTCCAAAGTTCCAATTATCTTCTTTCCTGAAAAACAAAATTCTAAATTAATCAACATTATTCTAAATGAAAAATTCTAGTCTCCATCAGAAATTGTCCAAAGTTCACTTTGGAAGAAATATGGTCCAAACTTTTGACTTTAAGTCACCATTTGTCTCTACCTACCCTGATGATATGCAGGCAAAGTATGACGTGTGCATATGTCACAAAACTCACTAGTTCTATGAAATCTACATTTTATGTAAATAAATTTTTATGTCAGTTCAGATTTCTGGCACACACAATTGGATTGGATTCAGGATGTTTTGCAGTCAAAAGTCTAATTATACTGTGACTCAAGAGTTTTGTTTTCTCAACCTTTTATGTATACTTTATGTAAATTGATAGGTACTAAAATGAAAATGTTTCAATGAGTATGAAATACACATGAAATCAATTTCTGTATACTTCAATTTAGATGATAGTCATTATGTTCATCAAAATGAAATGTCTTTAACATAATATTGAAACAATTATCAAATAAAGTTATTTGTAATGAAAAATTAAGTGGAGTTTGGTAAGCATTACAATTATTTCCCTTCCATGAGAATTTTCTTCAGTGTTGTAACCGATTTGCTGACCACTTGCAGAAAGATCGATATCTGGCAGCACCCGCTTCTTCCATAAACTGATTAGAGCAGTGGACCTATTCTTGGATAATGGGAAAATGCTAAAAAAATGTTACATTTTGTATTCAGCTATTGCATACGCTATTTCAACATGAAATAAAATTACCGTTAAAGAATATGAACAAGCATTTTCAGAAGTAAAATAACTAATTTTTGTAATTCAGAAATTACAGTAATTGAATTTTTATAATTGAATTTAGAAAGCTATGTACTCTATTATGGTTGAAAATTTTCACTTTTTAAAAATCTTAAACACATATGGAGCCTCAAAATTCATTTTTAATTTTCTTACATGTTTGTGAAGGTTTGACATAAAAATGAAACTACTGTGAGGTTATCAGGTGTCATATGATATGTGCATAAATTGCAGTTCAGATTATTTCAAGAAGAATGTAACAAAAATACAAATTAAACTTTAAATAAGAATTAAGAAAAAGAAATCTACACACATAGAACTGGAAAAGGGAAAAAGGATGGTTATCTTCTGTTTTAATATTAAACTTAGCTAGCTGCAATCACTGACCCCAAAATACAAACAATATTCATTTCCCCCAAAACAACTCATTCTTACTTACCATTCTTACTTCATCCACCATAATGCCTCAAAAGCTCTATGAAGTCCTAACTAGTCGCCATATATACAATTAATTGTCTGTGGGTGGAGAATAAAATAACAATTTAAAAATCTAAAAACCCCAATGAGTATCTACAATGAGTACAAGAAACTAAACAAAATGGTGTTAGTAATAAAAAATCCCACAGTCCTAACTGTAGGAGAAACATCAATTAACTGAACGAAATCAATGCGGGACTTGAAAAATGTAAAAACATTCGTACAAGCCATTTACTCACTACAAACACACACTCATCCGAACACAACAACAATTACGAAAAATACTCGAAACGAAAAACGCCCCACACCAACCAGAGAACTGACATCACTAACCACCTAACGACGGAAGGGATGGAGAATTAAACAAAAGAAAAAATAAGGCCAGAAAAAAAAGGGGGCCAATGAGCATACATATCCTAGCTAAGTTTACTTGAAAAAAGAGATAAAACTAAAGCAAAAAACGTCCTACTCTAACCTATACACGGGAAGGGTTGCCATTGTTCAACCCAGCAATCCCAATATTTTGACAGCCTAACCGGCATCAAAATGTCACTCCAAGTTAGCAACTTTCATTCTGCAGAGACGCGCAAGACTCACCCACCTTTCGCCAAATTCCAATGGATGGAGTCGCCTCCTTTCCGACCTGATCTTGGCTTTTAAGCTGATGCTTAAAGAAAAGGATCAGTTGGGAAGAGGTAAACTTCTCGGCCCCATGGAATTCCTTCTGTTGCGTCGTCCATATCCCGACTCGCATAACCCCCAGTAAGCAAATGAACACATAGTGCTCAGCCTTAGTCAACGGCGATACTATATTGCTACAGACGGAACTGGCCTCGAGTACAACGAATTTTCCGCGCAGCATGCGAAACAATTATGTCTCCGACAAACTTGCACAACGGAGCTACGACACTACAATGAAAGAAAGCGTGACCTAGGGTCACCATCTCCCCGCTGCAGCGAACGCAGTTTGGCGATATATCCAAACCCGCTGCATGAAGTCTTTTTGGCGACCCAGAATCAACAGTCAGCTGAGTGATGCCTCCGTGTTATTGAGACATTTCAACCCGGGCGCCCAAGGCCATATGCAGCGAGCCCCCTGCTTCATCAGACCGAGCTCGCCTATCAAAGCATCTTGAACGTTCCCACTAACTAACACCTGATATAATGCCTTACGAGACAACGGCTGGACGTCGGAGAGGCCATCCTTTGCCCGTAAGAGTCGACATTCACGATAGAAAGTGCCATCGCCTCGAGGAGTACGCCCGGCCTCCTCCTCACTCGAGCGCACATTTCTCAATGATGGGAAATTTTTACGGGCGTCTTCCTTCCAGAATTCGCCTTTCTCATCTAATTTCATACACGTCCGGTCTAGATAGGTAATGCGAAGCGTATGTCGACGAGTCTCAACACAAGGCAACCCCAGACCGCCATCAGATGGATGGAGGTAACAGATCTCGTGACTAACCTTGGCGGCCTTGCCTCCCCACAAGAAGGCGAACAAGAGTCTTACAAACGCCAATAACGTGTCAGACGGGAGTGGAAGCACGGAGAGTCGGTAAATAAGAATCGGGTAGATGTGCGAGGCACATACTTCCGCCCTCACCTTCAAGGAAAGATTCCTCCGAGTCCACAGATGAACTGCACCCTCGGCCTTCTCTCTCACCTCCGACCAATTCATTTCCAACAAGAGATCGGGACCGAACCAGATGCCGAGTATCTTGACCGGCCCGTCCGTCCAGAGGAAAGGTCTGGGAAGAGAAAAAACCCCTTCCACAAACCCAACCGCAAGCCAACAAACTTATCGCGGTTGATCTTGGCTCCTGTCACCATATCATACCCTTTGATTTCTTTGCTGACTTCGTTAATCTCGGCTCTGCTCGACACCAGAATCGAAAAGTTATCAGCATAGGCGGAGTACCTGGCCGAGGTGGTAACACCAGGTAAGGAAATTCTGCGAAGGACCGGATTCGTCTTCAAATGACGCAGGAAAGTTTCCAACGCAAGAATGTACAGCAATGAAGACAGCGGACATCCTTGATGAATGGAGCGAAACAAAATGAAAGGTTTCGATCTTATTCCATTCACTTCTACCAGCGCACCGGGGGCGCATACAACAGTCGGATCCTAGTACGAAAGTCAGGCCCGAAACCGTCGACCGAAAGAACAGCCTCCAGAAACCGATGGCCAACCCAATCGAAAGCCTTGGACTGATTCAAATTGATCAGCGTGGCATCACTGTCGACTTGCTCGATGATCAAGCGTACCAAATGAAGGTTGTCCTGAATAGTCCTGCCCTTCACAGCACAATCTGCTCGGGACCAATCAGACTAGAGAGGACAGACTGAAAACGGCCGGCTTAGACCATGGCTAAAATTAACTTAACTCTGTACTTAACATCGTCAAAGGCCGATAATTATCTACCGCATCCCCACCATCTTTTTTTTGTGAAGCAGCTTGATCACACCCCTGGTGAAGCGTTGATGTATAGACCCCTGCTTCATCCAGTTGTTGAAAATCAGTGCCAGCAAGGGGACAAAGACGGGCGACTGCCTCAAGTACATTTCATGGGGAAGACCATCTAATCCCGGAGTCTTGTCCAGGCCAACCTGCTTCAGCGCATCCCAGATCTCAGACTCTGTAATAGGATCCCCGCACCCAGCCGCTTCAGCCGCCTCAAGACGGGCAAAGTCGGCTAAATAGGCATCGAACTGAGCAGCGCTCAGATTGGGCTCCCTGGTAAAAAGCTCTTGAAAGTAGTCATGGAGAGCCTCACAAATGTCCGCGTCTGTAGTCACAGTCCGCTTGTCCGGCAATATGATGCACGCGATATGTCGACTAGTTGCCCTACGAGCTTCCTTTGCACGCAATTAAGCGGCCATATTCATAGCCTCGCAAGACATTCTTTTTAGCCTAGCCCTAACTACCAGTGCTTGATCCTTCTTGATAAGCAAGGAGACCAGCTTCGCCTTAGATTCGGCTACGTCCCCACTAACACGGGATTTTATCGCCCGGTCCACTTTTTCCTCACAAGACTTTCGCGTGGCTAACCCTGCTATATTCAGTCGACGACTAAAATCAGCAGCAAAAGATCTAAGTTTTGATTTGAAAGAATCCCACCACTTATTTCCAACCACAGTCCCCGACAATTCCCGCTGTAGCATTAGTAAAAACTGGCCCCGGAAATCTTGCTCACCAAATAATTATGCGTTCAATCTCCAGTAGCCAACCATCTTTATTTTAGGCTTCTCTAAGTTTACCCGAACTCGGGCATAAACCTCAATGAAACGAAGAGCCTTATCCTTTATGGTAATATCCAGCTGCAGAGCCAGTCCGCTGGATCCGCGAAGACAAGAGCACACACTGCATCCAGAGATTTGTTTACCAGCCAGGAGACACCCCTCGAGCGTCCATCAAAACATGCTGAATAGAGGACGAATCTCTTAGTCAGAATGTCATCATGGTCGCGAGATAAAAAATGGGTCTCCTGTATGCAACATACATCCACTCCGAGGCGCTGAAGATCACTATCTTGCCCTTCGAGACTCCGATCTCAGGCCCCGGGCATTCAAACTCACTAACCAGAGTGCCATTATCAGACCTAATTAGGGTTGGGACACTGGTTTGAACATGGTCGGGGTAAGGATACGGGCACCCTCCCCCTTAGACCCATGGCCCATCTCAGTCTTGATGGTACCGTCTTGAGAGACTCCGCCGATATCCCAGGGAAAAGTCAATTTAAGCGCTCTATAGAGGGAGGGGTGAACTAAAACTGGAACCCTCCCTGCACAAAATTGTTTTAAATGATTGAGTTCTTTGCTTTCAATGATTGCAATTGGAGGTGACATTTTGTGCGATGAAAGTGACTCGACGAGCATTGCCCAAGCCTGCTTAGCCCCTGCACCAGTTCTTATTACGGTAAGTACTCTTTGTGCATTGGGGAAATTTTGCGGCCATTCGACATTTAAGTCTGCATACCTTCTTATCGAAAGAAGGTATTTCAGATCCTTGATGCGATTGCCGTAGTCTTTCGCTCGTTCGGCTCGTGCAGGGGAGATCTAGCACACATCCTCCGCCGTGTTATAAATAGGTTTCTGAGTCTTTTTCTTTTTATCTTTAAGCTCCTGTGTAGGGCTTCTCTCTCTTTTAGAAGGAGGAGGGGGCATTTCAGTATCTTTAACGGGGGAAGGACTAGGTGTGTGAAGAGGTGTGTAGGTAGATTTTAATTTGACTGGGAAAGGTCTGAGAGAGGCACGAGATGATCTTTTTTTTTAATAGGGGAAGGACTTGGAGTATGAAGAGAGGTGTAGCCGGATTTTTCTCGTTAAGAGCTAGGATTACTGCTGAGGGGAACTGGTTTAGGTGATGCCAGAGGGAAAAGTTGTTTCTTGGGAGACAGTGTGGATGGAACAGCAGACGTTGATGGAGTAAGCGATTTTGCAGTGTCTGTTTCTGAAGATCTAATTTCTTTTTTAATTCCTTAATATTTTCCGTCTTGTCATAGCCCAGGTCATGTTTTTTATGTTGGTCCTTGAGACGTTGTTTAGATACCGGGGCATCGCCCTTAACGTTGTCAGAGAGAGTGGGGCTGTGTGTGCCTTTCGCTCTTGGGGCTTCCTGGGACTGAGGACCCGCTGTCTGGCGCTTCCCTCTGGTCTTACCAGCAACCAGCCATCCCCCATCCCCCTTCTCCACAACTGCACTAGCAGCGGGCGAAGGCTCTTTGGGGAATTTGGCCTTAGATGTTTCGCCAACCGGAGGTTTAAGCGTACCGGTCCCAGAAGCAGGCATGCCCATTACAGGCGAGGCGGTAGGTAAAGACGTAGTCAGAGGGGGATCTTGGTCTACTGGAGCTTGACTTCTCTTCGCACTTCCAACATACCAGTTTGCGGCAGGTCACAATGACCGGCAGCCTCAAGCTCCCTACTTCCAGACAGTTGGGGATGGAGAGGAAGGCTTTTCAGTCTAACAAAATTTTGAAACTCCACCTCCTTTCAGGCTATCACAGGAAGCACCTAGTATCTCGCCATACTGCGCTAGAAAAGCAGCCAGGTGTTCCCCGATAACAAGAGGCGTGACCTCGTATATTGTCATCCTGGTCCTTCTTCGGCCTTCGTACTCTGTGCCCAATATTAGATCTTTTGTTATCAAGTCGCGACTTGAAGATGCAACAAAGTCTTCCGGCGTGGGTAGCAATACACCCAACATGAAATAGCCGGCTCCTTTAACGATTCTGAGGGGCTTGAACCCCAAGGAATCCAGTGTTTTTCTCACTGTGTCTTTCGTCGACCGACAAATTTTGCGCGAACCCTTGTCCACGACGAAAACCGACACTATTCTTTTTTCAATCTTCCTTATTTCTTTCGTGAGCGTAACTCTTAGATCGCTCCAAGAACTCCGCAATATTGATAATACAATTAGAGGGGGACTTCCAACAAGAGGGCGGTTCTCCGGCCTCCACATTATCTTTTCCTTATTCTAGCCATTATTCGCCTCCATATTTTTGGCTTTTTTATTTTGGCCATTTTTGGCCTCCGTACTTTTAGTTGTCTGGTTTGGGCAGTTTATTTCTTCGTTATCTCGGGATGTACTCGACAAAACCAGATGTGTACTTGTTTGTGCTGTCTTTGTCAGGCGGGTGTTTTTTGATTGAAAATTAATATTTTTTTTTATGGACCTTCTATAGTCGGCCAACATTTTTTTCTTATTTTTTATGGGAAAGGACAGAATTTTCGGGGTGTTTTTTTTCCACTTTTTTCTTTTTTTAAATATAAGACTGGAATGTAAGGGGAGGGGTGGGTTGAACAAGCGACACCTATAGGCGTAAAAGAAATAAAACAGTAAAAAAAGGTTAATAAACAAAGTTCGCCAAGAAGTGAAAACAAAATTAAGACGATAGTCACAAAATTTCTTTCAAACAAGAAAGAAAGAAAAACAATTAAATACGGTAAATAAATAAACAATACAGTAAAAAACCGACGTGAACAATTGGTCACAAACAAACAAAATTAAAACAGTTCAAATGAAAAACACAAAAACAAATGTTATAGGAACAAAGACAGGAATAAATTATAAAAAATAAGGTAAACTATAACAAAAACACTAAATATTAACGTAAAAAGGACAGGCTAGAAATACAAATACAAATTCAAAACAATACGTATTAACTAAACAAAGAAATCCAAAATGGCCGCTAAAAATAAGGTTTTGCCAATAAACGAATATAGGAAACGGACAAGTTAGAATAAATAAACACAAACAGTTAGGACAATTATAAACACAGAACAGGGAGTCGGGTATAGAAACTCAAAAAAGAAAAATAATAACCTAAAAAGGAAACTTTAAAATAAAAATAAAAACTAATAATAGAATAAATACAAAATAAAAGGAGAAAAAAAAGGGTAATGCAAAAAAACAAAAAATCAAAAACAAAAGAAAAATAAACTGAAAAGGAAAGGAAAAAGTGAAAAAAATCAAAGAGAATTTTCAAATAATAGTCAGGAAAACAGAACATAGAAGCTAAAATAAAACAGAACTTAACTAAAACGGACTTTGCAAAAACAAAATGGTAATTTCCAAGAAAGGTGATAAAGTAGGTCTTGTCAAGTCTAGTAAGGACAAGGTCTAACCAGGCAATAGACCAATGTACCTCCATATCAGTCTGCATCTATGGCTGACACCAGCCAATCATATTACTGTGAAGAGGAACCTAGGTGTATGCATATACATTACATCATCTGCAATACTCATTCTTTATATTTCTGTTAATTTTTAATTGAGTCATGCCTCTTTAGCCTGCTTGCATCTGTTCCTAATTTCTTTGTGCAGATTCCTATATTCTGTGCTGTATGTTAATATTGTTTCTTGTCTCTTTTTCACCATGTTAATAATTTCATCTATCATCTATTCTTTGTATAGTTTTCATTGGGATGATCTCGATTGTTGATGTTAATAAAGCTTCTCTTAATCTGTTGCACTTTGAGTTTCCATTCTTATTTTGTCTATTGTATTAGCTTTTAACATTGTTCATATATTTCTCCTTCAAATTGGGTTATTCAGGAATCTGTCATATTGCAATTTTCATGCTACCTTTGACATCTTCAATTTATGTAGTTTCAATGGAAGGTGGTTGCTCCCACAGTCAGTGCTTGGCTATAATTTGCAGTGTAAAACTGAATTCCTAAATCTGTTATTAATAGTTATATAGTTGACTTGGTTTTCATTTCTCCTCCTGGGATTCTCCATATCTGTATATGTCTTTACTGTTCTTCAAACCACTTGTCGTGGTTTTCATAGACAGCACGTATGCTATGAAAAGTGAAAAATCTACTAGTTTAAAAGTAATAAAGACAATCATTCAAAATATGAAAATATTCTATCTCAGAAGTTCAGAAAGCAAGTACTCACTCGAGTTTTAATAATGGATTATTTTACAAAAACTCTTTCAAATTCACCGAATGTAATATGCATTAAAATTTATACTTCTGGAATTATTGTGCATAATAGAACAAAACTGAAAATGATAATCTGAATAATTCATTAACATGTTCGGACCTCATATCAAAATTTCAAACAAGATCATATTTTTTTCTCTATTGAATATATGTACAGTGTAACCTCAGACCATGAACGACTCTCATTACGAACTAATCGGGTCATGAACAAATTCTCTGGACCAAAAACGTCTAGGGTGATTAGTGGTTTTTGGAGTGATGAACTATTGACATCACCAAACTGTTGCATTATTTCACAGGTAACTGATTAGATAGAAATCATTCTTTCTTTTGATTTAATTATTTATCTTATTGCAATTGTGACATTCAAAATATTTATTTCAATTCTATCAGAAATAGCTGCCATATTAGTGTTGCTTTTCATAAAAAAATTGTCAAAGTTTTATTTACAGATTCTGACACTAAAAACAGTAGAAAAATCCAACTTTTGTCGGGAATATACCAAGGGGGAATCTCAATCACTGTGGTCGAGATGGGGATACACAACCAGTATACTCACACTGACAACTGTTATCAGTCACTGCCAATTTCACATTTAGTACCAGAAACTCCCAGTCAAAGGTTGAGCGAAATATTAAAATAAATAGTACCGTATTTACCGGCTTACAAGACGCACCCTAATATTGGAAAGAAATTTCTAAGAAAAAAAAGTCATTCTCATGCAACAACACATTCACCAAGCGTCCCTCATATACTAGCGCCACATATTGTTTATCTTAATCACTCATCCGATTTTGTTTGTATTGCATTGGCGTACTAGTCAAGAGCAGAAAGGCCTGTTCGTAAACAGAGCATGTTTAAGATTATGACTCAGGAAGATTTATAGTCTTGAAATACTTGTAACAGCTAAGTACTGAGGTTACATCATATAAAAAGATATATTTTATCATCTGTTACCAAATTTACATATTTAGTCATTATTATTGTAATTCACAGCTTTTAAACATTTTAGCCACAATAAATAAATAAATAAATATTGAATATAAATAACGGATTTCAAGTCTTGTTTGCCAGCAGGCGCCAATCATTTCTGTTATTCCTGCTCTTAAAAAAATAATCCAAGGAAGACAACTCTTTCATTATAATAAGAGTTGTGTCTCTTGGCCAGATAAAATATGGATTGATATTAGGGGGTATACACATTTTATATAGATTGGTATCACATTTACGACACACATTTTTACGACACACACAACGCATTTGAAATTATTTTATATTTTTCTTTTTAGTAAAATTTTGTTTTTTTTTTCGTAAAAAATAATTTAAATTCGGTTTTAGATATTTTTATCATTGGTCACTCATCAAATTAGAGACGAAAAAAAAAAAAAAGAAAAGAATGAAATTTAAAATCTCTTTAAAATCCAATATTTGTCCTGGAGAACGCTTCCAAAAAATTAATCCTTAAATTTAGTAATTTATCAGAATTTTGTAAAAATAATCTTTTTTCCTTTATTTTTTTTTAATGATTCTGAACAATATATATATATATATATATATATATATATATATATATATATATATATATATATATATATATATATATTGAACAATAAAAAATATTAAAAAATTAAAATCCTCAGACACACTGTGTTGTAGATTAATATTCTTTCGTTTTTTTATTATTATTCCATTTAGATTCCTCGACTAGTTTCGGCCGAACTGGCCATCATCGGGAGGAGAAATATTTCTGCTTGCTGCTAGCACTAAACTACAGAAATGAATGTCTTGATGGAGAATGTGAACTTTTGTCTGTAGTTTTCATTTGTTTTTTTATTTTTTTATCTTTTTAACATGAATCTTTTAACATTCCTTGTGTTGGTCAAACAGTCTCTTTTAAGTTGTTATTTGAGATAAGAGCTGGATGCTGCTATGAATTCTCTAGTCAGTTTGACATTTTTATTGGACTTGGTGAGGGGATGTGTCTCTGTTTAGTGTTTGTGTGTGTGTGTTATTTGGTTCTTAGGGAGTGAGTGAGTATGATATGTGTAAGCGTGTGTATTGCTGTGGGTGTGTGTTATCATTTGGCTCATTAGGGAGTGAGTGCGTATGTGTGTAAATGTGTATATTCGTGTGGGTGAGTGTATAAGTGTGAGGCCTCCGCACCTCCGTAAGCCTGTCTGTCTTGTGTGGGTGAGAAATGTGGGTAGTTTTTTTTATTTGTTGAGTTATATCTATATATTGTTAAATTTGTGATTTAGCCCGGCTGGATATTTTGTTTTTAGACGTTGTATCCACTTATTTTCATGCGACTCTAAAATCTTTCTAATGTTATCTGCTCTGAACTTTTCTATTCTCTCAATAGAATACATACATATACATATATATATATATACACACACACATATATGAAATGACTAGAAGCAGTTTTTAAAATGGATGCATCTATTTCCTCATCTGGAGAAAAATTAGGGATTAACAGCCAAAAGATTGTTTCTTGGTGCATATTAGGTTGGTGCAAAAAATAATGACGTAATAATGGCGTTTTTTGACGTATTTTTTAACGTCAAAAACGACATTATTACGTTATTATTTTTGCGCCAACATAAAACATCTGTATGAAAAGCATTAAGATTATTTTCTATTTAATTAATAGTATGTTAGCTCTAACACCGATATTAAGCGCTTTCCATGCATATATAAATATATAAATAATAAATACAGAAATTATATATTCAGAGTAATTGGTTTGTGAATATAAAGGCATGAATCGAAACGTTCATTGCTTTTCTTTTGTATCAGAAAATGACTAAGAAATAATAAAAATAACAAACATCAATATTTTAAAATCACAAAAATGTAATTTATTTTGGGAGGCTACGATCATTTAAACCTTTGAATAGCAATAAAATTGACATCAGAATCTTCCCCCTTTTAATGTATTTTTGTCAGGGTCATTGGTATTCTACAGAATTCATATGAATTTTCAAAATTTTTTAATTGTAAGCCAGAAACTTACATGAATGCTGTAAAGAAATGTGTTATGTAGTAGTGTATAAAAAATACCACTAGCTTGGGTTTTGGGCAGAGTCACAATTTATTTTTTGTTCTAAATTCTAATAAAAATACCCTTTTATAAAAACGTATACTTCCTGTGTTTGTATTGCTACCCGCAAAAAGGTAGCGATGCGCAAATATTAAAGAAACGTGGAGACGGCTTAATAAAATGGTTTTTTCTATTGAATTAAGAAATAATTAAATTAATATCCCCCACCCCCCCAAAAAAAATATATATATTCAGATATTTATTATGTTAAGGTAAATGCCTTTATAATATTTATAGGGTATTCATTTGAAAATAGTATCTATTGTTATTACAAATCTTTGATATATTACAAAATATAGATATGACTTGAATTAATTACAATACTATTAATATATTCCTTAAAAAATAAATAAATATTTCACACCTGAATTTTAGAAATCCTCCAAAAACGTTTTAAAAAAAGACTGTGAAACACTAAATTCTTTCAAGAGAAAAAAAATTGTTAATTGTTTTTTTAATAAAAATTAACGCAATTTGAAAATTTAATTCTTGCACAATATATATTTTTTGAAACATAATAAAATACCGAATGGTTTAAATATTCATAATCATTTAAAATACGTTGTATAATATTGTTAAGTGCTGAAACTAAAATAATAATCTATTAACCGCCCCTGCAGAAATCTAAGACAGAAACAATGTATCTTACCTTGAGTTGTCTAGATATATCTTTCTCAGTATATAAAAAAACTACCTGTTTCCAATTCAAGTTTCTTTCGTCTTGTGTAATTGTGAAGTTTTCACTCACCATTTACGAAATTATAACAACAAAAAAACAAACTCTTGTCAGTACACTGTCATATTCACCTGAAGTTAATCCTTTGAACATCTAATCAATGTAGCAAAGAAGTTAACATGAACTGTCTACATTCAGAAAATGAATTAAAGTGTGAAGTCGGTCAACAATAATATTTATTACTCTAAAATACAGTAAATGTGGCACAAGGCCGAAGAAGTGGGTGGGGGTAAAGAGACGGTCATCATCTGTCTTAATTAATAACTTACCTCGCCACAACCACTGACCCGATCGTACAAGACAATAATCCTAGCACCAAAACAACACATTCATACTTACTTTTCTAACTACATCCACCAAAATACCTCATTGTCTCAATGAACATCCTAAATAGACCCCGTATGTACAAAAATCTTTGTCTGTGGGGGGTGGGGATAAAAAAACAACAAGCTAAAAACACCCCAATGATTATACAATATGGTAATAAAAACCATTTACAAGAAACTAAACAAAATCATGCTAGTAATAAAAAAAAAACCAAACCTTAAATGTGGCAGAAAATTCAGTTAATTGGACGAAATCGATGCAGGGCTTTAAGAAAATAGAAAAACCATTCATTCATACCAAGCACTCACACAGACGTGCACTCATTCTGACACAACAACAAATACTCAAAACACACACGCGAAACGAAAGGCGCCCCGCATCCACCAGAGAACTGAAATCACTGACCACCTAACGAGGGAGGGGATGGGGAGTTAAATTAAAAGGAAAAATAGGGACAGAAATAAAAGGGGCCAATGAGCAAACACACCCTAGCTAAGTTTACTGGAAAAGAAAAGAAAAACTAAAGCATCAAAAACCTACTTCTAGCGTAAATCCAGGGAAGAGTTGCCCGTTCAACACAGGAAAACAATATCCTGATGCCTAACCGGCATCAAAATGCCACTCCAGGTCAGCCCATTTTACTCGGCACAAACGCGCAAGATTCACCCACCTTTTGCCAAATTCTGATGAGGTGAGCCGCCGCTTTTCCGTCCTAATCTTGACTTTAAGCTGATGCTTAAAGAACAAGATCAGTTGGGAAGAAGTGAACTTCTCGCCCTCACGACTCTCATAACACCTAGTAAGCAACAGAACACATAATGTTCAGCCTTCGTCATCTGCGGCACCACATTGCTACAAACAGAACTGGCCTAGAGGACAAAGAACTTTTCCTGCAACATGCGGACCATGAGGCCCTCAACAAACTTGCACAACGTCACTATCAACCTGCAATAAAAGAAGGCGTGACCAATGGTCTTGACTTCTCCAATAAAGCGACGGCAGTTCGGAGATTTCTCTAAGGCCGCTGAAAAAAAGTATTTTGGCGACTCAGAGGGCCCTACGAATCACCAGCCAGGTGAGTGATGTCTCATCGTTATTGAGGCATTTCAACCCAGGCGCCCAAGGCCATATCGAGCAAGCCTCCTGCTTCGTAAGACCGAGCTCGTCAATCAGATCATCCTGAATGCCCTCCTAACTAACACTTGATACAATGCCCTACGAGACAACGCCTGAGCGCTGGAGAGGCCGTCCGACGCCTGTAAGAGGCGTTTCAGAGCACGACGACTTTCGCGGTAGAAGGAGCATTCGGCTCGGAGCGTACGGTCGGCCTCCTCTTCGCACGAGCGCACACTTCTCAGGGATGGGAACTTTCTACGGATGTCTTCCTTCCAGAAGGCGCCTACCTCATTCGATTCGCGACACATTCGGTCTAGGAAGGCGATGCGAAGCATATGTTGACGAATCTCAATGCTAGGCATACCCAGACCGCCTTCAGCAGGATGAAGGCAACAGATCTCCCGAGAGACTCTGGCGGCCTTGCCTCCCCACAAGAAGGAGAACAAGAGTCTCACTAACGCCAGTAAACTGCCAGACGGAAGTGGAAGCACAGAGAGTCGGTAAAGGAGAATCGGGGAGATGTGTGAAAGACATACTTCCGCCCTCCCCTTCAAGGAAAGCCCTCTCCGAGACCACAAATTAATTGCGATCTCGGCCTTCCCTTGCACCTCCGACCAATTCATATCCAACTGGATATCAGGACTGAACCAGACGCTGAGAATCTTGATTGGCCCATCCGTCCAGAGGAAAGGTCCGGGAAGAGAAACTCTCTTCCACACACCCAACCGCAAGCCAACAGACTTATCGAGGTTGATCTTGGCTCCTGTTACCATCTCATAACCACTGATCTCTTTGCTGACTTCGTCAATCTCGGCTCTGCTCGACACAAGAACCGAAACGTCATCAGCATAGGCAGAATACCTGGCTGAGGTGGAAGCCCCAGACAGGGAAATTCCCCGCAGGACCGGATTCGCCTTTAACTTGCGAAGAAATGGTTCCAACGCAAGAACGTAAAGCAAAGGGGAAAGCGGACAACCTTGACGAATGGGGCGAGACAATACAAAAGGCTTCGATTTTACCCCATTCACCTCCACCAGCGCATAGGGGTCGCATACAAAAGCCAGGTCCAGGAGCGAAAGTCGGCTCCGAAACCGGCTGCCGAAAGGACAGCCTCCAGAAAGCGATGGTCAACCCTATCGAAGGCCTTGGACTGATCTAAATTGACCAGCGCGGCTTCACAGACGACTTGTTCTAAGATCAAGCGTACCATATGCAGGTTATCCTGAATAGTCCTGCTCTTCACAGCACAAGTCTGTTCGGGGCCAATCAGATTAAACAGGACAAGCTGCAACCGGTTGGCTAAGATCTTCGCCAAAATCTTTAACTCTGTGTTTAACATAGTCAAAGGGCGAAAGATATTTAACCTATCCCCACCGTTCTTGTTCTTACGCAGCAACTTGATCACACCCCTGGTGAAGCGTTGGGGTATAGACCCCTGTTTCATCCAGTTGTTGAAGACCAGTTCCAGCAAAGGAACAAAAACGGGCGACTGCCTCAAGTAAACTTCGTAGGGGAGACTATCTAGTCCCGGAGATTTATCCAGGCCAACCTGTTTCAGCGCTTCCCAGATTTCCGACTCTGTAATGGGACCCTCGTACCCAGCCGCTTCAGCTGCCTCGAGGCAGGGAAAGTCGGTCAAATAAGCGTCGAAACGAGCAGGGCTCAGACCGGGATCCCTGGTGAAAAGATCCTGAAAGTAATCCTGAAAGACCTCGCATATGCCCGCATTTGTAGTCACGGTCCGATTATCCGGCAATGTGACGCACGCGATATGTCGCCGAGCAGCGCTCCGATTTTCCTCTGCACGCAATTCAGCGGCCATATTTGTCGCCTCAGAGGACATTCTTTTTAACCTAGCCCTAACTACCAGAGCTTGATCACCCTTGATAAGCAAGGAGGACAACTCTGCCTTAGCTAAGGCTATTTCCCCACTATTAGGGAATTTTACTGCCCGATCAACTTTTTGTTCTAAAGCCGTTTGCGTCGCTAATCTATCTAGAATGAGTCGACGGCTAAATTCGGCAGCAAACGTTCTAATTTTCGATTTTAATTTATCCCACCAGGCGTTCCCAACAACCGCCCCCGTCAATTCCCTCTGTATCATTAGTAGCAGCTGGTCCCGGAAATCCTCTCACCAAATAGTGAACAGTTTAATTTCCAGTACCCAGCCAACATAGCCTTAGGCTTTTCTAAGTTTACACGGACCCGGACAAGCTTATGATCCGTATAAACTATATAGTGGAAACTTGGACACCTTACAGCGACTCTCCTAAGACTCGGTCGAGGTAGCTAGCAAGCGTCCCAGGAGCCGAGTTGCCACTATTTGTCCAAGTCCATGCTACCTCCCGAGGGTGTTCATTCCGGTACTTATCGGCAAGATCAAACTCATCGATAAAGTCCCGAAATGGTTTCACATCCCGGTTGTTAGTACCCGGTTTTTGACCTATACGATCTATGTCGGGGTCAAGGACGGCATTCTAATCCCCCGCTAAAACTACCTGACGAGATGTCATCAAGAACGGCCCGATCTGCCGAAACAAAGCAGGCAGCTCAGTATAGCTATTGGGCGCATAGACCCCAATGAGACGTAGCGCCTTATCCTTTATATTAGGTTGGTGCAAAATAATGTCGTTTTCTTACATATGTTACTATGTGAGAAAACGACATTATTTTTGCACCAACCTAATAGTAACATCCAGCACGCAAACCTGCCCGCCGGATCTGCGAAGACAAGGGTACATGCAGCCTTCAAAGACCTGCTCACTAGCCAAGAGACAACCCCTCGAACGACCATCAAAACATGCTGAATGAAGAGAGAACCTCTTAGACAGCAAATCCTCACGGTCATGAGAAGAAAACCGGGTCTCTTGCACACAACAAACATTCACCCCGAGGCGCTGAAGGTCGCGAGAGAGCCTCGTCCTGCGAGACTCCGACCTCAGGCCCCGGACATTTATACTTGCTAACCAGAGAGCCATAGGGAAGACCGATTAGGGTTGAAGTATTGGTTTGAACATGGACGGGGTAAGGATACCGACCGGCTCTCCCATAGAACCATGGCCCATCTCAGTCTTGATTGTACCGTCTTGGGAGATATCCCAAGGGAAAGTCAATTTAAGGACTCTATATAGGGAGAGGGTGAACTAAAACTGGGACCCTCCCTGCACATAATTGTTTAAAATTTTTTAACTGCTTGTTTTGGATGATTGCGATTGGTAAAGCCATCTTGTAAGAACTGTTGATAGCCTCATCAAGCATTGCCCAAACCTGTTTTGCTGCAGTCCCCGTTCTGATTACTGTCAGAACCCTTTGGGCAAGCGGGAAGTTTTGAGGCGCTTCAATGTCCTGGTCTGCAAACTGCATTATAGAGAGCAAGTACTTGAGGTCTTTTATTCGGTTTCCATAATCCCGGGCTCTCTCGGCTTGGGCAGGGGAAATGCGACAAACATCCTCTTCCGTGTTGAAAATAAGCTTCTGAGCCGTTTTCTTTTTATCTTTTAGCTCTTTTGTGGGGCTTCTCTGACGTTTGGAAGAGGGAGGAGGCATATCAGCTTTTTTAATGGGGGAATAACTGGGAGTATGCAGAGGTGTGCAGGAAGAATTTTTGTTTAACGGGGGAAGGAGTGGGTGAGTGGAGAGGGTGTGTGAAAAGATCTATGTCTATAAGAACTGGGATCTCTACTGAGGGGAAGCGATTTCTTCTGGGAACTGAGGACCTGCTGTCTGGCGCTTCCCTCTGGCCTTACCACCAACTAGCCATTCCCCCTCCCCCTTCTCCGCAACTGCACTAGCAGCGGGCGAAGGCTCTTTGGAGAATGTGGTCTTTAAGCCAACCGGAGGATTCTCCCTACCGGTCCTAGAAGTTGGTATGCCCATTACAGGCGAGGCGGTAGATAAAGACTCGGTCAGAGGGGGATTTTGGTCAACAGGAGATTGAATTCCAGAGCCCTTTCTTTATTGCGAATAAATGTTTTTTAACTGACCTTTTTAGGTCAGGACTGACAAGTTTTCTTTTTGATAAGAAATGACAAAGAATTCTTTTTCTTCTCCATTTTTTAAAAAATACAAAGGGAAAAGAAGGGAAGAGGAGGGTGGTAAAAAAAGAACAAAGGACGCCCATAGGCGGTGTGTGCGGAGGGAAACCTAAATAAGTAAAGCCTAGTTGGGAAAAAAATAACAGTTAGACAGAAAAACTCGCCCGAAAGCGAGGCAGCAAAAATAACGGAAAACGATAAATAAAAGCTTTTACAAAGAAAAACAAATGACAAAGAACAACAATTAAAACAAATGGTAAGACCAAAATACAGAATAAAAAAATAAAAGCACAAAATTCGCCTAAAGGCGAAACAAATAAATTTAAAACACAAAAAACGAAATAAACAATGAAACGGTTGACAAAGGAAAACAAAAAAAATACGAAACTTTAAAAAATAGCCGAAGCTAGTTACAAAAACAAAAATGGCCGACGCTAAGAAAGTGAGTCAAAAATAAACAAAAAAAAAATAAACAAAAGAAAATAGACAAGTTAGACAAATTTGGCACAGAAAAAAATATAAAAAACACTACACGAGAAAAAACTTAACAGATATTAAAAGGAAAGAAATAAAGAAAATACAAGGAATTAAATTTAGTCAGAAACGTAACACAGACCCGGGGTTACAAAATAAAGAGAACGAAGATATATTTAAAAGAAAAAATAAAGAAAAAGAATATCAAAATCAAAAAGGAAACACTGGAATAAAAGTAAAAATTAAGGGGGTAAAAATAAAAATTGAGGAGAGTAAAAAAAAAAAAAAAAACGGAAAAGAAAAAATTAAAATCTTTTCAAAAAGTCGTATAAAAAAGCGGTAATAAAAAACAAAACAAAAACAAACTCAACCAAAAATGCAGTGCAACACAAAAAAAGGGTATAATCCAAGAAAACCAGTCAGGCAGCAATCAAAAATTTGACGAACACAACGTCAATTCCCCTTCAACAACTGACGAAGTCGATCAACAATATTGAAAGCTGGTCTAAATTTATTGGCATGCCTCGTGCAGAATATACTCAATTTAAATTACGTCCCGGGTTGAGCAGAAAGAAAAGCCGTCCCCTGTTTCTCTTGCGAGTTTGAGCACGTCGATTAGGGGCGGATAGTTGCTAGCGTTGGATTTGCTAAATCCAACGCCGGCAAGATCTCCACCTCCAATGAAACCGGTAACTTTCGTGTCAGCCATCTGAAATAGAAAATTATATTATGTAGGGGTGACAAGACATTCGGACTACCATGTATATTCATAAAAGCAATTAATATATATTTATTATTTTAAAAAATACATGTGTTTTATTTACCATAAAAAAATTATTTTTAATACGTAAAAATGTGAACCTTGAATAAATTTCTAATCGTCTGGGTTGATTTTTGTTTTTTTGTTCACGTTCTTTTGAGAGAAGTGCATTTTCATGAAGGCCAGACGGTTTATGTAAGAAATTCTTACACTTGTATATCTTTTTCGGCTCAACGGTTAAACCCGCCCAAATCGAGAAGGGTCCATTACTAGTTTATGGAAAAATATATTTTCGTATATACTGACGAATGAGAATCGTGATTTCAAGATCTAGTAAGATCCCGAATGAGAACCTTGTGAACTTATATCAGTGGACGGGGAAGGGGAGACATTTTTACAGCAAGGGGACTAAGCAAATTAAAACATCAAGGAGAAGGCATTTGACATCAAGAAGAGAGCAGCAAGAAACAATAGTTAACAGCCATTAGCAAAAAAAATATTAGACAACAAAAATATTTACGCAAAACTTTTATCAATTACGGAGTTGAAATTGTTTTTCATTTATTTTTAGCAACTATTAGGGTGGTGCAAAAATAATGACGTGATAATGTCGTTTTTTGATTATATTTTAACGTCAAAAAACGACATTATTACGTCATTATTTTTGCTTTAACCTAATATCAATTATTAGATTTTTTTAATCGGTATGTTCAACTTTCTTTAGCTTTAAAAAAACGGTTAAAAAATGTTTCACAAACGAAGCCATTTTGTCAACCTTATTAAATAAAGAAGTTTTGTTGAATTTTTATGTGTTAATGAATTTTTATTTAAACATTCCCTCTAAGTGATTATGATAAAACATCGTGAACAATGTATCTGTCCAAAAGAAAATAAACTAAGTATATGTTGCGATTGGGGAAGGGCGAAAGACACAAACGTCGCCACGGACGCTATTAGAACCTATGCACGCCACTGCCTTCAAGTAAAACACAAACCACACATTATGAACATTCTTTCATAATCAATATATCTAATTAAATGAATGAAGGTAAAAACAGGTGATAGATTACTACTTCATTTTCCTGGATTATTTTTTAAATACTCCAGTTTGCATAGTTCTTGGGTATTTTCCAAATAAATCAAAATCTACTTAGAGGGATAAAGGCCATCATGAAAATATATATAATCAAATTAATAGAACGATGTACGAACCAAGAAAAAGTTTTCTTCTCCCAAATATAGATTGGTATTTTTTAAAAAAATCCTACTAATTAATAAGCCTCAAAGATTTGATTTTAATCGAATAAGTGGATTCGTGTCAGACTTTAAAAGTATAAAGAATCTATTTCAACTTGAATTTGTCCCGTTTTGCTTAGATTATGAAAAGTACATAAATAAAATTATTAATGTTAAGAAAGGCTTACTACTGAAATGCTGTACATTCGTTCCGATGCATTAAAATTAAATGTTGAAATTTTCAGAGAAATAGCAAACATGTTGGTTTTGATGAACTGTAAGATCGAACCCACATTAAACAACTTTGGGCGGGTGGGGGTCGTAAAAAGGAATTTCCATATTGGAAATCTATGATATGATCAGTTTCAAGTAGAGAAATAATGGACTAAAATTTAGCATCACCCCAGTATTTTTTTTTTTTTTTTGATAACTGGAAGGGGCCGACTTACTCACACCCGCAGCACAGAAGATAATTTGGTGAATTTTAGGCATCTGACCAATTTGGCTTCAATACAAGAATTGTCTTTATCAGAACAAGAGTTTATTGAACTATATATGCTTACTTTCTATATGAAGTGAAATATTTGGGCCCAAAATGAAAGACACAATACATTGGTGGGAGATTTTTACTGAGAGAAAAACTTTGAATATTACATTTTTGAAAAGACTTCATAAATTAATTATGTTCATTCTGGGGTTCGAGGACCCTAGTCACAGCTCCAGTTGTATGCAATGATTAAATTTTAATAAAAAAATGTATATTAACTCTTGAAGTATGTTTCAATCATTAGTTTTATTGGTTAATCTATTTCAGATCAAAAAGGTAAATTCCAATTGTAAATTTTTCGTTGTACATCGTAGGTTCGTTTTCGGGTTTTATCAACATGACAATTTTGAGGTGTATTACCACCAATAAGAAAATTCACCTCTATTCGGTTTTAAACTATGTATTAACAAAAACTGTTATTTTCCATATATACCCATAACCACAAGTAAATGGTTTAAAACACAAATCATACTGATAAATTAACGTAATTTGAAAATTTAATTCGTGCACAATATATATTTTATCAAACAAAAAAATACCGAATGGTTTAAATATTCATAATCATTTAAAATACGTTGTATAATATTGTTAAGTGCTGAAACTAAAATAATAATCTATTAACCGCCCCTGCAGAAATCTAAGACAGAAACAATGTATCTTACCTTGAGTTGTCTAGATATATCTTTCTCAGTATAAAAAAACTACCTGTTTCCAATTCAAGTTTCTTTCGGCTTGTGTAATTGTGAAGTTTTCACTCACCATTTACCAAATTATATCAAAAAAGTTATTGTCAGTTCACTGTCATATTCACCTGAAGCTAATACTTCGAACAGCTAATCAATGTAGCAAAAAGTTAACATGAACTATCCACATTCACACCTGTTGCCTTTCTGTCGGTTTGACAGAATCTGTATATTCTCCACTGCCATCTTTCATCGACAAGGCATTTTCCACTCACAGAATTGCCGCTCTCTAGAATTTATTCTTTTTCTAAGCATTCTTTGTAAAATATAGGAATATTTCCTCTTTAATCTGCAGCATAACGGGTTAATGGTGTTTAAATGTATATATATATATCACATGGATGTAGTGTAGCGACAGGGGTTACCATTATGTAGCGGTCATCATTATTGTAGTGATTGAGTTACCAATATTTAACTTTGGCCAAGAAAGGTAAGATTAAGGATAATGCGTGAACGCAATGCAATTTATATTTGACGTAAATAGCACATAGAATAAAATACAAAACTGAACATTTCAAAACATAACAATTAAATTTATTAAATTAATCTTTTATATACATGCATGCGAACTGAAAAGGTAGGACAGAGTCGTGTCCCTTTGATTAGGTATTAGTTGTACCGGAGTTCATATTAAGAAGAAGTTATATTAAACTTGTAATTTAGAAGAATAAAGTTTGGAATTGTGAGTTCTAAAGTTGGTAAAAGTTCAGAAGTTTTTTCAGAGTTTGTGAATGTTGGTAATTGTCTTTAACGTCTCACTGCAATGGCTAAGACGAGAGTTCTTGAAGGTTACATTATAGTGGTTCAGCCATTTTGTATTGGTTATAAATAGAAATAAAAACTGACCCTCTACAATTTTTACAATATCAAATGTAACAAAGACAACAACAAGAGAAATAATCAAGTAGAAGAAATTATGAATTTGTTCAACAATAAATATTTTTTTATAAACACAACAAATACATAATATATAGTGCAAAAGTTGATAAACACAATAGAGTTCTTTGGTGTGTGTTACTGAAAGAATTTGAGTTACTGTACTGTATGTGTGAAAATGAGAAAGTGTAGTTAGCTATAATTGTTTTTATAGGAAAATTAAACAGTTGTTTTTGTTTTTGTATTAAATAGAAAAAAGGTATTGTTCTTGACTCACTGATTGTTATAGAGTTATCGCTCATTAAGCAGAGATTCTTCTTGTGGAATAAAATATTTTATGGGAGTGAGTGTTAAGCCTGGAAATGGTTGACAAGGTTTGTTGTTGTATTGAAGATAAAGTTCATCTCTTTTGCTGTCATTTCCAATGAAGTCAAGTGAATTGGTTCAATATTTTAAGTGCCCACTGACCAAGTCGCGTCGAAGTTTCGTTTTTATTAGTTCTCTTGGTCACGTGGGGAGGCTTGTGAACATGTTTATATTTTATGGCGTCAACTAGAGGTCAAAATTTGGGTCGGTACCTTCGGACGTAGTTGACGATACCTAATTAATATTTTACAACCAATCAAAATACATCAGTTGTTATATTTGGTTGGGAGCCTCTATGTGTTTAACTTGCACAAAATTTAAGATTTAAAAAAAATGTAGGAATCTGATTCTACAACATCTTGGCACTTGGTAGCAAGGAATGAGACGTGCGAGAGAGATGAATGAAAAGAAAAACTCAAGGGAATTTACACGTGTTGGGTTTATATAATGGTCGTGTACCATGTGGTAGGATCCCAGCATATGAGCGGGAAAACAGATTGGTCACGTGCAGGCGGTTTGATTGGTCGGAACTGACCAATCAGCATGCTAGATTGGAGGTGATTGACCAATGAATACTTGTTATATTTGTATGAAAGTAGGATGTTACTTACCAGATAGGAAGAGTGCATTTCCTAAAAAGAGGTAAGGCTGGTTTGTTGTTGAAGATCCCACATGGATTTTTAGCTTTCCGCTCCCACTTTTTCATCAACGTCGATTTTCGTGCAAAAAGCGGGTCACAGCTTCATAAATGTTTCTGAAAACCTGAACTTCTCATTGGACAATAAATATTAAAATTAGCTCGTGTATCTTCACGTACATTGTTCTCAATAAACAAAACATGTCAGACCCCAGACTGAGTTTTGTAAGGCGCTTTCTGAGTGGTTAACAAATATTAAAAAAACAATTTAACTTCTCAACACTACGTCCGAATAACATCAACCTAGTTTTTTGACCTGAAGAAAAAACAATGCTTTCAGGATCCTGTCACGTGATTAAAAAAACATATAAATTTAAAGGTACGAGCGAACCCAGTCAGTGAGAATTTGCGACGAGTAGAATTTGCAAAACGAGTTCACGACTCTTGTATCATTACTGCAGCGAAGTAAAGTTAGAATCTCAAGTTCTTTAACACGAAATAACTTCGCTGTAATTCAAGCTAAAATATCAACCAAACAACTCACTCACCAACTTCTGCAACTTAAAAACTATTCAATTTATTGAATCTTACTAAAAACTTAAGTACAAACAATTACGAACAATTCTTTCAACTACGAGCAGCGAAAACAAATTAGACATTACGGTACATTCACTTCTCCAACTTCTTTGAAGCTAAAAGTTTATCAACATATTTTCAGTTTTACAAGATTCTTTAAACTCTCTTTCAGTTAACATTTTGAACGACAAGATAATTCAGCTTTTTGTGAGCTAAGGTAAAAAAATATTTTTTAGTAGTAAAGACTTTAGCCCAGTCAAAGGGAAGTAACTCATATTAATAGTTTTTGTAACTGTTGTCATTTATAAATATTTAAAATGTACATGTAATGAAAAGTTATTTTCTTGCGTTCTTTCTCTTGTTTGTTTTTTGTTTGCTTATACATTCGTAAAGTAAAAAATATGCGGCTTGATTTATGCCGTCAATACTGCTACAAGTTAATCACCAATTTTGGGTGGTTACTAACAACATATCATGCAGTGTAATACTACAGCAGAAAATGGGTGCACTCTAGATTAGAAGAAAGGGATATTATCTCAGTTTGTATTGCCCTCATTATGGGCATTATAATATCACTAACTTAGGTCTTAAAAGTAGGGCATTTAAGCTAGCTCCTGCAGAGGGATCTTGATTGGGCCTTCATCACAATAAATAGGAAGGAATAGATGCGATAGACAACAATAAACTACAGTACAGAATAACTCAAAATTGCTGCATTTTAAGCTTACAATAAAAGTTCAACGAAAATTCTTCTGCTGCCACTTAAAGACAGTTTGATGCACGTGGGTCCTTACTTTCCATAAAAAACAATTATTTTTATCTCATGGGTGAATTTCACAATTAATTTCAATTATTCCCAAGTTTATTTCCAAGTTATAATAAAAATTGTCATCGTACAAAAAAAAAAAAGATTTTTCATTACGATACTTATCGACAAGATCAGACTTAACAATAAAGTCCCAAAATGGTTTCGCGTCACGGTTGAAGTTTGTAGGCCCATATCGGCCAGAGAGAGATTTTGGTCCCACATGAAAAAAACCCTTACCTTTATTTGGGGTTTGACCGTGGCCAACCGATAGACGAGGTCTGTTTCAAGGTAGGGAAAATGTGACGTCATCATATTGAGTCAGATTTTCAAGAAGCGTGTCGTCTGTTTTTTTTTGTATCAGATTTTTTTTATGGCAGCATTTTTAAATTATTTATTAATATTTTCTTTTAAATATTGAATTAAAACATAAACAATGCCTTATAGTTGCGTTGTAGCAAACTGCAAAGGGAATTATAAAAACGGCCCTAAAGTACATGTATTTTCTTTCCCTAAAGATAAAGAATCATCTGATGTTTGTATTCGTAAAATCAGAAGAGATCATTTTTTTTCACCTACTAAATTCAGCAGAGTGAGTATTTTTTTTGTATTAAAAAATAAGTAAATTTTATTGAAACTTTAATGACAAAATTAATACCATGTCTTTGTAATTCATAACATAAAGTTAATAAGACATAAATCTAGCGAGAAAGTTTAGACATTCATTCTCGTACGTGTTGCTTTTAAAATCTAAAAAAAAACCTCATTCTTTTTCAAAGAAATAAATTTTCAAGAAATTTTCGACATAAATTCATTCATGAATTCCTAAAGGAATATTTTATATACATAAAAAATAATTCTAATAATTTTAATGATTTTTTAGAATTGTTTTGTTTGTGACTAAATGAAACTTTAATTGAATTAATAATTAAATTTCATGTCTGTAATTCACAACACATTTTAAAAGAAAAAAAAAGTGTTGTTTTAAAAAGTTATTAAACTCATTTGAAACTTTGACGATTAAAATAATTTCATATCTTTATAATTCACAAAACACATTAAAAAGAAAGTTGCGAAAGGTTTTTAAAAGCTGAAATCTAATTTTTATAAAAATAAACTTTAAAGAAATTTTCGATATAAATTCATAAAGGAATCTTTTTATAGGCATAAAAATAATTCTAATAATTTAACAAATTTTTAGAATTGTTTTATTCATAAGAATATTTTTTATTTATCATTTTAAATTAAAAAAAAATGAAGAGACGTTAAAAATTATTCTCTTAATTTGTACATAGCTTCGTCATTAATAATCTTTTGTTGAATTCTCTCCGCTTTTCCTAAAATTGTTAATGCTTCATATTATTGTAGATTTTTTGCTGATTGATTTTCTTAGATTTTCACAAGAATTTAAAATAGGTTTGGTTTTTAAAATCTTTTTGAGTTTTTAGGCATGTGAACTACATTTTCAAGCGGGGGACATAAGGAAAGAAACGTCAGCTATTGACGAAAAAACAGGTGTCAAAATTGCAGTTAAACTAAAAAAATATATCTTCGTGATGGTGCTATTCCTAGAATTTTCCCAAACTGTCCCTCATATTTATCTTGATTGAATACCTCTAGAGAGTGACCAGATTCCAGGAGAATCCGGCTAGAGAATTCTGCTCTTAAAAGTGCTTTAAATCAAAGTATTAATGATGACTTAGCATATAAAATGCAGAAGAAATTCCATAATACTAACGATCTAGAAGTAAAAATTAAATTTCCTTGATAGTAATTACTGGAGTTTTGTTAGGCAGCAAGAGACACTTATTATATTCAGCATCATCAAATCCCCATATCCAAAAATCCATCTGTCTCTTGTAATTGAATCTGATTTTACAGTACATGTGTTTTGTAGAGATGTGGAAATGCATTCAATAGGGGGCTATAAGATTCCTAAACATGTAACTGATCAAAATACTCTTGAAATTCTGAGAGAAAACATGATAGAAATGGACATAGAACAAAAGCAAACTGAACCTCAAAATATGATTATAATATTAAAATTGGTAATGTCATTTTTACTATTGTTGCAAGAAGAATCAAGCAAACATTTTAACGCAATCAAATTTATATATGAGCAGCTAAATTTAATGACACAAAATAAGCTTGATTATTCAACAGAAATGATATTTTCTTCATTGTTATATAACTGGTCCACTAAAGGGTACAGATTGTTAAGAGACAGCAAAAATATAATTTTACTTCTAGCTATTCAACCATTAAAAGACTAACTTTATCGACATATATGAATCCTTTGATTGAGCAACATGATAACAATTTTCTTATGTCTATTAAAAATAAATTTAAGCTCTGAGTGCAGAAGGACATCACAGTGACTTTACTTGTTGTTGATATTCATCTAAAAACTTATTTAGATTATGAAGGTGTTAATATTGTTGGCCTATCAGATAACAGGGTGAAGCTGCAACAAGTGCTTTCACTTTCAAGATGTGCAGTGTATTCTCAGAATATAACAATGTGCATGTTATGCCAACTAAATGTCTTAAAGCTGAGAAGTTAATTGACATAGTTAAACGTTTAATAATTGGTTTAGAGGAGATAGAATTTAAAGAATTATCAATTGTAAATTAAAGAAGGAAATTCTAAAATATTAGACACAAACAGAAGAGAAATATACATTGATGCCTTACTTTGTGCTCACATTATTTTTTAAGGAAATCCCAATTCGATGATTCGATTCCATTGAATCATGCAATTACTCCGTATATTCTAATGAAAAATATTTCTAAGAATGTTTTAGATGAGGAATTTGCCTGTCCATAATGCTAAATTAAAGATGGGAAATATAAATATAAATGAAAAACAATACAGAAATATACTGTGATCCCCCACTATGCAAACACATTATTTTTCAAGGAAATTCCAATTCGATGATTTGATTGCGTTGAATCCTCCAATTACTCCATATATTCTAATGAAAAATATTTATAAGAATATTTTAGAGGAGGAATTTGCCTGTCCATAATGCTAAATTAAAGATGGGAAATATAAATATTATTTCGTTGCAGATCTTAGTTTAGGTCTTTCCCTGTCCATAATGCTAAATTGAGGAAATAAAATATAAATATAAATAGGAAACAGAAGAGAAATGTACAGTGATCACCCATTTTCTGCCCACAATCTTTTTCATGGAAATCCCAGCCATATGAGTCGAGTCCATGCATGCTACGATCACGGTATGAATTTGAAGGCAAAATATTTTTTTGCAGATCTTAGATTAGGCCTTTCCCTGTCCATAATGCTAAATTGAAGAAGTAAAATAGAAATATAAATAAGAAACAGAAGAGAAATATACAGTGATCACCCATTTTGTGCCCACAATCTTTATCATGGAAATCGCAGTCATATGAGTCGAGTCCATGCATGCTACGATCACGGTATGAATTTGAAGGCAAAATATTTTTTTGCAGATATTAGATTAGGTCTTTCCCTGTCCACAATACTAAATTGAGGAAGTAAAATAGAAATATATATAGGAAACATAAGAGAAATATACAGTGATCACCCATTTTTTCTGCCCAGAATCTTTTTCATGGAAATCCCAGTCATATGAGTCGGGTCCATGCATACTACGAGCACGGTATGAATTCGAAGGCAAAATATTTCAAAACAGAAATGTACAGTGAACACCCATTTTCTGCCCACAAAATTTTTAATGGAAATGCCAGTCATATGAGTCGAGTCCATGTATGCTACGATCACGGTATGAATTTGAAGGCAAAATATCTTTTTGCAGATCTTAGATGAGGTCTTTCCCTGTCCATAATGATAAATTAAAGAAGTTAAATATGAATATAAATAGGAAACAGAAGAGAAATGTACAGTGATCACCCATTTTGTGCCTACAATGTTTTTCATCGAAATCCCAGTCATATGAGTCAAGTCCATGCATGCTACGATCATGGTATGAATTTGTAGGTAAAATATTTTTTTGTAGATTTTAGATTAGGTCTTTCCCTGTCCATAATGCTAAATTAAAGAAGTTAAATATTAATATAAATAGGAAACAGAAGAGAAATGTACACTGATTATCCATTTTGTGCCTACAATCTTTTTCATCGAAATCCCAGTCATATGAGTCGAGTCCATGCATGCTACGATCACGGTATGAATTTGTAGGTAAAATATTTTTTTGTAGATTTTAGATTAGGTCTTTTCCTGTCCATAATGCTAAATTAAAGATGTTATATATAAATATGAATAGGAAACAGAAGAGAAATGTACAGTGATCACCCATTTTGTGCCCACAATCTTTTTCATCGAAATCCCAGTCACATAAGTCGAGTCCATGCATGCTACGATCACGGTATGAATTTGTAGGTAAAATATTTTTTTGTAGATTTTAGATTAGGTCTTTCCCTGTCCATAATGCTAAATTAAAGAAGTTAAATATAAATATGAATAGGAAACAGAAGAGAAATGTACAGTGATCACCCATTTTGTGCCCACAATCTTTTTCAGGGAAATCCCAGTCATATGAGTCGTGTCCATGCATGCTACGATCATGGTATAAATTTGTAGGCAAAATATGTTTTTGTAGATTTTAGATTGGCTTTCCCTGTCCATAATGCTAAATTAAAGGAGTTAAATATAAATATAAATAGGAAACAGAAGAGAAATGTACAGTGATCACCCATTTTGTGCCCACAATCTTTTTCATCGAAATCCCAGTCATATGAGTCGAGTCCATTCATGCTACGATCACGGCATGAATTTGTAGGTAAAATATTTTTTTGTAGATTTTAGATTACGTCTTTCCCTGTCCATAATGCTAAATTAAAGAAGTTAAATATAAATATAAATAGGAAACAGAAGAGAAATGTAGAGTGATCATCCAGTTTGTGCCCACAATCTTTTTCATCGAAATCCCAGTCATATGAGTCGAGTCCATGCATGCTACGATCACGGTATTAATTTGAAGGCAAAATATGTTTTTGTAGATTTTAGATTAGGTCTTTCCCTGTCCATAATGCTAAATTAAAGGAGTTAAATATAAATATAAATAGGAAACAGAAGAGAAATGTACAGTGATCACCCATTTTGTGCCCACAATCATTTTCATCAAAATCCCAGTCATATGAGTCGAGTCCATGCATGCTACTATCATGGTATTAATTTGCAGGTAAAATATTTTTTTGTAGATTTTAGATTAGGACTTTCCCTGTCCATAATGCTAAATTAAAGAATTTAAATATAAATATAAATAGGAAACAGAAGAGAAATGTACAGTGATCACCCATTTTGTGCCCACAATCTTTTTCATGGAAATCCCAGTCATATGAGTCGAGTCCATGAATGCTACGATCACGGTATGAATTTGAAGGCAAAATATGTTTTTGTAGATTTTAGATTAGGTCTTTCCCTGTCCATAATGCTAAATTAAAGAAGTTAAATATAAATATAAATAGGATACAGAAGAGAAATGTACAGTGATCACCCATTTTTTGCCCACAATCTTTTTCATCGAAATCCCAGTCATATGAGTCGAGTCCATGCATGCTACGATCACGGCATGAATTTGTAGGTAAAATGTTTTTTTGTAGATTTTAGATTAGGTCTTTCCCTGTCCATAATGCTAAATTAAAGAAGTTAAATATAAATATAAATAGGAAACAGAAGAGAAATGTACAGTGATCACCCATTTTGTGCCCACAATCTTTTTCATCGAAATCCCAGTCATATGAGTCGAGTCCATGCATGCTACGATCACGGTATGAATTTGTAGGTAAAATATTTTTTTGTAGATTTTAGATTAGGTCTTTCCCTGTCCATAATGATAAATTAAAGAAGTTAAATATAAATAGGAAACAGAAGAGAAATGTACAGTGATCACCCAGTTTGTGCCTACAATCTTTTTCATCGAAATCCCAATCATATGAGTCGAGTCCATGCATGCTACTATCATGGTATGAATTTGAAGGCAAAATATTTTTTTGTAGATTTTAGATTAGGTCATTCTTTGTCCATAATGCTAAATTAAAGAAGTTAAATATAAATATAAATAGGAAACAGAAGAGAAATGTACAGTGATCACCCATTTTCTGCCCACAATCTTTTTCATCGAAATCCCAGTCATATGAGTCGAGTCCGTGCAATCTACGATCACGGTATTAATTTGCAGGTAAAATATTTTTTTGTAGATTTTAGATTAGGTCTTTCCCTGTATATAATGCTAAATTAAAGAAGTTAAATATAAATATAAATAGGAAACAGAAGAGAAATGTACAGTGATCACCCATTTTGTGCCCACAATCTTTTTTATGGAAATCCCAGTCATATGAGTCGAGTCCATGCATGCTACGATCACGGTATGAATTTGTAGGTAAAATATTTTTTTGTAGATTTTAGATTAGGTCTTTCCCTGTATATAATGCTAAATTAAAGAAGTTAAATATGAATATAAATAGGAAACAGAAGAGAAATGTACAGTGATCACCCATTTTGTGCCTACAATCTTTTTCATCGAAATCCCAGTCATATGAGTCGAGTCCATGTATCCTACTATCACGGTATGAATTTGAAGGCAAAATATTTTTTTGTAGATTGTAGATTAGGTAATTCTTTGTCCATAATGCTAAATTAAAGAAGTTAAATATAAATATAAATAGGAAACAGAACAGAAATGTACAGTGATCACCCATTTTGTGCCCACAATCTTTTTCATCGAAATCCCAGTCATATGAGTCGAGTCCATGCATGCTACGATCACGGTATTAATTTGCAGGTAAAATATTTTTTTGTAGATTTTAGATTAGGTCTTTCCCTGTATATAAAGCTAAATTAAAGAAGTTAAATATAAATATAAATAGGAAACAGAAGAGAAATGTACAGTGTTCACCCATTTTGTGCCCACAATCTTTTTCATGGAAATCCCAGTCATATGAGTCGAGTCCATGCATGCTACGATCACGGTATGAATTTGTAGGCAAAATATGTTTTTGTAGATTTTAGATTGCCTTTCCCTGTCCATAATGCTAAATTAAAGGAGTTAAATATAAATATAAATAGGAAACAAGAGAAATGTACAGTGATCACCCATTTCGTGCACACAATCTTTTTCATCGAAATCCCAGTCATATGAGTCGAGTCCATGCATGCTATGATCACGGCACGAATTTGTAGGTAAAATATTTTTTTGTAGATTTTAGATTAGGCCTTTCCCTGTCCATAATGCTAAATTAAAGAAGTTAAATATAAATATAAATAGGAAACAGAACAGAAATGTACAGTGATCACCCAGTTTGTGCCTACAATCTTTTTCATCGAAATCCCAGTCATATGAGTCGAGTCCATGCATGCTACTATCACGGTATGAATTTGAAGGGAAAATATGTTTTTGTAGATTTTAGATTGTCTTTCCATGTCCATAATGCTAAATTAAAGGAGTTAAATATAAATATAAATAGGAAACAGAAGAGAAATGTACAGTGATCACCCATTTCGTTCCCACAATCTTTTTCATCGAAATCCCAGTCATATGAGTCGAGTCCATGCATGCTACGATCACGGCACGAATTTGTAGGTAAAATACTTTTTTGTAGATTTTAGATTAGGTCTTTCCCTGACCATAATGCTAAATTAAAGAAGTTAAATATAAATATAAATAGGAAACAGAAGAGAAATGTACAGTGATCACCCAGTTTGTGCCTACAATCTTTTTCATCGAAATCCCAGTGATATGAGTCGAGTACATGCATGCTACGTTCGCGGTATGAATCTGAAGGCAAAATATTTTTTTGTAGATTTTAGATTAGGTCATTCTTTGTCCATAATGCTCAATTATAGAAGTTAAATATAAATATAAATAGGAAACAGAAGAGAAAGGTACAGTGATCACCCATGTTGTACCCACAATCTTTTTCATCGAAATCCCAGTCATATGAGTCTAGTCCATGCATGCTACGATCACGGTATGAATTTGTAGGTAAAATATTTTTTTGTAGATTTTAGATTAGGTCTTTCCATGTCCATAAGGCTAAATTAAAGAAGTTAAATATAAATATAAATAGGAAACAGAAGAGAAATGTACAGTGATCACCCATTTTGTGCCTACAATCTTTTTCATCGAAATCCCAGTCATATGAGTCGAGTCCATGCATGCTACGATCACGGCATGAATTTGTAGGTAAAATATTTTTTTGTAGATTTTCGATTAGGTCTTTTCCTGTCCATAATGCTAAATTAAAGGAGTTAAATATAAATATAAATAGGAAACAGAAGAGAAATGTACAGGGATCACCCATTTTGTGCCCACAATCTTTTTCATCCAAATCCCAGTCATATGAGTCGATTCCCTGCATGCTACGTTCACGGTATGAATTTGAAGGCAAAATATTTTTTTGTAGATTTTAGATTATGTCTTTCTCTGTTCTTAATGCTAAATTTAAGAAGTTAAATATAAATATAAATAGTAAACAGAAGAGAAATGTACAGTGATCACCCATTTTGTGCCCACAATCTTTTTCATCGAAATCCCAGTCATATGAGTCGAGTACATGCATGCTACGTTCGCGGTATGAATCTGAAGGCAAAATATTTTTTTGTAGATTTTAGATTAGGTCATTCTTTGTCCATAATGCTCAATTGTAGAAGTTAAATATAAATATAAATAGGAAACTGAAGAGAAATGTACAGTGATCACCCATTTTGTGCCCACAATCTTTTTCATCGAAATCCCAGTCATACGAGTCGAGTCCATGCATGCTACGATCACGGTATGAATTTGTAGGCAAAATATGTTTTTGTAGATTTTAGATTAGGTCTTTCCCTGTCCATAATGCTAAATTAAAGAAGTTAAATATAAATATAAATAGGAAACAGAAGAGAAATGTACACTGATCACCCATTTTGTGCCCACAATCTTTTTCAGCGAAATCCCAGTCATATGAGTCGAGTCCATGCATGCTACGATCACGATATGAATTTGAAGGCAAAATATTTATTGCAGATTTTAGATTAGGTCTTTTCCGGTCCTTAATGCTAAATTAAACAAGTTAAATATAAATATAAATAGGAAACACAAGAGAAATGTACAGTGATCACCCATTTTGTGCACACAATCTTTTTCATTGAAATCCCAGTCATATTAGTCGAGTCCATGCATGCTACGATCACGGTATGAATTTGAAGGCAAAATATTTTTTTGTAGATTTTAGATTTTCTTTCCCTGTCCATAATGCTAAATTAAAGAAGTTATATATAAATTTAAATAGGAAACAGAAGAGAAATGTACAGTGATCACCCTTTTTGTGCCCACACTCTTTTTCATCGAAATCCCAGTCATATGAGTCGAGTCCATGCATGCTACGATCACGGTATGAATTTGTAGGTAAAATATTTTTTTGTAGATTTTATATTAGGTCTTTCCCTGTCCATAATGCTAAATTAAAGAAGTTAAATATAAATATAAATAGGAAACAGAAGAGAAATGTACAGTGATCACCCATTTTGTGCCCACAATCTTTTTCATCGAAATCCCAGTCATATGAATCGAGTCCATGCATGCTACGATCACGGTATGAATTTGTAGGTAAAATATTTTTTTGTAGATTTTAGATTAGGTCTTTCCCTGTCCATAATGCTAAATTAAAGTAGTTAAATATAAATATAAATAGGAAACAGAAGAGAAATGTACAGTGATCACCCATTTTGTGCCCACAGTCTTTTTTATCGAAATCCCAGTCATATGAGTCGAGTCCATGTATGCTACGATCACGGTATGAATTTGTAGGTAAAATATTTTTTTGTAGATTTTAGATTAGGTCTTTCCCTGTCCATAATGCTAAATTAAAGAAGTTAAATATAAATATAAATAGGAAACAGAAGAGAACTGTACAGTGATCACCCATTTTGTGTCCACATTCTTTTTCATCGAATTCCCAGTCATATGAGTCGAGTCCATGCATGCTACGATCACGGAAGGAATTTGTAGGTAAAATATTTTTTTGTAGATTTTAGTTTAGTTCTTTCCATGTCCATAATGCTAAATTAAAGAAGTTAAATATAAATATAAATAGGAAACAGAAGAGAAATGTACAGTGATCACCCATTTTGTGCCCACAATCTTTTTCATCGTAATACCAGTCATATGAGTCGAGTCCATGCATGCTACTATCACAATATGAATTTGAAGGCAAAATATTTTTTTGTAGATTTTAGATTAGGTCTTACCCTGTCCTTAATCCTAAATTAAACAAGTTAAATATAAATATGAATAGGAAACAGAAGAGAAATGTTCAGTGATCACCCATTTTGTGCCCACAATCTTTTTCATCGAAATACCAGTCATATGAGTCGAGTCCATGCATGCTACTATCACAATATGAATTTGAAAGCAAAATATTTTTTGTAGATTTTAGATTAGGTCATTCTTTGTCCATAATGTTAAATTAAAGAAGTTAAATATAAATATAAATAGGAAACAGAAGAGAAAGGTACAGTGATCACCCATGTTGTACCCACAATCTTTTTCATCGAAATCCCAGTCATATGAGTCGAGTCCATGCATGCTACGATCAAGGTATGAATTTGTAGGTAAAATATTTTTTTGTAGATTTTAGATTAGGTCTTTCCATGTCCATAAGGCTAAATTAAAGAAGTTAAATATAAATATAAATAGGAAACAGAAGAGAAATGTACTGTGATCACCCATTTTGTGACCTCAATTTTTTCATCGAAATCATAGTCATATGAGTCGAGTCCATGCATGCTACGATCACGGTATGAATTTGAAGGCAAAATATTTTTTTGTAGATTTTCGATTACGTGATTCCCTGTCCTTAATGCTAAATTTAAAGAAGTTAAATATAAATATAAATAGGAAACAGAAGAGAAATGTACAGTGATCACCCATTATGTGCCCACAATCTTTTTCATCGAAATCCCAATCATATGAGTCGAGTCCATGTATGCTACGATCACGGTATGAATTTGTAGGTAAAATATTTTTTTGTAGATTTTAGATTAGGTCATTCCCTGTCCATAATACTAAATTAAAGAAGTTAAATATAAAAAAAAATAGGAAACAGAAGAGAAATGTACAGTGATTACCCATTTTGTGCGCACAATCTTTTTCATCGAAATCCCAGTGATATGAGTCGAGTCCATGCATGCTACGATCACGGTATGAATATGAAGGCAAAATATTTTTTTGTAGATTCTAGATTGTCTTTCCCTGTCCATAATGCTAAATTAAAGAATTTAATTATAAATATAAATAGGAAACAGAAGAGAAATGTACAGTGATCACCCATTTTGTGCCCACAATCTTTTTCATCGAAATCCCAGTCATATGAGTCGAGTCCATGCATGCTACGATCACGGTATGAATTTGCAAGTAAAATATTTTTTTGTAGATTTTAGATTAGGTCTTTCCCTGTCCATAATGCTAAATTAAAGAAGTTAAATATAAATATAAATAGGAAACAGAAGAGAAATGTACAGTGATCACCCATTTTGTGCCAACAATCTTTTTCATCGATATCCCAGTCATATGAGTCGAGTCCATGCATGCTACGATCACGGTATGAATTTGTAGGTAAAATATTTTTTTGTAGATTTTAGATTAGGTCTTTCCATGTCCATAAGGCTAAATTAAAGAAGTTAAATATAAATATAAATAGGAAACAGAAGAGAAATGTACAGTGATCACCCATTTTGTGCCTACAATCTTTTTCATCGAAATCACAGTCATATGAGTCGAGTCCATGCATGCTACGATCACGGTATGAATTTGTAGGTAAAATATTTTTTTGTAGATTTTAGATTAGGTCTTTCCCTGTCCATAATGCTAAATTAAAGAAGTTAAATATAAATATAAATAGGAAACAGAAGAGAAATGTACAGTGATCACCCATTTTGTGCCCACAATCTTTTTCATCGAAATCCCAGTCATATGAGTCGAGTCCATGCATGCTACGATCACGGCATGAATTTGTAGGTAAAATATTTTTTTGTAGATTTTCGATTAGGTCTTTCCCTGTCCATAATGCTAAATTAAAGGAGTTAAATATAAATATAAATAGGAAACAGAAGAGAAATGTACAGGGATCACCCATTTTGTGCCCACAATCTTTTTCATCCAAATCCCAGTCATATGAGTCGATTCCCTGCATGCTACGTTCACGGTATGAATTTGAAGGCAAAATATTTTTTTGTAGATTTTAGATTATGTCTTTCTCTGTTCTTAATGCTAAATTTAAGAAGTTAAATATAAATATAAATAGTAAACAGAAGAGAAATGTACAGTGATCACCCATTTTGTGCCCACAATCTTTTTCATCGAAATCCCAGTCATATGAGTCGAGTCCATGCATACTACGATCACGGCACGAATTTGTAGGTAAAATACTTTTTTGTAGATTTTAGATTAGGTCTTTCCCTGACCATAATGCTAAATTAAAGAAGTTAAATATAAATATAAATAGGAAACAGAAGAGAAATTTACAGTGATCACCCAGTTTGTGCCTACAATCTTTTTCATCGAAATCCCAGTCATATGAGTCGAGTACATGCATGCTACGTTCGCAGTATGAATCTGAAGGCAAAATATTTTTTGTAGATTTTAGGTTAGGTCATTCTTTGTCCATAATGCTCAATTGTAGAAGTTAAATATAAATATAAATAGGAAACTGAAGAGAAATGTACAGTGATCACCCATTTTGTGCCCACAATCTTTTTCATCGAAATCCCAGTCATACGAGTCGAGTCCATGCATGCTACGATCACGGTATGAATTTGTAGGCAAAATATGTTTTTGTAGATTTTAGATTAGGTCTTTCCCTGTCCATAATGCTAAATTAAAGAAGTTAAATATAAATATAAATAGGAAACAGAAGAGAAATGTACACTGATCACCCATTTTGTGCCCACAATCTTTTTCATCGAAATCCCAGTCATATGAGTCGAGTCCATGCATGCTACGATCACGATATGAATTTGAAGGCAAAATATTTATTGCAGATTTTAGATTAGGTCTTTTCCGGTCCTTAATGCTAAATTAAACAAGTTAAATATAAATATAAATAGGAAACACAAGAGAAATGTACAGTGATCACCCATTTTGTGCACACAATCTTTTTCATTGAAATCCCAGTCATATTAGTCGAGTCCATGCATGCTACGATCACGGTATGAATTTGAAGGCAAAATATTTTTTTGTAGATTTTAGATTTTCTTTCCCTGTCCATAATGCTAAATTAAAGAAGTTATATATAAATTTAAATAGGAAACAGAAGAGAAATGTACAGTGATCACCCTTTTTGTGCCCACACTCTTTTTCATCGAAATCCCAGTCATATGAGTCGAGTCCATGCATGCTACGATCACGGTATGAATTTGTAGGTAAAATATTTTTTTGTAGATTTTACATTAGGTCTTTCCCTGTCCATAATGCCAAATTAAAGAAGTTAAATATAAATATAAATAGGAAACAGAAGAGAAATGTACAGTGATCACCCATTTTGTGCCCACAATCTTTTTCATCGAAATCCCAGTCATATGAATCGAGTCCATGCATGCTACGATCACGGTATGAATTTGTAGGTAAAATATTTTTTTGTAGATTTTAGATTAGGTCTTTCCCTGTCCATAATGCTAAATTAAAGTAGTTAAATATAAATATAAATAGGAAACAGAAGAGAAATGTACAGTGATCACCCATTTTGTGCCCACAGTCTTTTTTATCGAAATCCCAGTCATATGAGTCGAGTCCATGTATGCTACGATCACGGTATGAATTTGTAGGTAAAATATTTTTTTGTAGATTTTAGATTAGGTCTTTCCCTGTCCATAATGCTAAATTAAAGAAGTTAAATATAAATATAAATAGGAAACAGAAGAGAACTGTACAGTGATCACCCATTTTGTGTCCACATTCTTTTTCATCGAATTCCCAGTCATATGAGTCGAGTCCATGCATGCTACGATCACGGAAGGAATTTGTAGGTAAAATATTTTTTTGTAGATTTTAGTTTAGTTCTTTCCATGTCCATAATGCTAAATTAAAGAAGTTAAATATAAATATAAATAGGAAACAGAAGAGAAATGTACAGTGATCACCCATTTTGTGCCCACAATCTTTTTCATCGTAATACCAGTCATATGAGTCGAGTCCATGCATGCTACTATCACAATATGAATTTGAAGGCAAAATATTTTTTTGTAGATTTTAGATTAGGTCTTACCCTGTCCTTAATCCTAAATTAAACAAGTTAAATATAAATATGAATAGGAAACAGAAGAGAAATGTTCAGTGATCACCCATTTTGTGCCCACAATCTTTTTCATCGAAATACCAGTCATATGAGTCGAGTCCATGCATGCTACTATCACAATATGAGTTTGAAAGCAAAATATTTTTTGTAGATTTTAGATTAGGTCATTCTTTGTCCATAATGTTAAATTAAAGAAGTTAAATATAAATATAAATAGGAAACAGAAGAGAAAGGTACAGTGATCACCCATGTTGTACCCACAATCTTTTTCATCGAAATCCCAGTCATATGAGTCGAGTCCATGCATGCTACGATCAAGGTATGAATTTGTAGGTAAAATATTTTTTTGTAGATTTTAGATTAGGTCTTTCCATGTCCATAAGGCTAAATTAAAGAAGTTAAATATAAATATAAATAGGAAACAGAAGAGAAATGTACTGTGATCACCCATTTTGTGACCTCAATTTTTTCATCGAAATCATAGTCATATGAGTCGAGTCCATGCATGCTACGATCACGGTATGAATTTGAAGGCAAAATATTTTCTTGTAGATTTTAGATTAGGTGATTCCCTGTCCTTAATGCTAAATTAAAGAAGTTAAATATAAATATAAATAGGAAACAGAAGAGAAATGTACAGTGATCACCCATTATGTGCCCACAATCATTTTCATCGAAATCCCAATCATATGAGTCGAGTCCATGTATGCTACGATCACGGTATGAATTTGTAGGTAAAATATTTTTTTGTAGATTTTAGATTAGGTCATTCCCTGTCCATAATACTAAATTAAAGAAGTTAAATATAAAAAAAAATAGGAAACAGAAGAGAAATGTACAGTGATTACCCATTTTGTGCGCACAATCTTTTTCATCGAAATCCCAGTGATATGAGTCGAGTCCATGCATGCTACGATCACGGTATGAATATGAAGGCAAAATATTTTTTTGTAGATTCTAGATTGTCTTTCCCTGTCCATAATGCTAAATTAAAGAATTTAAATATAAATATAAATAGGAAACAGAAGAGAAATGTACAGTGATCACCCATTTTGTGCCCACAATCTTTTTCATCGAAATCCCAGTCATATGAGTCGAGTCCATGCATGCTACGATCACGGCATGAATTTGTAGGTAAAATATTTTTTTGTAGATTTTAGATTAGGTCATTCTTTGTCCATAATGCTAAATTACAGATGTTAAATATAAATATAAATAGGAAACAGAAGAGTAATGTACAGTGATCACCCATTTTGTGCCCACAATCTTTTTCATCGAAATCCCAGTCATACGAGTCGAGTCCATGCATGCTACGATCACGGTATGAATTTGTAGGCAAAATATGTTTTTGTAGATTTTAGATTAGGTCTTTCCCTGTCCATAATGCTAAATTAAAGAAGTTAAATATAAATATAAATAGGAAACAGAAGAGAAATGTACACTGATCACCCATTTTGTGCCCACAATCATTTTCATCGAAATCCCAGTCATATGAGTCGAGTCCATGCATGCTACGATCACGATATGAATTTGAAGGCAAAATATTTATTGCAGATTTTAGATTAGGTCTTTTCCGGACCTTAATGCTAAATTAAACAAGTTAAATATAAATATAAATAGGAAACACAAGAGAAATGTACAGTGATCACCCATTTTGTGCACACAATCTTTTTCATTGAAATCCCAGTCATATTAGTCGAGTCCATGCATGCTACGATCACGGTATGAATTTGAAGGCAAAATATTTTTTTGTAGATTTTAGATTTTCTTTCCCTGTCCATAATGCTAAATTAAAGAAGTTATATATAAATTTAAAAAGGAAACAGAAGAGAAATGTACAGTGATCACCCTTTTTGTGCCCACACTCTTTTTCATCGAAATCCCAGTCATATGAGTCGAGTCCATGCATGCTACGATCACGGTATGAATTTGTAGGTAAAATATTTTTTTGTAGATTTTACATTAGGTCTTTCCCTGTCCATAATGCTAAATTAAAGAAGTTAAATATAAATATAAATAGGAAACAGAAGAGAAATGTACAGTGATCACCCATTTTGTGCCCACAATCTTTTTCATCGAAATCCCAGTCATATGAATCGAGTCCATGCATGCTACGATCACGGTATGAATTTGTAGGTAAAATATTTTTTTGTAGATTTTAGATTAGGTCTTTCCCTGTCCATAATGCTAAATTAAAGTAGTTAAATATAAATATAAATAGGAAACAGAAGAGAAATGTACAGTGATCACCCATTTTGTGCCCACAGTCTTTTTTATCGAAATCCCAGTCATATGAGTCGAGTCCATGTATGCTACGATCACGGTATGAATTTGTAGGTAAAATATTTTTTTGTAGATTTTAGATTAGGTCTTTCCCTGTCCATAATGCTAAATTAAAGAAGTTAAATATAAATATAAATAGGAAACAGAAGAGAACTGTACAGTGATCACCCATTTTGTGTCCACATTCTTTTTCATCGAATTCCCAGTCATATGAGTCGAGTCCATGCATGCTACGATCACGGAAGGAATTTGTAGGTAAAATATTTTTTTGTAGATTTTAGTTTAGTTCTTTCCATGTCCATAATGCTAAATTAAAGAAGTTAAATATAAATATAAATAGGAAACAGAAGAGAAATGTACAGTGATCACCCATTTTGTGCCCACAATCTTTTTCATCGAAATACCAGTCATATGAGTCGAGTCCATGCATGCTACTATCACAATATGAATTTGAAGGCAAAATATTTTTTTGTAGATTTTAGATTAGGTCTTACCCTGTCCTTAATCCTAAATTAAACAAGTTAAATATAAATATGAATAGGAAACAGAAGAGAAATGTTCAGTGATCACCCATTTTGTGCCCACAATCTTTTTCATCGAAATACCAGTCATATGAGTCGAGTCCATGCATGCTACTATCACAATATGAATTTGAAAGCAAAATATTTTTTGTAGATTTTAGATTAGGTCATTCTTTGTCCATAATGTTAAATTAAAGAAGTTAAATATAAATATAAATAGGAAACAGAAGAGAAAGGTACAGTGATCACCCATGTTGTACCCACAATCTTTTTCATCGAAATCCCAGTCATATGAGTCGAGTCCATGCATGCTACGATCAAGGTATGAATTTGTAGGTAAAATATTTTTTTGTAGATTTTAGATTAGGTCTTTCCATGTCCATAAGGCTAAATTAAAGAAGTTAAATATAAATATAAATAGGAAACAGAAGAGAAATGTACTGTGATCACCCATTTTGTGACCTCAATTTTTTCATCGAAATCATAGTCATATGAGTCGAGTCCATGCATGCTACGATCACGGTATGAATTTGTAGGTAAAATATTTTTTTGTAGATTTTAGATTAGGTCTTTCCCTGTCCATAATGCTAAATTAAAGTAGTTAAATATAAATATAAATAGGAAACAGAAGAGAAATGTACAGTGATCACCCATTTTGTGCCCACAATCTTTTTCATCGAAATACCAGTCATATGAGTCGAGTCCATGCATGCTACTATCACAATATGAATTTGAAGGCAAAATATTTTTTTGTAGATTTTAGATTAGGTCTTACCCTGTCCTTAATCCTAAATTAAACAAGTTAAATATAAATATGAATAGGAAACAGAAGAGAAATGTTCAGTGATCACCCATTTTGTGCCCACAATCTTTTTCATCGAAATACCAGTCATATGAGTCGAGTCCATGCATGCTACTATCACAATATGAATTTGAAAGCAAAATATTTTTTGTAGATTTTAGATTAGGTCATTCTTTGTCCATAATGTTAAATTAAAGAAGTTAAATATAAATATAAATAGGAAACAGAAGAGAAAGGTACAGTGATCACCCATGTTGTACCCACAATCTTTTTCATCGAAATACCAGTCATATGAGTCGAGTCCATGCATGCTACGATCAAGGTATGAATTTGTAGGTAAAATATTTTTTTGTAGATTTTAGATTAGGTCTTTCCATGTCCATAAGGCTAAATTAAAGAAGTTAAATATAAATATAAATAGGAAACAGAAGAGAAATGTACTGTGATCACCCATTTTGTGACCTCAATTTTTTCATCGAAATCATAGTCATATGAGTCGAGTCCATGCATGCTACGATCACGGTATGAATTTGTAGGTAAAATATTTTTTTGTAGATTTTAGATTAGGTCTTTCCCTGTCCATAATGCTAAATTAAAGTAGTTAAATATAAATATAAATAGGAAACAGAAGAGAAATGTACAGTGATCACCCATTTTGTGCCCACAGTCTTTTTTATCGAAATCCCAGTCATATGAGTCGAGTCCATGTATGCTACGATCACGGTATGAATTTGTAGGTAAAATATTTTTTTGTAGATTTTAGATTAGGTCTTTCCCTGTCCATAATGCTAAATTAAAGAAGTTAAATATAAATATAAATAGGAAACAGAAGAGAACTGTACAGTGATCACCCATTTTGTGTCCACATTCTTTTTCATCGAATTCCCAGTCATATGAGTCGAGTCCATGCATGCTACGATCACGGAAGGAATTTGTAGGTAAAATATTTTTTTGTAGATTTTAGTTTAGTTCTTTCCATGTCCATAATGCTAAATTAAAGTAGTTAAATATAAATATAAATAGGAAACAGAAGAGAAATGTACAGTGATCACCCATTTTGTGCCCACAATCTTTTTCATCGAAATACCAGTCATATGAGTCGAGTCCATGCATGCTACTATCACAATATGAATTTGAAGGCAAAATATTTTTTTGTAGATTTTAGATTAGGTCTTACCCTGTCCTTAATCCTAAATTAAACAAGTTAAATATAAATATGAATAGGAAACAGAAGAGAAATGTTCAGTGATCACCCATTTTGTGCCCACAATCTTTTTCATCGAAATACCAGTCATATGAGTCGAGTCCATGCATGCTACTATCACAATATGAATTTGAAAGCAAAATATTTTTTGTAGATTTTAGATTAGGTCATTCTTTGTCCATAATGTTAAATTAAAGAAGTTAAATATAAATATAAATAGGAAACAGAAGAGAAAGGTACAGTGATCACCCATGTTGTACCCACAATCTTTTTCATCGAAATCCCAGTCATATGAGTCGAGTCCATGCATGCTACGATCAAGGTATGAATTTGTAGGTAAAATATTTTTTTGTAGATTTTAGATTAGGTCTTTCCATGTCCATAAGGCTAAATTAAAGAAGTTAAATATAAATATAAATAGGAAACAGAAGAGAAATGTACTGTGATCACCCATTTTGTGACCTCAATTTTTTCATCGAAATCATAGTCATATGAGTCGAGTCCATGCATGCTACGATCACGGTATGAATTTGAAGGCAAAATATTTTTTTGTAGATTTTAGATTAGGTGATTCCCTGTCCTTAATGCTAAATTAAAGAAGTTAAATATAAATATAAATAGGAAACAGAAGAGAAATGTACAGTGATCACCCATTATGTGCCCACAATCATTTTCATCGAAATCCCAATCATATGAGTCGAGTCCATGTATGCTACGATCACGGTATGAATTTGTAGGTAAAATATTTTTTTGTAGATTCTAGATTGTCTTTCCCTGTCCATAATGCTAAATTAAAGAATTTAAATATAAATATAAATAGGAAACAGAAGAGAAATGTACAGTGATCACCCATTTTGTGCCCACAGTGTTTTTCATCGAAATCCCAGTCATATGAGTCGAGTCCATGCATGCTACGATCACGGTATGAATTTGCAAGTAAAATATTTTTTTGTAGATTTTAGATTAGGTCTTTCCCTGTCCATAATGCTAAATTAAAGAAGTTAAATATAAATATAAATAGGAAACAGAAGAGAAATGTACAGTGATCACACATTTTGTGCCCACAATCTTTTTCATCGAAATACCAGTCATATGAGTCGAGTCCATGCATGCTACTATCACAATATGAATTTGAAGGCAAAATATTTTTTTGTAGATTTTAGATTAGGTCTTACCCTGTCCTTAATCCTAAATTAAACAAGTTAAATATAAATATGAATAGGAAACAGAAGAGAAATGTTCAGTGATCACCCATTTTGTGCCCACAATCTTTTTCATCGAAATACCAGTCATATGAGTCGAGTCCATGCATGCTACTATCACAATATGAATTTGAAAGCAAAATATTTTTTGTAGATTTTAGATTAGGTCATTCTTTGTCCATAATGTTAAATTAAAGAAGTTAAATATAAATATAAATAGGAAACAGAAGAGAAATGTTCAGTGATCACCCATTTTGTGCCCACAATCTTTTTCATCGAAATCCCAATCATATGAGTCGAGTCCATGTATGCTACGATCACGGTATGAATTTGTAGGTAAAATATTTTTTTGTAGATTTTAGATTAGGTCATTCCCTGTCCATAATACTAAATTAAAGAAGTTAAATATAAAAAAAAATAGGAAACAGAAGAGAAATGTACAGTGATTACCCATTTTGTGCGCACAATCTTTTTCATCGAAATCCCAGTGATATGAGTCGAGTCCATGCATGCTACGATCACGGTATGAATATGAAGGCAAAATATTTTTTTGTAGATTCTAGATTGTCTTTCCCTGTCCATAATGCTAAATTAAAGAATTTAATTATAAATATAAATAGGAAACAGAAGAGAAATGTACAGTGATCACCCATTTTGTGCCCACAATCTTTTTCATCGAAATCCCAGTCATATGAGTCGAGTCCATGCATGCTACGATCACGGTATGAATTTGCAAGTAAAATATTTTTTTGTAGATTTTAGATTAGGTCTTTCCCTGTCCATAATGCTAAATTAAAGAAGTTAAATATAAATATAAATAGGAAACAGAAGAGAAATGTACAGTGATCACCCATTTTGTGCGCACAATCTTTTTCATCGAAATCCCAGTCATATGAGTCGAGTCCATGCATGCTACGATCACGGCATGAATTTGTAGGTAAAATATTTTTTTGTAGATTTTCGATTAGGTCTTTCCCTGTCCATAATGCTAAATTAAAGGAGTTAAATATAAATATAAATAGGAAACAGAAGAGAAATGTACAGGGATCACCCATTTTGTGCCCACAATCTTTTTCATCCAAATCCCAGTCATATGAGTCGATTCCCTGCATGCTACGTTCACGGTATGAATTTGAAGGCAAAATATTTTTTTGTAGATTTTAGATTATGTCTTTCTCTGTTCTTAATGCTAAATTTAAGAAGTTAAATATAAATATAAATAGTAAACAGAAGAGAAATGTACAGTGATCACCCATTTTGTGCCCACAATCTTTTTCATCGAAATCCCAGTCATATGAGTCGAGTCCATGCATACTACGATCACGGCACGAATTTGTAGGTAAAATACTTTTTTGTAGATTTTAGATTAGGTCTTTCCCTGACCATAATGCTAAATTAAAGAAGTTAAATATAAATATAAATAGGAAACAGAAGAGAAATGTACAGTGATCACCCAGTTTGTGCCTACAATCTTTTTCATCGAAATCCCAGTCATATGAGTCGAGTACATGCATGCTACGTTCGCAGTATGAATCTGAAGGCAAAATATTTTTTTGTAGATTTTAGGTTAGGTCATTCTTTGTCCATAATGCTCAATTGTAGAAGTTAAATATAAATATAAATAGGAAACTGAAGAGAAATGTACAGTGATCACCCATTTTGTGCCCACAATCTTTTTCATCGAAATCCCAGTCATACGAGTCGAGTCCATGCATGCTACGATCACGGTATGAATTTGTAGGCAAAATATGTTTTTGTAGATTTTAGATTAGGTCTTTCCATGTCCATAAGGCTAAATTAAAGAAGTTAAATATAAATATAAATAGGAAACAGAAGAGAAATGTACTGTGATCACCCATTTTGTGACCTCAATTTTTTCATCGAAATCATAGTCATATGAGTCGAGTCCATGCATGCTACGATCACGGTATGAATTTGAAGGCAAAATATTTTTTTGTAGATTTTAGATTAGGTGATTCCCTGTCCTTAATGCTAAATTAAAGAAGTTAAATATAAATATAAATAGGAAACAGAAGAGAAATGTACAGTGATCACCCATTATGTGCCCACAATCATTTTCATCGAAATCCCAATCATATGAGTCGAGTCCATGTATGCTACGATCACGGTATGAATTTGTAGGTAAAATATTTTTTTGTAGATTTTAGATTAGGTCATTCCCTGTCCATAATACTAAATTAAAGAAGTTAAATATAAAAAAAAATAGGAAACAGAAGAGAAATGTACAGTGATTACCCATTTTGTGCGCACAATCTTTTTCATCGAAATCCCAGTGATATGAGTCGAGTCCATGCATGCTACGATCACGGTATGAATATGAAGGCAAAATATTTTTTTGTAGATTCTAGATTGTCTTTCCCTGTCCATAATGCTAAATTAAAGAATTTAAATATAAATATAAATAGGAAACAGAAGAGAAATGTACAGTGATCACCCATTTTGTGCCCACAATCTTTTTCATCGAAATCCCAGTCATATGAGTCGAGTCCATGCATGCTACGATCACGGCATGAATTTGTAGGTAAAATATTTTTTTGTAGATTTTAGATTAGGTCATTCTTTGTCCATAATGCTAAATTACAGATGTTAAATATAAATATAAATAGGAAACAGAAGAGTAATGTACAGTGATCACCCATTTTGTGCCCACAATCTTTTTCATCGAAATCCCAGTCATACGAGTCGAGTCCATGCATGCTACGATCACGGTATGAATTTGTAGGCAAAATATGTTTTTGTAGATTTTAGATTAGGTCTTTCCCTGTCCATAATGCTAAATTAAAGAAGTTAAATATAAATATAAATAGGAAACAGAAGAGAAATGTACACTGATCACCCATTTTGTGCCCACAATCATTTTCATCGAAATCCCAGTCATATGAGTCGAGTCCATGCATGCTACGATCACGATATGAATTTGAAGGCAAAATATTTATTGCAGATTTTAGATTAGGTCTTTTCCGGACCTTAATGCTAAATTAAACAAGTTAAATATAAATATAAATAGGAAACACAAGAGAAATGTACAGTGATCACCCATTTTGTGCACACAATCTTTTTCATTGAAATCCCAGTCATATTAGTCGAGTCCATGCATGCTACGATCACGGTATGAATTTGAAGGCAAAATATTTTTTTGTAGATTTTAGATTTTCTTTCCCTGTCCATAATGCTAAATTAAAGAAGTTATATATAAATTTAAATAGGAAACAGAAGAGAAATGTACAGTGATCACCCTTTTTGTGCCCACACTCTTTTTCATCGAAATCCCAGTCATATGAGTCGAGTCCATGCATGCTACGATCACGGTATGAATTTGTAGGTAAAATATTTTTTTGTAGATTTTACATTAGGTCTTTCCCTGTCCATAATGCTAAATTAAAGAAGTTAAATATAAATATAAATAGGAAACAGAAGAGAAATGTACAGTGATCACCCATTTTGTGCCCACAATCTTTTTCATCGAAATCCCAGTCATATGAATCGAGTCCATGCATGCTACGATCACGGTATGAATTTGTAGGTAAAATATTTTTTTGTAGATTTTAGATTAGGTCTTTCCCTGTCCATAATGCTAAATTAAAGTAGTTAAATATAAATATAAATAGGAAACAGAAGAGAAATGTACAGTGATCACCCATTTTGTGCCCACAGTCTTTTTTATCGAAATCCCAGTCATATGAGTCGAGTCCATGTATGCTACGATCACGGTATGAATTTGTAGGTAAAATATTTTTTTGTAGATTTTAGATTAGGTCTTTCCCTGTCCATAATGCTAAATTAAAGAAGTTAAATATAAATATAAATAGGAAACAGAAGAGAACTGTACAGTGATCACCCATTTTGTGTCCACATTCTTTTTCATCGAATTCCCAGTCATATGAGTCGAGTCCATGCATGCTACGATCACGGAAGGAATTTGTAGGTAAAATATTTTTTTGTAGATTTTAGTTTAGTTCTTTCCATGTCCATAATGCTAAATTAAAGAAGTTAAATATAAATATAAATAGGAAACAGAAGAGAAATGTACAGTGATCACCCATTTTGTGCCCACAATCTTTTTCATCGAAATACCAGTCATATGAGTCGAGTCCATGCATGCTACTATCACAATATGAATTTGAAGGCAAAATATTTTTTTGTAGATTTTAGATTAGGTCTTACCCTGTCCTTAATCCTAAATTAAACAAGTTAAATATAAATATGAATAGGAAACAGAAGAGAAATGTTCAGTGATCACCCATTTTGTGCCCACAATCTTTTTCATCGAAATACCAGTCATATGAGTCGAGTCCATGCATGCTACTATCACAATATGAATTTGAAAGCAAAATATTTTTTGTAGATTTTAGATTAGGTCATTCTTTGTCCATAATGTTAAATTAAAGAAGTTAAATATAAATATAAATAGGAAACAGTAGAGAAAGGTACAGTGATCACCCATGTTGTACCCACAATCTTTTTCATCGAAATCCCAGTCATATGAGTCGAGTCCATGCATGCTACGATCAAGGTATGAATTTGTAGGTAAAATATTTTTTTGTAGATTTTAGATTAGGTCTTTCCATGTCCATAAGGCTAAATTAAAGAAGTTAAATATAAATATAAATAGGAAACAGAAGAGAAATGTACTGTGATCACCCATTTTGTGACCTCAATTTTTTCATCGAAATCATAGTCATATGAGTCGAATCCATGCATGCTACGATCACGGTATGAATTTGAAGGCAAAATATTTTTTTGTAGATTTTAGATTAGGTGATTCCCTGTCCTTAATGCTAAATTAAAGAAGTTAAATATAAATATAAATAGGAAACAGAAGAGAAATGTACAGTGATCACCCATTATGTGCCCACAATCATTTTCATCGAAATCCCAATCATATGAGTCGAGTCCATGTATGCTACGATCACGGTATGAATTTGTAGGTAAAATATTTTTTTGTAGATTCTAGATTGTCTTTCCCTGTCCATAATGCTAAATTAAAGAATTTAAATATAAATATAAATAGGAAACAGAAGAGAAATGTACAGTGATCACCCATTTTGTGCCCACAGTGTTTTTCATCGAAATCCCAGTCATATGAGTCGAGTCCATGCATGCTACGATCACGGTATGAATTTGCAAGCAAAATATTTTTTTGTAGATTTTAGATTAGGTCTTTCCCTGTCCATAATGCTAAATTAAAGAAGTTAAATATAAATATAAATAGGAAACAGAAGAGAAATGTACAGTGATCACCCATTTTGTGCCCACAATCTTTTTCATCGAAATACCAGTCATATGAGTCGAGTCCATGCATGCTACTATCACAATATGAATTTGAAGGCAAAATATTTTTTTGTAGATTTTAGATTAGGTCTTACCCTGTCCTTAATCCTAAATTAAACAAGTTAAATATAAATATGAATAGGAAACAGAAGAGAAATGTTCAGTGATCACCCATTTTGTGCCCACAATCTTTTTCATCGAAATACCAGTCATATGAGTCGAGTCCATGCATGCTACTATCACAATATGAATTTGAAAGCAAAATATTTTTTGTAGATTTTAGATTAGGTCATTCTTTGTCCATAATGTTAAATTAAAGAAGTTAAATATAAATATAAATAGGAAACAGAAGAGAAAGGTACAGTGATCACCCATGTTGTACCCACAATCTTTTTCATCGAAATCCCAGTCATATGAGTCGAGTCCATGCATGCTACGATCACGGTATGAATTTGCAAGAAAAATATTTTTTTGTAGATTTTAGATTAGGTCTTTCCCTGTCCATAATGCTAAATTAAAGAAGTTAAATATAAATATAAATAGGAAACAGAAGAGAAATGTACAGTGATCACCCATTTTGTGCCAACAATCTTTTTCATCGATATCCCAGTCATATGAGTCGAGTCCATGCATGCTACGATCACGGTATGAATTTGAAGGCAAAATATTTTTTTGTAGATTTTAGATTATGTCTTTCCCTGTTCTCAATGCTAAATGTAAGAAGTTAAATATAAATATAAATAGTAAACAGAAGAGAAATGTACAGTGATCACCCATTTCGTGCCCACAATCTTTTTCATCGAAATACCAGTCATATGAGTCGAGTCCATGCATGCTACGATCACTGTATGAATTTGAAAGCAAAATATTTTTTGTAGATTTTAGATTAGGTCATTCTTTGTCCATAATGTTAAATTAAAGAAGTTAAATATAAATATAAATAGGAAACAGAAGAGAAATGTACAGTGATCACCCATTTTGTGCCCACAATCTTTTTCATCGATATCCCAGTCATATGAGTCGAGTCCATGCATGCTACGATCACGGTATGAACTTGTAGGTAAAATATTTTTTTGTAGATTTTAGATTAGGTCATTACCTGTCCATAATGCTAAATTAAAGAAGTTAAATATAAATATAAATAGGAAACAGAAGAGAAATGTACAGTGATCACCCATTTTGTGCCCCCTATCTTTTTCATCGTAATCCCAGTCATATGAGTCGAGTCCATGCATGCTACGATCACGATATGAATTTGAAGGCAAAATATTTTTTTGTAGATTTTAGATTAGGTCTTACCCTGTCCTTAATCCTAAATTAAACAAGTTAAATATAAATATGAATAGGAAACAGAAGAGAAATGTACAGTGATCACCCATTTTGTGCCCACAAACTTTTTCATCGAAATCCCAGTCATATGAGTCGAGTCCATGCATGCTACGATCACGGTATGAATTTGTAGGTAAAATATTTTTTTGTAGATTTTAGATTAGGTCTTTCCCTGTCCATAATGCTAAATTAAAGTAGTTAAATATAAATATAAATAGGAAACAGAAGAGAAATGTACGGTGATCACCCATTTTGTGCCCACAGTCTTTTTCATCGAAATCCCAGTCATATGAGTCGAGTCATGTATGCTACGATCACGGTATGAATTTGTAGGTAAATTATTTTTTTGTAGATTTTAGATTAGGTCCTTCCCTGTCCATAATGCTAAATTAAGGAAGTTAAATATAAATATAAATAGGAAACAGAAGAGAAATGTACAGAGATCACCCATTTTGTGTCCACAATCTTTTTCATCGAAATCCCAGTGATATGAGTCAAGTCCATGCATGCTACGATCACGGTATGTATTTGTAGGTAAAATATTTATTTATAGATTTTAGATTAGTTCTTTCCATGTCCATAATGCTAAATTAAAGAAGTTAAATATAAATATTAATAGCAAATAGAAGAGAAATGTACAGTGATCACCCATTTTGTGACCACAATCTTTTTCATGGAAATCCCAGTCATATGAGTCGAGTCCATGCATGCTACGATCACGGTATGAATTTGAACGCAAAATATTTTTTTTTGATTTTAGATTAGGTGTTTCCCTGTCCATAATGCTAAATTAGAGAAGTTAAATATAAATATCAATAGGAAACAGAAGAGAAATGTACAGTGATCACCCATTTCGTGCCCACAATCTTTTTCATCGAAATCCCAGTCATATGAGTCGAGTCCATGCATGCTATGATCACGGTATGAATTTGAAGGCAAAATATTTTTTTGTAGATTTTAGATTAGGTCCTTCCCTGTCCTTAATGCTAAATTAAAGAAGTTAAATATAAATTTAAATAGGAAACAGAAGAGAAATGTACAGTGATCACCCATTATGTGCCCACAATCATTTTCATCGAAATCCCAATCATATGAGTCGAGTCCATGTATGCTACGATCACGGTATGAATTTGTAGGTAAAATATTTTTTTGTAGATTCTAGATTGTCTTTCCCTGTCCATAATGCTAAATTAAAGAATTTAAATATAAATATAAATAGGAAACAGAAGAGAAATGTACAGTGATCACCCATTTTGTGCCCACAATCTTTTTCATCGAAATCCCAGTCATATGAGTCGAGTCCATGCATGCTACGATCACGGTATGAATTTGCAAGTAAAATATTTTTTTGTAGATTTTAGATTAGGTCTTTCCCTGTCCATAATGCTAAATTAAAGAAGTTAAATATAAATATAAATAGGAAACAGAAGAGAAATGTACAGTGATCACCCATTTTGTGCCAACAATCTTTTTCATCGATATCCCAGTCATATGAGCCGAGTCCATGCATGCTACGATCACGGTATGAATTTGAAGGCAAAATATTTTTTTGTAGATTTTAGATTATGTCTTTCCCTGTTCTCAATGCTAAATGTAAGAAGTTAAATATAAATATAAATAGTAAACAGAAGAGAAATGTACAGTGATCACCCATTTCGTGCCCACAATCTTTTTCATCGAAATACCAGTCATATGAGTCGAGTCCATGCATGCTACGATCACTGTATGAATTTGAAAGCAAAATATTTTTTGTAGATTTTAGATTAGGTCATTCTTTGTCCATAATGTTAAATTAAAGAAGTTAAATATAAATATAAATAGGAAACAGAAGAGAAATGTACAGTGATCACCCATTTTGTGCCCACAATCTTTTTCATCGATATCCCAGTCATATGAGTCGAGTCCATGCATGCTACAATCACGGTATGAACTTGTAGGTAAAATATTTTTTTGTAGATTTTAGATTAGGTCATTACCTGTCCATAATGCTAAATTAAAGAAGTTAAATATAAATATAAATAGGAAACAGAAGAGAAATGTACAGTGATCACCCATTTTGTGCCCCCTATCTTTTTCATCGTAATCCCAGTCATATGAGTCGAGTCCATGCATGCTACGATCACGATATGAATTTGAAGGCAAAATATTTTTTTGTAGATTTTAGATTAGGTCTTACCCTGTCCTTAATCCTAAATTAAACAAGTTAAATATAAATATGAATAGGAAACAGAAGAGAAATGTACAGTGATCACCCATTTTGTGCCCACAAACTTTTTCATCGAAATCCCAGTCATATGAGTCGAGTCCATGCATGCTACGATCACGGTATGAATTTGTAGGTAAAATATTTTTTTGTAGATTTTAGATTAGGTCTTTCCCTGTCCATAATGCTAAATTAAAGTAGTTAAATATAAATATAAATAGGAAACAGAAGAGAAATGTACGGTGATCACCCATTTTGTGCCCACAGTCTTTTTCATCGAAATCCCAGTCATATGAGTCGAGTCCATGTATGCTACGGTCACGGTATGAATTTGTAGGTAAATTATTTTTTTGTAGATTTCAGATTAGGTCTTTCCCTGTCCATAATGCTAAATTAAGGAAGTTAAATATAAATATAAATAGGAAACAGAAGAGAAATGTACAGAGATCACCCATTTTGTGTCCACAATCTTTTTCATCGAAATCCCAGTGATATGAGTCGAGTCCATGCATGCTACGATCACGGTATGAATTTGTAGGTAAAATATTTATTTATAGATTTTAGATTAGTTCTTTCCATGTCCATAATGCTAAATTAAAGAAGTTAAATATAAATATTAATAGCAAATAGAAGAGAAATGTACAGTGATCACCCATTTTGTGACCACAATCTTTTTCATGGAAATCCCAGTCATATGAGTCGAGTCCATGCATGCTACGATCACGGTATGAATTTGAACGCAAAATATTTTTTTTTGATTTTAGATTAGGTGTTTCCCTGTCCATAATGCTAAATTAGAGAAGTTAAATATAAATATCAATAGGAAACAGAAGAGAAATGTACAGTGATCACCCATTTCGTGCCCACAATCTTTTTCATCGAAATCCCAGTCATATGAGTCGAGTCCATGCATGCTACGATCACGGTATGAATTTGAAGGCAAAATATTTTTTTGTAGATTTTAGATTAGGTCCTTCCCTGTCCTTAATGCTAAATTAAAGAAGTTAAATATAAATTTAAATAGGAAACAGAAGAGAAATGTACAGTGATCACCCATTTTGTGCCGACAACCTTTTTCATCGAAATCCCAGTCATATGAGTTGAGTCCATGCATGCTATTATCACGGTATGAATTTGAAGGCAAAATATTTTTTTGTAGATTTTAGATTAGCTCTTTCCCTGTCCATAATGCTAAATTAAAGGAGTTAAATATAACTATAAATATGAAACAGAAGAGAAATGTACAGTGATCACCCATTTTGTGCCCACAATCTTTTTCATCGAAATCCCAGTCATATGAGTCGAGTCCATGCATGCTACGATCACGGTATGAATTTGTAGGTAAAATAATTTTTTGTAGATTTTAGATTAGTTCTTTCACTGTCCATAATGCTAAATTAAAGAAGTTAAATATAAATATAAATAGGAAACAGTAGAGAAATGTACAGTGATCACCCATTTTGTGCCCACAATCTTTTTCATAGAAATCCCAGTCATATGAGTCGAGTCCATGCATGCTACGATCACGGTATGAACTTGTAGGTAAAATATTGTTTTGTAGATTTTAGATTAGGTCATTCCCTCTCCATAATGCTAAATTAAAGAAGTTAAATATAAATATAAATAGGAAACAGAAGAGAAATGTACAGTGATCACCCATTTTGTGCACACAATCTTTTTCATCGAAATCCCAGTCATATGAGTCGAATCCATGCATGCTACGATCACGGTATGAATTTGCAAGTAAAATATTTTTTTGTAGATTTTAGATTAGGTCTTTCCCTGTCCATAACGCTGAATTAAAGAAGTTAAATATAACTATAAATAGGAAACAGAAGACAAATGTACAGTGATCACCCATTTTGTGCCCACAATCTTTTTCATCGAAATCCCAGTCATATGAGTCGAGCCCATGCATGCTACGATCACGGTATGAATTTGAAGGCAAAATATTTTTTTGTAGATTTTAGATTAGGTCCTTCCCTGTCCTTAATGCTAAATTAAAGAAGTTAAATATAAATTTAAATAGGAAACAGAAGAGAAATGTTCAGTGATCAACCATTTTGTGCCCACAAACTTTTTCATCGAAATCCCAGTCATATGAGTCGAGTCCATGCATGCTACGATCTCGGTATGAATTTGAAGGCAAAATATTTTTTTGTAGATTTTAGTTTACGTCTTTCCCTGTCCATAATGCTAAATTAAAGAAGTTAAATATAAATATAAATAGGAAACAGAAGAGAAAAGTACAGTGATCACTCATTTTGTGACCACAATCTTTTTCATCGAAATCCTAATCATATGAGTCGAGTCCATGCATGCTACGATCACGGTATGAATTTGAAGGCAAAATATTTATTTGTAGATTTTAGATTAGGTTTTTCCCTGTCCTTAATGCTAAATTAAAGAAGTTAAATATAAATATAAATAGGAAACAGAAGAGAAATGTACAGTGATCACCCATTTTGTGCCGACAACATTTTTCATCGAAATCCCAGTCATATGAGTTGAGTCCATGCATGCTATGATCACGGTATGAATTTGAAGGCAAAATATTTTTTTGTAGATTTTAGATTAGGTCTTTCCCTGTCCATAATGTTAAATTAAAGGAGTTAAATATAACTATAAATATGAAACAGAAGAGAAATGTACAGTGATCACCGATTTTGTGCCCACAATCTTTTTCATCGAAATCCCAGTCATATGAGTCGAGTCCATGCATGCTACGATCACGGTATGAATTTGTAGGTAAAATAATTTTTTGTAGATTTTAGATTAGGTCATTCACTGTCCATAATACTAAATTAAAGAAGTTAAATATAAATATAAATAGGAAACAGAAGAGAAATGTACAGTGATCACCCATTTTGTGCCCACAATCTTTTTCATGGAAATCCCATTCATATGAGTCGAGTCCATGCATGCTACGATCACGGTATGAATTTGTAGGTAAAATATTTTTGTAGATTTTAGATTAGGTCTTTCCCTGTCCATGATGCTAAATTAAAGAACTTAAATATAAATATCAATGGGAAACAAAAGAGAAATGTACAGTGATCACCCATTTTGTGCCCACAATCTTTTTCATCGAAATCCCAGTCATATGAGTCGAGTCCATGCATGCTACGATCACGGTATGAATTTGTAGGTAAAATAATTTTTTGTAGATTTTAGATTAGTTCTTTCACTGTCCATAATGCTAAATTAAAGAAGTTAAATATAAATATAAATAGGAAACAGAAGAGAAATGTACAGTGATCACCCATTTTGTGCCCACAATCTTTGTCATGGATATCCCAGTCATATGAGTTGAGTCCAAGCATGCTACGATCACGGTATGAATTTGTAGGTAAAATATTTTTGTGAGATTTTAGATTAGGTCTTTCCCTGTCCATGATGCTAAATTAAAGAACTTAAATGTAAATATCAATAGAAAACAGTAGAGAAATGTACAGTGATCACCCATTTTGTGCCCACAATCTTTTTCATAGAAATCCCAGTCATATGAGTCGAGTCCATGCATGCTACGATCACGGTATGAACTTGTAGGTAAAATATTGTTTTGTAGATTTTAGATTAGGTCATTCCCTCTCCATAATGCTAAATTAAAGAAGTTAAATATAAATATAAATAGGAAACAGAAGAGAAATGTACAGTGATCACCCATTTTGTGCACACAATCTTTTTCATCGAAATCCCAGTCATATGAGTCGAATCCATGCATGCTACGATCACGGTATGAATTTGCTAGTAAAATATTTTTTTGTAGATTTTAGATTAGGTCTTTCCCTGTCCATAATCCTGAATTAAAGAAGTTAAATATAACTATAAATAGGAAACAGAAGACAAATGTACAGTGATCACCCATTTTGTGCCCACAATCTTTTTCATCGAAATCCCAGTCATATGAGTCGAGCCCATGCATGCTACGATCACGGTATGAATTTGAAGGCAAAATATTTTTTTGTAGATTTTAGATTAGGTCCTTCCCTGTCCTTAATGCTAAATTAAAGAAGTTAAATATAAATTTAAATAGGAAACAGAAGAGAAATGTTCAGTGATCAACCATTTTGTGCCCACAAACTTTTTCATCGAAATCCCAGTCATATGAGTCGAGTCCATGCATGCTACGATCTCGGTATGAATTTGAAGGCAAAATATTTTTTTGTAGATTTTAGTTTACGTCTTTCCCTGTCCATAATGCTAAATTAAAGAAGTTAAATATAAATATAAATAGGAAACAGAAGAGAAAAGTACAGTGATCACCCATTTTGTGACCACAATCTTTTTCATCGAAATCCTAGTCATATGAGTCGAGTCCATGCATGCTACGATCACGGTATGAATTTGAAGGCAAAATATTTATTTGTAGATTTTAGATTAGGTTTTTCCCTGTCCTTAATGCTAAATTAAAGAAGTTAAATATAAATATAAATAGGAAACAGAAGAGAAATGTACAGTGATCACCGATTTTGTGCCCACAATCTTTTTCATCGAAATCCCAGTCATATGAGTCGAGTCCATGCATGCTACGATCACGGTATGAATTTGTAGGTAAAATAATTTTTTGTAGATTTTAGATTAGGTCATTCACTGTCCATAATACTAAATTAAAGAAGTTAAATATAAATATAAATAGGAAACAGAAGAGAAATGTACAGTGATCACCCATTTTGTGCCCACAATCTTTTTCATGGAAATCCCATTCATATGAGTCGAGTCCATGCATGCTACGATCACGGTATGAATTTGTAGGTAAAATATTTTTGTAGATTTTAGATTAGGTCTTTCCCTGTCCATGATGCTAAATTAAAGAACTTAAATATAAATATCAATGGGATACAAAAGAGAAATGTACAGTGATCAACCATTTTGTGCCCACAATCTTTTTCATAGAAATCCCAGTCATATGAGTCGAGTCCATGCATGCTACGATCACGGTATGAATTTGAAAGCAAAATATTTTTTTGTAGATTTTAGATTAGGTTTTTCCCTGTCCATAATTCTAAAATAAAGAAGTTAAATATAAATATAAATAGGAAACAGAAGAGAAATGTACAGTGATCACCCATTTGGTGCCCACTATCTTTTTCATCGAAATCCCAGTCATATGAGTCGAGTCCATGCATGCTACGATCACGGTATGAACTTGTAGGTAAAATATTTTTTTGTAGATTTTAGATTAGGTCATTCCCTGTCCATAATACTAAATTAAAGAAGTTAAATATAAGTAAAAATAGGAAACAGAAGAGAAATGTACAGTGATTACCCATTTTGTGCGCACATCTTTTTCATCGAAATCCCAGTGATATGAGTCGAGTCCATGCATGCTACGATCAGGGTATGAATAAGAAGGCAAAATATTTTTTTGTAGATTCTAGATTGTCTTTCCCTGTCCATAATGCTAAATTAAAGAAGTTAAATATAAATATAAATAGGAAACAGAAGAGATATGTACAGTGATCACCCATTTTGTGCCCACAATCTTTTTCATCGAAATCCCAGTCATATGAGTCGAGTCCATGCATGCTACGATCACGCTATGAATTTGAAGGCAAAATATTTTTTTGTAGATTTTAGATTAGGTCTTTCCCTGTCCATAATGTAAAATTAAAGGAGTTAAATATAACTATAAATAGGAAACAGAAGACAAATGTACAGTGATCACCCATTTTGTGCCCACAATCTTTTTCATCGAAATCCCAGTCATATGAGTCGAGCCCATGCATGCTACGATCACGGTATGAATTTGAAGGCAAAATATTTTTTTGTAGATTTTAGATTAGGTCCTTCCCTGTCCTTAATGCTAAATTAAAGAAGTTAAATATAAATTTAAATAGGAAACAGAAGAGAAATGTTCAGTGATCACCCATTTTGTGCCCACAAACTTTTTCATCGAAATCCCAGTCATATGAGTTGAGTCCATGCATGCTATTATCACGGTATGAATTTGAAGGCAAAATATTTTTTTGTAGATTTTAGATTAGGTCTTTCCCTGTCCATAATGCTAAATTAAAGGAGTTAAATATAACTATAAATATGAAACAGAAGAGAAATGTACAGTGATCACCCATTTTGTGCCCACAATCTTTTTCATCGAAATCCCAGTCATATGAGTCGAGTCCATGCATGCTACGATCACGGTATGAATTTGTAGGTAAAATAATTTTTTGTAGATTTTAGATTAGGTCATTCACTGTCCATAATGCTAAATTAAAGAAGTTAAATATAAATATAAATAGGAAACAGAAGAGAAATGTACAGTGATAACCCATTTTGTGCCTACAATCTTTTTCATGGAAATCCCAGTCATATGAGTCGAGTCCATGCATGCTACGATCACGGTATGAATTTGTAGGTAAAATATTTTTGTAGATTTTAGATTAGGTCTTTCCCTGTCCATGATGCTAAATTAAAGAACTTAAATATAAATATCAATAGGAAACAGAAAAGAAATGTACAGTGATCACCCATTTTGTGCCCACAATCTTTTTCATAGAAATCCCAGTCATATGAGTCGAGTCCATGCATGCTACGATCACGGTATGAATTTGAAGGCAAAATATTTTTTTGTAGATTTTAGATTAGGTTTTTCCCTGTCCATAATGCTAAATTAAAGAAGTTAAATATAAATATTAATAGGAAACAGAAGAGAAATGTACAGTGATCACCCATTTCGTGCCCACTATCTTTTTCATCGAAATCCCAGTCATATGAGTCGAGTCCATGCATGCTACGATCACGGTATGAATTTGCAAGTAAAATATTTTTTTGTAGATTTTAGATTAGGTCTTTCCCTGTCCATAACGCTAAATTAAAGAAGTTAAATATAAATATCAATAGGAAACAGAAGAGAAATGTACATGATCACCCATTTTGTGCCCACAATCTTTTTCATAGAAATCCCAGTCATATGAGTCGAGTCCATGCATGCTACGATCACGGTATGAATTTGAAGGCAAAATATTTTTTTGTAGATTTTAGATTAGGTCTTTCCCTGTCCATAATGCTAAATTAAAGGAGTTAAATATAACTATAAATATGAAACAGAAGAGAAATGTACAGTGATCACCCATTTTGTGCCCACAATCTTTTTCATCGAAATCCCAGTCATATGAGTCGAGTCCATGCATGCTACGATCACGGTATGAATTTGTAGGTAAAATAATTTTTTGTAGATTTTAGATTAGGTCATTCACTGTCCATAATGCTAAATTAAAGAAGTTAAATATAAATATAAATAGGAAACAGAAGAGAAATGTACAGTGATCACCCATTTTGTGCCTACAATCTTTTTCATGGAAATCCCAGTCATATGAGTCGAGTCCATGCATGCTACGATCACGGTATGAATTTGTAGGTAAAATATTTTTGTAGATTTTAGAATAGGTCTTTCCCTGTCCATGATGCTAAATTAAAGAACTTAAATATAAATATCAATAGGAAACAGAAAAGAAATGTACAGTGATCACCCATTTTGTGCCCACAATCTTTTTCATAGAAATCCCAGTCATATGAGTCGAGTCCATGCATGCTACGATCACGGTATGAATTTGAAGGCAAAATATTTTTTTGTAGATTTTAGATTAGGTTTTTCCCTGTCCATAATGCTAAATTAAAGAAGTTAAATATAAATATTAATAGGAAACAGAAGAGAAATGTACAGTGATCACCCATTTCGTGCCCACTATCTTTTTCATCGAAATCCCAGTCATATGAGTCGAGTCCATGCATGCTACGATCACGGTATGAATTTGCAAGTAAAATATTTTTTTGTAGATTTTAGATTAGGTCTTTCCCTGTCCATAACGCTAAATTAAAGAAGTTAAATATAAATATCAATAGGAAACAGAAGAGAAATGTACATGATCACCCATTTTGTGCCCACAATCTTTTTCATAGAAATCCCAGTCATATGAGTCGAGTCCATGCATGCTACGATCACGGTATGAATTTGAAGGCAAAATATTTTTTTGTAGATTTTAGATTAGGTTTTTCCCTGTCCATAATGCTAAAATAAAGAAGTTAAATATAAATATAAATAGGAAACAGAAGAGAAATGTACAGTGATCACCCATTTTGTGCCCACTATCTTTTTCATCGAAATCCCAGTCATATGAGTCGAGTCCATGCATGCTACGATCACGGTATGAACTTGTAGGTAAAATATTGTTTTGTAGATTTTAGATTAGGTCTTTCCCTGTCCATAATGCTAAATTAAAGAAGTTAAATATAAATATAAATAGGAAACAGAAGAGAAATGTACAGTGATCACTCATTTTGTGCACACAATCTTTTTCATCGAAATCCCAGTCATATGAGTCGAATCCATGCATGCTACGATCACGGTATGAATTTGAAGGCAAAATATTTTTTTGTAGATTTTAGATTAGGTCCTTCCCTGTCCTTAATGCTAAATTAAAGAAGTTAAATATAAATTTAAATAGGAAACAGAAGAGAAATGTTCAGTGATCACCCATTTTGTGCCCACAAACTTTTTCATCGAAATCCCAGTCATATGAGTCGAGTCCATGCATGCTACGATCCCGGTATGAATTTGAAGGCAAAATATTTTTTTGTAGATTTTAGTTTACGTCTTTCCCTGTCCATAATGCTAAATTAAAGAAGTTAAATATAAATATAAATAGGAAACAGAAGAGAAATGTACAGTGATCACCCATTTTGTGCCCACAATCTTTTTTATAGAAATCGCAGTCATATGAGTCGAGTCCATGCATGCTACGATCACGGTATGAATTTGAAGGCAAAATATTTTCTTGTAGATTTTAGATTAGGTTTTTCCCTGTCCTTAATGCTAAATTAAAGAAGTTAAATATAAATATAAATAGGAAACAGAAGAGAAATGTACAGTGATCACCCATTTTGTGCCGACAACCTTTTTCATCGAAATCCCAGTCATATGAGTTGAGTCCATGCATGCTATTATCACGGTATGAATTTGAAGGCAAAATATTTTTTTGTAGATTTTAGATTAGGTCTTTCCCTGTCCATAATGCTAAATTAAAGGAGTTAAATATAACTATAAATATGAAACAGAAGAGAAATGTACAGTGATTACCCATTTTGTGCCCACAATCTTTTTCATCGAAATCCCAGTCATATGAGTCGAGTCCATGCATGCTACGATCACGGTATGAATTTGTAGGTAAAATATTTTTGTAGATTTTAGATTAGGTCTTTCCCTGTCCATGATGCTAAATTAAAGAACTTAAATATAAATATCAATAGGAAACAGAAAAGAAATGTACAGTGATCACCCATTTTGTGCTCACAATCTTTTTCATCGAAATCCCAGTCGTATGAGTCGAATCCATGCATGCTACGATCACGGTATGAATTTACAAGTAAAATATTTTTTTGTAGATTTTAGATTAGGACTTTCCCTGTCCATAACGCTGAATTAAAGAAGTTAAATATAACTATAAATAGGAAACAGAAGACAAATGTACAGTGATCACCCATTTTGTGCCCACAATCTTTTTCATCGAAATCCCAGTCATATGAGTCGAGCCCATGCATGCTACGGTCACGGTATGAATTTGAAGGCAAAATATTTTTTTGTAGATTTTAGATTAGGTCCTTCCCTGTCCTTAATGCTTAATTAAAGAAGTTAAATATAAATTTAAATAGGAAACAGAAGAGAAATGTTCAGTGATCACCCATTTTGTGCCCACAATCTTTTTCATCGAAATCCCAGTCATATGAGTCGAGCCCATGCATGCTACGATCCCGGTATGAATTTGAAGGCAAAATATTTTTTTGTAGATTTTAGTTTACGTCTTTCCCTGTCCATAATGCTAAATTAAAGAAGTTAAATATAAATATAAATAGGAAACAGAAGAGAAATGTACAGTGATCACCCATTTTGTGACCACAATCTTTTTCATCGAAATCCTAGTCATATGAGTCGAGTCCATGCATGCTACGATCACGGTATGAATTTGAAGGCAAAATATTTATTTGTAGATTTTAGATTAGGTTTTTCCCTGTCCTTAATGCTAAATTAAAGAAGTTATATATAAATATAAATAGGAAACAGAAGAGAAATGTACAGTGATCACCCATTTTGTGCCGACAACCTTTTTCATCGAAATCCCAGTCATATGAGTTGAGTCCATGCATGCTATGATCACGGTATGAATTTGAAGGCAAAATATTTTTTTGTAGATTTTAGATTAGGTCTTTCCCTGTCCATAATGCTAAATTAAAGGAGTTAAATATAACTATAAATATGAAACAGAAGAGAAATGTACAGTGATCACCCATTTTGTGCCCACAATCTTTTTCATCGAAATCCCAGTCATATGAGTCGAGTCCATGCATGCTACAATCACGGTATGAATTTGTAGGTAAAATATTTTTGTAGATTTTAGATTAGGTCTTTCCCTGTCCATGATGCTAAATTAAAGAACTTAAATATAAATATCAATAGGAAACAGAAGAGAAATGTACAGTGATCACCCATTTTGTGCCGACAATCTTTTTCATAGAAATCCCAGTCATATGAGTCGAGTCCATGCATGCTACGATCACGGTATGAATTTGAAGACAAAATATTTTTTTGTAGATTTTAGATTATGTCTTTCCCTGTACATAATGCTAAATTAAAGAAGTTAAACATAAATATAAATAGGAAAGAGAAAAGAAATGTACAGTGATCACCCATTTTGTGCCCACTGTCTTTTTCATCGAAATCCCAGTCATATGAGTCGAGTCCATGCATGCTACGATCACGGTATGAACTTGTAGGTAAAATATTGTTTTGTAGATTTTAGATTAGGTCATTCCCTGTCCATAATGCTAAATTAAAGAAGTTAAATATAAATATAAATAGGAAACAGAAGAGAAATGTACAGTGATCACCCATTTTGTGCCCACAATCTTTTTCATCGAAATCCCAGTCATATGAGTTGAGTCCATGCATGCTACGATCACGGTATGAATTTGTATGTAAAATATTTTTTTGTAGATATTAGATTAGGTCTTTCCCTGTCCATAATGCTAAATTAAAGAAGTGAAATATAAATATAAATAGGAAACAGAAGAGAAATGTACAGTAATCACCCATTTTGTGCCCACAATCTTTTTCATCGAAATCCCAGTCATATGAGTCGAGTCCATGCATGCTACGATTACGGTATGAATTTGTAGGTAAAATATTTTTTTGTAGATTTTAGATTAGATCTTTCCATGTCCATAATGCTAAATTAAAGAAGTTAAATATAAATATAAATAGGAAACAGAAAAGAAATGTACAGTGATCACCCATTTTGTGCCCACTATATTTTCATCGAAATCCCAGTCATATGAGTCGAGTCCATGCATGCTACGATCACGGTATGAATTTGTAGATAAAATATTTTTTGTAGATTTTAGATTAGGTCTTTCCCTGTTCATAATGCTAAATTAAAGAAGTTATATATAAATATAAATATTAAACAGAAGAGAAATGTACAGTGATCACACATTTTGTGCCCACAATCTTTTTCATCGAAATCCCAGTCATATGAGTCGAGTCCATACATGCTACGATCACGGTATGAATTTGAAGGCAAAATATTTTTTTGTAAATTTTAGATTAGGTCTTTCCCTGTCCATAATACTAAATGAAAGAAGTTAAATATAAATATAAATAGGAAACAGAAGAGAAATGTACAGTGATCACGCATTTTGTGCCCACTATCTTTTTCATCGAAATCCTAGTCATATGATTCGAGTCCATGCATGCTACGATCACGGTATGAACTTGTAGGTAAAATATTGTTTTGTAGATATTAGATTAGGGCATTCACTGTCCATAATGCTAAATTAAAGAAGTTAAATATAAATTTAAATAGGAAACAGAAGAGAAATGTTCAATGATCACCCATTTTGTGCCCACAAACTTTTTGATCGAAATCCCAGTCTTATGAGTCGAGTCCATGCATGCTACGAACCCGGTATGAATTTGAAGGCAAAATATTTTTTAGTAGATTTTAGTTTACGTCTTTCCCTGTCCATAATGCTAAATTAAAGAAGTTAAATATAAATATAAATAGGAAACAGAAGAGAAATGTACAGTGATCACCCATTTTGTGACCACAATCTTTTTCATCAAAATCCTAGTCATATGATTCGAGTCCATGCATGCTACGATCACGGTATGAATTTGAAGGCAAAATATTTATTTGTAGATTTTAGATTTTTTTTTTCCCTGTCCTTAATGCTAAATAAAAGAAGTTAAATATAAATATAAATAGGAAACAGAAGAGAAATGTACAGTGATCACCCATTTTGTGCCGACAACCTTTTTCATCGAAATCCCAGTCATATGAGTTGAGTCCATGCATGCTATGATCACGGTATGAATTTGAAGGCAAAATATTTTTTTGTAGATTTTAGATTTGGTCTTTCCCTGTCCATAATGCTAAATTAAAGGAGTTAAATATAACTATAAATATGAAACAGAAGAGAAATGTACAGTGATCACCCATTTTGTGCCCACAATCTTTTTCATCGAAATCCCAGTCATATGAGTCGAGTCCATGCATGCTACGATCACGGTATGAATTTGTAGGTGAAATATTTTTTTTAGATTTTAGATTAGGTCATTCCCCGTCCATAATGCTAAATTAAATAAGTTAAATATAAACATAAATAGTATAGAGAAGAGAAATGTACAGTGATCACCCATTTTGTGCCCACAATCTTTTTCATCGAAATCCCAGTCATATGTGTCGAGTCCATGCATGCTACGATCACGGTATGAATTTGTAGGTAAAATATTTTTTGTAGATTTTAGATTAGGTCTTTCCCTGTCCATAACGCTGAATTAAAGAACTTAAATATAAATATAAATAGGAAACAGAAGAGAAATGTACAGTGATCACCCATTTTGTGCCCACAATCTTTTTCATCGAAATCCCAGTCATATGAGTCGAGTCCATGCATGCTACGTTCACGGCATGAATTTGAAGGTAAAATATTTTTTTGTAGATTTTCGCTTAGGTCTTTCCCTGTCCATAATGCTAAATTAAAGAAGTTAAATATAAATATTAATAGGAAACAGAAGAGAAATGTACAGTGATCACCCATTTTGTGCACACAATCTTTTTCATCGAAATCCCAGTCATATGAGTCGAGTCCATGCATACTACGATCACGGTATGAATTTGCAAGTAAAATATTTTTTTGTAGATTTTAGATTAGGTCTTTCCCTGTCCATAACGCTAAATTAAAGAAGTTATATATAAATATAAATAGGAAACAGAAGAGAAATGTACAGTGATCACCCATTTTGTGCCCACAATCTTTTTCATCGAAATCCCAGTCATATGAGTCGAGTCCATGCATGCTACGATCACGGTATGAATTTGTAGGTAAAATATTTTTTTGTAGATATTAGATTAGGTCTTTCCATGTCCATAATGCTAAATTAAAGAAGTTATATATAAATATTAATAGGAAACAGAAGAGAAATGTACAGTGATCACCCATTTTGTGCCCACAATCTTTTTCATCGAAATCCCAGTCATATGAGTCGAGTCCATGCATGCTACGATCACAGTATGAATTTGTATGTAAAATATTTTTTTGTAGATTTTAGGTTAGGTCTTTCACTGTCCATAATGCTAAATTAAAGAAGTTAAATATAAATATAAATAGGAAACAGAAGAGAAATGTACAGTGATCACCCATTTTGTGCCCACAATCTTTTTCATCGAAATCCCAGTCATATGAGTCGAGTCCATGCATGCTACGATCACGGTATGAATTTGTAGATAAAATATTTTTTGTAGATTTTAGATTAGGTCTTTCCCTGTTCATAATGCTAAATGAAAGAAGTTAAATATAAATTTAAATATTAAACAGAAGAGAAATGTACAGTGATCACACATTTTGTGCCCACAATCTTTTTCATCGAAATCCCAGTCATATGAGTCGAGTCCATACATGCTACGATCACGGTATGAATTTGAAGGCAAAATATTTTTTTGTAGATTTTAGATTAGGTCTTTCCCTGTCCATAATACTAAATGAAAGAAGTTAAATATAAATATAAATAGGAAACAGAAGAGAAATGTACAGTGATCACGCATTTTGTGCCCACTATCTTTTTCATCGAAATCCTAGTCATATGATTCGAGTCCATGCATGCTACGATCACGGTATGAACTTGTAGGTAAAATATTGTTTTGTAGATATTAGATTAGGGCATTCACTGTCCATAATGCTAAATTAAAGAAGTTAAATATAAATATAAATAGGAAACAGAAGAGAAATGTATAGTGATCACCCATTTTGTGCCCACAATCTTTTTCATCGAAATCCCAGTCATATGAGTCGAGCCCATGCATGCTACGATCACGGGATGAATTTGAAGGCAAAATATTTTTTTGTAGATTTTAGATTAGGTCCTTCCCTGTCCTTAATGCTAAATTAAAGAAGTTAAATATAAATTTAAATAGGAAACAGAAGAGAAATGTTCAATGATCACCCATTTTGTGCCCACAAACTTTTTGATCGAAATCCCAGTCTTATGAGTCGAGTCCATGCATGCTACGAACCCGGTATGAATTTGAAGGCAAAATATTTTTTAGTAGATTTTAGTTTACGTCTTTCCCTGTCCATAATGCTAAATTAAAGAAGTTAAATATAAATATAAATAGGAAACAGAAGAGAAATGTACAGTGATCACCCATTTTGTGACCACAATCTTTTTCATCAAAATCCTAGTCATATGATTCGAGTCCATGCATGCTACGATCACGGTATGAATTTGAAGGCAAAATATTTATTTGTAGATTTTAGATTTTTTTTTTCCCTGTCCTTAATGCTAAATAAAAGAAGTTAAATATAAATATAAATAGGAAACAGAAGAGAAATGTACAGTGATCACCCATTTTGTGCCGACAACCTTTTTCATCGAAATCCCAGTCATATGAGTTGAGTCCATGCATGCTATGATCACGGTATGAATTTGAAGGCAAAATATTTTTTTGTAGATTTTAGATTTGGTCTTTCCCTGTCCATAATGCTAAATTAAAGGAGTTAAATATAACTATAAATATGAAACAGAAGAGAAATGTACAGTGATCACCCATTTTGTGCCCACAATCTTTTTCATCGAAATCCCAGTCATATGAGTCGAGTCCATGCATGCTACGATCACGGTATGAATTTGTAGGTGAAATATTTTTTTTAGATTTTAGATTAGGTCATTCCCCGTCCATAATGCTAAATTAAATAAGTTAAATATAAACATAAATAGTATAGAGAAGAGAAATGTACAGTGATCACCCATTTTGTGCCCACCATCTTTTTCATCGAAATCCCAGTCATATGTGTCGAGTCCATGCATGCTACGATCACGGTATGAATTTGTAGGTAAAATATTTTTTGTAGATTTTAGATTAGGTCTTTCCCTGTCCATAACGCTGAATTAAAGAACTTAAATATAAATATAAATAGGAAACAGAAGAGAAATGTACAGTGATCACCCATTTTGTGCCCACAATCTTTTTCATCGAAATCCCAGTCATATGAGTCGAGTCCATGCATGCTACGTTCACGGCATGAATTTGAAGGTAAAATATTTTTTTGTAGATTTTCGCTTAGGTCTTTCCCTGTCCATAATGCTAAATTAAAGAAGTTAAATATAAATATTAATAGGAAACAGAAAAGAAATGTACAGTGATCACCCATTTTGTGCACACAATCTTTTTCATCGAAATCCCAGTCATATGAGTCGAGTCCATGCATACTACGATCACGGTATGAATTTGCAAGTAAAATATTTTTTTGTAGATTTTAGATTAGGTCTTTCCCTGTCCATAACGCTAAATTAAAGAAGTTATATATAAATATAAATAGGAAACAGAAGAGAAATGTACAGTGATCACCCATTTTGTGCCCACAATCTTTTTCATCGAAATCCCAGTCATATGAGTCGAGTCCATGCATGCTACGATCACGGTATGAATTTGTAGGTAAAATATTTTTTTGTAGATATTAGATTAGGTCTTTCCATGTCCATAATGCTAAATTAAAGAAGTTATATATAAATATTAATAGGAAACAGAAGAGAAATGTACAGTGATCACCCATTTTGTGCCCACAATCTTTTTCATCGAAATCCCAGTCATATGAGTCGAGTCCATGCATGCTACGATCACGGTATGAATTTGTATGTAAAATATTTTTTTGTAGATTTTAGGTTAGGTCTTTCACTGTCCATAATGCTAAATTAAAGAAGTTAAATATAAATATAAATAGGAAACAGAAGAGAAATGTACAGTGATCACCCATTTTGTGCCCACAATCTTTTTCATCGAAATCCCAGTCATATGAGTCGAGTCCATGCATGCTACGATCACGGTATGAATTTGTAGATAAAATATTTTTTGTAGATTTTAGATTAGGTCTTTCCCTGTTCATAATGCTAAATGAAAGAAGTTAAATATAAATTTAAATATTAAACAGAAGAGAAATGTACAGTGATCACACATTTTGTGCCCACAATCTTTTTCATCGAAATCCCAGTCATATGAGTCGAGTCCATACATGCTACGATCACGGTATGAATTTGAAGGCAAAATATTTTTTTGTAGATTTTAGATTAGGTCTTTCCCTGTCGATAATACTAAATGAAAGAAGTTAAATATAAATATAAATAGGAAACAGAAGAGAAATGTACAGTGATCACCCATTTTGTGCCCACTATCTTTTTCATCGAAATCCTAATCATATGAGTCGAGTCCATGCATGCTACGATCACGGTATGAACTTGTAGGTAAAATATTGTTTTGTAGATATTAGATTAGGGCATTCACTGTCCATAATGCTAAATTAAAGAAGTTAAATATAAATATAAATAGGAAACAGAAGAGAAATGTATAGTGATCACCCATTTTGTGCCCACAATCTTTTTCATCGAAATCCCAGTCATATGAGTCGAGCCCATGCATGCTACGATCACGGTATGAATTTGAAGGCAAAATATTTTTTTGTAGATTTTAGATTAGGTCCTTCCCTGTCCTTAATGCTAAATTAAAGAAGTTAAATATAAATTTAAATAGGAAACAGAAGAGAAATGTTCAATGATCACCCATTTTGTGCCCACAAACTTTTTGATCGAAATCCCAGTCTTATGAGTCGAGTCCATGCATGCTACGAACCCGGTATGAATTTGAAGGCAAAATATTTTTTAGTAGATTTTAGTTTACGTCTTTCCCTGTCCATAATGCTAAATTAAAGAAGTTAAATATAAATATAAATAGGAAACAGAAGAGAAATGTACAGTGATCACCCATTTTGTGACCACAATCTTTTTCATCAAAATCCTAGTCATATGATTCGAGTCCATGCATGCTACGATCACGGTATGAATTTGAAGGCAAAATATTTATTTGTAGATTTTAGATTTTTTTTTTCCCTGTCCTTAATGCTAAATTAAAGAAGTTTAATATAAATATAAATAGGAAACAGAAGAGAAATGTACAGTGATCACCCATTTTGTGCCGACAACCTTTTTCATCGAAATCCCAGTCATATGAGTTGAGTCCATGCATGCTATGATCACGGTATGAATTTGAAGGCAAAATATTTTTTTGTAGATTTTAGATTAGGTCTTTCCCTGTCCATAATGCTAAATTAAAGAAGTTAAATATAAATATAAATAGGAAACAGAAGAGAAATGTACAGTGATCACCCATTTTGTGCACACAATCTTTTTCATAGAAATCCCAGTCATATGAGTCGAGTCCATGCATACTACGATCACGGTATGAATTTGCAAGTAAAATATTTTTTTGTAGATTTTAGATTAGGTCTTTCCCTGTCCATAACGCTAAATTAAAGAAGTTATATATAAATATAAATAGGAAACAGAAGAGAAATGTACAGTGATCACCCATTTTGTGCCCACAATCTTTTTCATCGAAATCCCAGTCATATGAGTCGAGTCCATGCATGCTACGATCACGGTATGAATTTGTAGGTAAAATATTTTTTTGTAGATATTAGATTAGGTCTTTCCATGTCCATAATGCTAAATTAAAGAAGTTATATATAAATATTAATAGGAAACAGAAGAGAAATGTACAGTGATCACCCATTTTGTGCCCACAATCTTTTTCATCGAAATCCCAGTCATATGAGTCGAGTCCATGCATGCTACGATCACGGTATGAATTTGTATGTAAAATAATTTTTTGTAGATTTTAGGTTAGGTCTTTCACTGTCCATAATGCTAAATTAAAGAAGTTAAATATAAATATAAATAGGAAACAGAAGAGAAATGTACAGTGATCACCCATTTTGTGCCCACAATCTTTTTCATCGAAATCCCAGTCATATGAGTCGAGTCCATGCATGCTACGATCACGGTATGAATTTGTAGATAAAATATTTTTTGTAGATTTTAGATTAGGTCTTTCCCTGTTCATAATGCTAAATGAAAGAAGTTAAATATAAATTTAAATATTAAACAGAAGAGAAATGTACAGTGATCACACATTTTGTGCCCACAATCTTTTTCATCGAAATCCCAGTCATATGAGTCGAGTCCATACATGCTACGATCACGGTATGAATTTGAAGGCAAAATATTTTTTTGTAGATTTTAGATTAGGTCTTTCCCTGTCGATAATACTAAATGAAAGAAGTTAAATATAAATATAAATAGGAAACAGAAGAGAAATGTACAGTGATCACCCATTTTGTGCCCACTATCTTTTTCATCGAAATCCTAATCATATGAGTCGAGTCCATGCATGCTACGATCACGGTATGAACTTGTAGGTAAAATATTGTTTTGTAGATATTAGATTAGGGCATTCACTGTCCATAATGCTAAATTAAAGAAGTTAAATATAAATATAAATAGGAAACAGAAGAGAAATGTATAGTGATCACCCATTTTGTGCCCACAATCTTTTTCATCGAAATCCCAGTCATATGAGTCGAGCCCATGCATGCTACGATCACGGTATGAATTTGAAGGCAAAATATTTTTTTGTAGATTTTAGATTAGGTCCTTCCCTGTCCTTAATGCTAAATTAAAGAAGTTAAATATAAATTTAAATAGGAAACAGAAGAGAAATGTTCAATGATCACCCATTTTGTGCCCACAAACTTTTTGATCGAAATCCCAGTCTTATGAGTCGAGTCCATGCATGCTACGAACCCGGTATGAATTTGAAGGCAAAATATTTTTTAGTAGATTTTAGTTTACGTCTTTCCCTGTCCATAATGCTAAATTAAAGAAGTTAAATATAAATATAAATAGGAAACAGAAGAGAAATGTACAGTGATCACCCATTTTGTGACCACAATCTTTTTCATCAAAATCCTAGTCATATGATTCGAGTCCATGCATGCTACGATCACGGTATGAATTTGAAGGCAAAATATTTATTTGTAGATTTTAGATTTTTTTTTTCCCTGTCCTTAATGCTAAATTAAAGAAGTTTAATATAAATATAAATAGGAAACAGAAGAGAAATGTACAGTGATCACCCATTTTGTGCCGACAACCTTTTTCATCGAAATCCCAGTCATATGAGTTGAGTCCATGCATGCTATGATCACGGTATGAATTTGAAGGCAAAATATTTTTTTGTAGATTTTAGATTAGGTCTTTCCCTGTCCATAATGCTAAATTAAAGAAGTTAAATATAAATATAAATAGGAAACAGAAGAGAAATGTACAGTGATCACCCATTTTGTGCACACAATCTTTTTCATAGAAATCCCAGTCATATGAGTCGAGTCCATGCATACTACGATCACGGTATGAATTTGCAAGTAAAATATTTTTTTGTAGATTTTAGATTAGGTCTTTCCCTGTCCATAACGCTAAATTAAAGAAGTTATATATAAATATAAATAGGAAACAGAAGAGAAATGTACAGTGATCACCCATTTTGTGCCCACAATCTTTTTCATCGAAATCCCAGTCATATGAGTCGAGTCCATGCATGCTACGATCACGGTATGAATTTGTAGGTAAAATATTTTTTTGTAGATATTAGATTAGGTCTTTCCATGTCCATAATGCTAAATTAAAGAAGTTATATATAAATATTAATAGGAAACAGAAGAGAAATGTACAGTGATCACCCATTTTGTGCCCACAATCTTTTTCATCGAAATCCCAGTCATATGAGTCGAGTCCATGCATGCTACGATCACGGTATGAATTTGTATGTAAAATAATTTTTTGTAGATTTTAGGTTAGGTCTTTCACTGTCCATAATGCTAAATTAAAGAAGTTAAATATAAATATAAATAGGAAACAGAAGAGAAATGTACAGTGATCACCCATTTTGTGCCCACAATCTTTTTCATCGAAATCCCAGTCATATGAGTCGAGTCCATGCATGCTACGATCACGGTATGAATTTGTAGATAAAATATTTTTTGTAGATTTTAGATTAGGTCTTTCCCTGTTCATAATGCTAAATGAAAGAAGTTAAATATAAATATAAATATTAAACAGAAGAGAAATGTACAGTGATCACACATTTTGTGCCCACAATCTTTTTCATCGAAATCCCAGTCATATGAGTCGAGTCCATACATGCTACGATCACGGTATGAATTTGAAGGCAAAATATTTTTTTGTAGATTTTAGATTAGGTCTTTCCCTGTCCATAATACTAAATGAAAGAAGTTAAATATAAATATAAATAGGAAACAGAAGAGAAATGTACAGTGATCACGCATTTTGTGCCCACTATCTTTTTCATCGAAATCCTAGTCATATGATTCGAGTCCATGCATGCTACGATCACGGTATGAACTTGTAGGTAAAATATTGTTTTGTAGATATTAGATTAGGGCATTCACTGTCCATAATGCTAAATTAAAGAAGTTAAATATAAATATAAATAGGAAACAGAAGAGAAATGTATAGTGATCACCCATTTTGTGCCCACAATCTTTTTCATCGAAATCCCAGTCATATGAGTCGAGCCCATGCATGCTACGATCACGGTATGAATTTGAAGGCAAAATATTTTTTTGTAGATTTTAGATTAGGTCCTTCCCTGTCCTTAATGCTAAATTAAAGAAGTTAAATATAAATTTAAATAGGAAACAGAAGAGAAATGTTCAATGATCACCCATTTTGTGCCCACAAACTTTTTGATCGAAATCCCAGTCTTATGAGTCGAGTCCATGCATGCTACGAACCCGGTATGAATTTGAAGGCAAAATATTTTTTAGTAGATTTTAGTTTACGTCTTTCCCTGTCCATAATGCTAAATTAAAGAAGTTAAATATAAATATAAATAGGAAACAGAAGAGAAATGTACAGTGATCACCCATTTTGTGACCACAATCTTTTTCATCAAAATCCTAGTCATATGATTCGAGTCCATGCATGCTACGATCACGGTATGAATTTGAAGGCAAAATATTTATTTGTAGATTTTAGATTTTTTTTTTCCCTGTCCTTAATGCTAAATTAAAGAAGTTAAATATAAATATAAATAGGAAACAGAAGAGAAATGTACAGTGATCACCCATTTTGTGCCGACAACCTTTTTCATCGAAATCCCAGTCATATGAGTTGAGTCCATGCATGCTATGATCACGGTATGAATTTGAAGGCAAAATATTTTTTTGTAGATTTTAGATTTGGTCTTTCCCTGTCCATAATGCTAAATTAAAGGAGTTAAATATAACTATAAATATGAAACAGAAGAGAAATGTACAGTGATCACCCATTTTGTGCCCACAATCTTTTTCATAGAAATCCCAGTCATATGAGTCGAGTCCATGCATGCTACGATCACGGTATGAATTTGTAGGTGAAATATTTTTTTGTAGATTTTAGATTAGGTCATTCCCCGTCCATAATGCTAAATTAAATAAGTTAAATATAAACATAAATAGTATAGAGAAGAGAAATGTACAGTGATCACCCATTTTGTGCCCACAATCTTTTTCATCGAAATCCCAGTCATATGTGTCGAGTCCATGCATGCTACGATCACGGTATGAATTTGTAGGTAAAATATTTTTTGTAGATTTTAGATTAGGTCTTTCCCTGTCCATAACGCTGAATTAAAGAAGTTAAATATAAATATAAATAGGAAACAGAAGAGAAATGTACAGTGATCACCCATTTTGTGCCCACAATCTTTTTCATCGAAATCCCAGTCATATGAGTCGAGTCCATGCATACTACGTTCACGGCATGAATTTGTAGGTAAAATATTTTTTTGTAGATTTTCGATTAGGTCTTTCCCTGTCCATATTGCTAAATTAAAGAAGTTAAATATAAATATTAATAGGAAACAGAAGAGAAATGTACAGTGATCACCCATTTTGTGCACACAATCTTTTTCATCGAAATCCCAGTCATATGAGTCGAGTCCATGCATACTACGATCACGGTATGAATTTGCAAGTAAAATATTTTTTTGTAGATTTTAGATTAGGTCTTTCCCTATCCATAACGCTAAATTAAAGAAGTTATATATAAATATAAATAGGAAACAGAAGAGAAATGTACAGTGATCACCCATTTTGTGCCCACAATCTTTTTCATCGAAATCCCAGTCATATGAGTCGAGTCCATGCATGCTACGATCACGGTATGAATTTGTAGGTAAAATATTTTTTTGTAGATATTAGATTAGGTCTTTCCATGTCCATAATGCTAAATTAAAGAAGTTATATATAAATATTAATAGGAAACAGAAGAGAAATGTACAGTGATCACCCATTTTGTGCCCACAATCTTTTTCATCGAAATCCCAGTCATATGAGTCGATTCCATGCATGCTACGATCACGGCATGAATTTGTAGGTAAAATATTTTTTTGTAGATTTTAGATTAGGTCTTTCCATGTCCATAATGCTAAATTAAAGAAGTTATATATAAATATTAATAGGAAACAGAAGAGAAATGTACAGTGATCACCCATTTTGTGCCCTCAATCTTTTTCATCGAAATCCCAGTCATATGAGTCGAGTCCCTGCATGCTACAATCACGGTATGAATTTGAAGGCAAAATATTTTTTTGTAGATTTTAGATTAGGACTTTCCCTGTCCATAATGCTAAATTAAAGAAGTTAAATATAAATATAAATAGGAAACAGAAGAGAAATGTATAGTGATCACCCATTTTGTGCCAACAATCTTTTTCATCGAAATCCCAGTCGTATGAGTCGAGTCCATGCATGCTACGATCACGGTATGAATTTGTAGGTGAAATATTTTTTTGTAGATTTTAGATTAGGTCATTCCCCGTCCATAATGCTAAATTAAAGAAGTTAAATATAAATATAAATAGTATAGAGAAGAGAAATGTACAGTGATCACCCATTTTGTGCCCACAATCTTTTTCATCGAAATCCCAGTCATATGTGTCGAGTCCATGCATGCTACGATCACGGTATGAATTTGTAGGTAAAATATTATTTGTAGATTTTAGATTAGGTCTTTCCCTGTCCATAATGCTAACTTAAAGAAGTTAAATATAAATATAAATAGGAAACAGTAGAGAAATGTACAGTGATCACCCATTTTCTGCCCACAAACTTTTTCATCGAAATCCCAGTCATATGAGTCGAGTCCATGCATGCTACGATCACGGTATGAATTTGAAGGCAAAATATTTATTTGTAGATTTTAGATTAGGTCTTTCCCTGTCCATAATGCTAAATTAAAGAAGTTAAATATAAATATAAATAGGAAACAGAAGAGAAATGTACAGTGATCACCCATTTTGTGCCCACTATTTTTTCATCGAAATCCCAGTCGTATGAGTCGAGTCCATGCATGCTACGATCACGGTATGAACTTGTAGGTAAAATATTGTTTTGTAGATTTTAGATTAGGTCATTCCCTGTCCATAATGCTAAATTAAAGAAGTTAAATAAAAATATAAATAGGAAACAGAACAGAAATGTATAGTGATCACCCATTTTGTGCCCACAATCTTTTTCATCGAAATCCCAGTCATATGAGTCGAGTCCATGCATGCTACGATCACGGTATGAATTTGAAGGCAAAATATTTTTTTGTAGATTTTAGATTAGGTCATTCCCTGTCCATAATGCTAAATTAAAGAAGTTAAATATAAATATAAATAGGAAACAGAAGAGAAATGTACAGTGATCACCCATTTTGTGCCCACAATCTTTTTCATCGAAATCCCAGTCATATGAGTCGAGTCCATGCATGCTACGATCACGGTATGAATTTGTAGATAAAATATTATTTGTAGATTTTAGATTAGGTCTTTCCCTGTCCATAATGCTAAATTAAAGAAGTTAAATATAAATATAAATAGGAAACAGTAGAGAAATGTACAGTGATCACCCATTTTGTGCCCACAATCTTTTTCATCGAAATCCCAGTCATATGAGTCGAGTCCATGCATGCTACGATCACGGTATGAATTTGAAGGCAACATATTTTTTTGTAGATTTTAGATTAGGTCTTTCCCTGTCCATAATGCTAAATTAAAGAAGTTAAATATAAATATAAATAGGAAACAGAAGAGAAATGTACAGTGATCACCCATTTTGTGCCCACTATTTTTTCATCGAAATCCCAGTCATATGAGTCGTGTCCATGCATGCTACGATCACGGTATGAACTTGTAGGTAAAATATTGTTTTGTAGATTTTAGATTAGGTCATTCCCTGTCCATAATGCTAAATTAAAGAAGTTAAATATAAATATAAATAGGAAACAGAACAGAAATGTATAGTGATCACCCATTTTGTGCCCACAATCTTTTTCATCGAAATCCCAGTCATATGAGTCGAGTCCATGCATGCTACGATCACGGTATGAATTTGAAGGCAAAATATTTTTTTGTAGATTTTAGATTAGGTCATTCCCTGTCCATAATGCTAAATTAAAGAAGTTAAATATAAATATAAATAGGAAACAGAAGAGAAATGTACAGTGATCACCCATTTTGTGCCCACAATCTTTTTCATCGAAATCCCAGTCATATGTGTCGAGTCCATGCATGCTACGATCACGGTATGAATTTGTAGGTAAAATATTTTTTTGTAGATTTTAGATTAGGTCTTTCCCTGTCCATAATGCTAAATTAAAGAAGTCAAATATAACTACAAAATAGGAAACAGAAGAGAAATGTACAGTGATCACCCATTTTGTGCCCACAATCTATTTCATCGAAAACCCAGTCATATGAGTCGAGTCCATGCATGCTACGATCACGGTATAAATTTGAAGGCAAAATATTTTTTTGTAGATTTTAGATTAGGTCTTCCCCTGTCCTTAATGCTAAATTAAAGAAGTTAAATATAAATATAAATAGTATAGAGAAGAGAAATGTACAGTGATCACCCATTTTGTGCCAACAATCTTTTTCATCGAAATCCCAGTCATATGAGTCGAGTCCATGCATGCTACGATCACGGTATGAATTTGTAGGTAAAATATTTTTGTAGATTTTAGATTAGGTCATTCTTTGTCCATAATGCTAAATTGAAGAAGTTAAATATAAATATGAATATTAAACAGAAGAGAAATGTACAGTGATCACTCATTTTGTGCCCCCAATCTTTTTCATCGAAATCCCAGTCATATGAGTCGAATCCATGCATGCTACGATCATGGTATGAACTTGTAGGTAAAATACTGTTTTGTAGATTTTAGATTAGGTCATTCCCTGTCCATAATGCTAAATTAAAGTTGTTAAATATAAATATAAATAGGAAACAGAAGAGAAATGTACAGTGAACACCCATTTTGTGCCCATAATCTTTTTCATCGAAATACCAGTCATATGAGTCGAGTCCATGCATGCTACGATCACGGTATAAATTTGAAGGCAAAATTTTTTTTTGTAGATTTTAGATTAGGTCTTTCCCTGTCCATAATGCTAAATTAAAGAAGTCAAATATAAATATAAATAGGAAACAGAAGAGAAATGTACAGTGATCACCCATTTTGTGCCCACAATCTTTTTCATCGAAATCCCAGTAATATGAATCGTGTCCATGCATGCTACGATCACGGTATGAATTTGAAGGCAAAATATTTTTTTGTAAATTTTAGATTAGGTCTTTCCCTGTCCATAATGCTAAATTAAAGAAGTTAAATATAAATATAAATAGGAAACAGAAGAGAAATGTACAGTGATCACCCATTTTGTGCCCACAATCTATTTCATCGAAATCCCAGTCATATGAGTCGAGTCCATGCATGCTACGATCACGGTATAAATTTGAAGGCAAAATATTTTTTTGTAGATTTTAGATTAGGTCTTCCCCTGTCCTTAATGCTAAATTAAAGAAGTTAAATATAAATATAAATAGTATAGAGAAGAGAAATGTACAGTGATCACCCATTTTGTGCCAACAATCTTTTTCATCGAAATCCCAGTCATATGTGTTGAGTCCATGCATGCTACGATGACGGTATGAATTTGTAGGTAAAATATTTTTTGTAGATTTTAGATTAGGTCTTTCCCTGTCCATAATGCTAAATTGAAGAAGTTAAATATAAATATAAATAGGAAACAGTAGAGAAATGTACAGTGATCACCCATTTTGTGACCACAATATTTTTCATCGAAATCCCAGTAATATGAGTCGAGTCCATGCATGCTACGATCACGGTATGAATTTGTAGGTGAAATATTTTTTTGTAGATTTTAGATTAGGTCATTCCCTGTCCATAATGCTAAATTAAAGAAGCTAAATATAAATATAGATAGTATAGAAAAGAGAAATGTACAGTGATCACCCATTTTGTGCCCACAATCTTTTTCATCGAAATCCCAGTCATATGAGTTGAGTCCATGCATGCTACGATCACGGTATGAATTTGTAGGTAAAATATTTTTTTGTAGATTTTAGATTAGGTCTTTCACTGTCCATAATGCTAAATTAAAGAAGTTAAATATAAATATAAATAGGAAACAGAAGAGAAATGTACAGTGATCACCCATTTTGTGCCCACAATCTTTGTCATCGAAATCCCAGTAATATGAGACGAGTCCATGCATGCTACGATCAGGTATGAATTTGAAGGCAAAATATTTTTTTATAGATATTAGATTAGGTACTTCCCTGTCCATAATGCTAAATTAAAGAAGTTAAATATAAATATAAATAGGAAACAGAATAGAAATGTACAGTGATCACCCATTTTGTGCCCACAATCTTTTTCATGGAAATCCGAGTCATATTAGTCGAGTCCATGCATGCTACGGTCACGGTATGAACTTATATGTAAAATATTTTTCGGTAGATTTTAGATTACGTCTTTCCCTGTCCATAATGCTAAATTAAAGAAGTTAAATATAAATATAAATAGGAAACAGAAGAGAAATAATCAGTGACCACCCATTTTGTGCCCACAATCTTTTTCATCGAAATCCCAGTCATATGAGTCGAGTCCATGCATGCTACGATCACGGTATGAATTTGAAGGCAAAATATTTTTTTGTACATTTTAGATTAGGTCTTTCCCTGTCCATAATGCTAAATGAAAGAAGTTACATATAAATATAAATAAGAAACAGAAGAGAAATGTACAGTGATCACCCATTTTGTGCCCACAATCTTTTTCATCGAAATACCAGTCATATGAGTCGAGTCCATGCATGCTACGATCACGGTATAAATTTGAAGCTAAAATATTTTTTTGTAGATTTTAGATTAGGTCTTTCCCTGTCCTTAATGCTAAATTAAAGAAGTTAAACATAAATATAAATAGTAAACAGAAGAGAAATGTACAGTGATCACCCATTTTGTGCCCACAATCTTTTTCATCAAAATCCCAGTCATATGAGTCGAATCCATGCATGCTACGATCACGGTATGAATTTGTAGTTAAAATATTTTTTTGTAGATTTTAGATTAGGTCATTCCCTGTCGATAATGCTAAATTAAAGAAGTTAAATATAAATATGAAAGAGAAGAGAAATGTACAGTGATAACCCATTTTGTACCCACAATCTTTTTCATCGAAATCCCAGTGATATGAGTCGAGTCCATGCATGCTACGATCACGGTATGAATTTGAAGGCAAAATATTTTTTTATAGATTTTAGATTAGGTATTTCCCTGTCCATAATGCTAAATTAAAGAAGTTAAATATAAATAGGAAACAGAAGAGAAATGTACAGTGATCACCCATTTTGTACCCACAATCTTTTTCATCGAAATCCCAGTCATATGAGTCGAGTCCATGCATGCTACAATGACGGTATGAATTTGAATGTAAAATATTTTTTTGTAGATTTTAGATTAGGTCATTCCCTGTCCATAATGCTAAATTAAAGAAGTTAAATATAAATATAAATAGGAAACAGAAGAGAAATGTACAGTGATCACCCATTTTGTGTCCACAATCTATTTCATCGAAATCCCAGTCATGTGAGTCGAGTCAATGCATGCTACGATCACGGTATAAATTTGAAGGCAAAATATTTTTTTGTAGATTTTAGATTAGGTCTTTCCCTGTCCATAATGCTAAAATAAAGAAGTTAAATATAAATATAAATAGGAAACAGAAGAGAAATGTACAGTGATCACCCATTTTGTGCCCACTGTCTTTTTCATCGAAATCCCAGTCATATGTCGAGTCCGTGCATGCTACGATCACGGTATGTATTTGAAGGCAAAATATTTTTTTATAGGTATTAGATTAGGTCATTCCCTGTCGATAATGCTAAATTAAAGGAGTTAAATATAAATAGGAAAGAGAAGAGAAATGTACAGTGATCACCCATTTTGTGCCCACAATCTTTTTCATCGAAATCCCAGTCATATGAGTCGAGTCCATGCATGCTACGATCACGGTATGAATTTGTAGGTGAAATATTTTTTTGTAGATTTTAGATTATGTCATTCCCTGTCCATAATGCTAAATTAAAGCAGTTAAATATAAATATAAATAGGAAATAGAAGAGAAATGTACAGTGATCACCCACTTCGTGCCCACGATCTTTTTCATCGAAATCCTAGTCATATGAGTCGAGTCCATGCATGCTACGATCACGGTATGAATTTGAAGGCAAAATATTTTTTTGTAGATTTTAGATTAGGTCATTCCCTGTCCATAATGCTAAATCAAAGAAGTTAAATATAAATATAAATAGGAAACAGAAGAGAAATGTACAGTGATCAGCCATTTTGTGCCCACTATCTTTTTCATCGAAATCCCAATCATATGAGTCGAGTCCATGCATGCTACGATCACGGTATGAATTTGAAGGCAAAATATTTTTTTGTAGATTTTAGTTTAGGTCTTTCCCTGTCCATAATGCTAAATTAAAGAAGTTAAATATAAATATAAATAGGAAACAGAAGAGAAATGTAAAGTGATCACCCATTTTGTGCCCACTATCTTTTTCATCGAAATCCCAGTCATATGAGTCGAGTCCATGCATGCTACGATCCCGGTATGAATTTGAAGGCAAAATCTTTTTTTGTAGATTTTAGATTAGGTCTTTCCCTGTCCTTAATGCTAAATTAAAGAAGTTAAATATAAATATAAATAGGAAACAGAAGAGAAATGTAAAGTGATCACCCATTTTGGGCCCACTATCTTTTTCATCGAAATCCCAGTCATATGAGTCGAGTCCATGCATGCTACGATCACGGTATGAATTTGAAGAAAAAAAATATTTTTTTATAGGTTTTAGATTAGGTCATTCCCTGTCGATAATGCTAAATTAAAGGAGTTAAATATAAATAGGAAAGAGAAGAGAAATGTACCGTGATCACCCATTTTGTGCCCACTATCTTTTTCATCGAAATCCCAGTCATATGAGTCGAATCCATGCATGCTACGATCACGGTATGAATTTGAAGGCAAAATATTTTTTTGTAGATTTTAGATTAGGTCTTTCCCTGTCCATAATGCTAAATTAAAGAAGTTAAATATAAATATAAATAGGAAACAGAAGAGAAATGTAAAGTGATCAACCATTTTGTGCCCACTATCTTTTTCATCGAAATCCCAGTCATATGAGTCGAGTCCATGCATGCTACGATCACGGTATAAATTTGAAGGCAAAATATTTTTTTGTAGATTTTAGATTAGGTCTTTCCCTGTCCTTAATGCTAAATTAAAGAAGTTAAATATAAATATAAATAGTAAACAGAAGAGAAATGTACAGTGATCACCCATTTTGTGCCCACTATCTTTTTCATCGAAATCCCAGTCATATGAGTCGAGTCCATGCATGCTACGATCACGGTATGAATTTGAAGGCAAAATATTTTTTTATAGATTTTAGATTAGGTCTTTCCCTGTCCATAATGCTAAATTAAAGGAGTTAAATATAAATATAAATTGGAAACAGAAGAGAAATGTACAGTGATCACCCATTTTGTGCGCACAATCTATTTCATTGAAATCCAGGTCATATGAGTCGAGTCCATGCATGCCACGATCACGGTATAAATTTGAAGGCAAAATATTTTTTTGTAGATTTTAGATTATGTCTTTCCCTATCTTTATGCTAAATTAAAGAAGTTCAATATAAATATAAATAGGAAACAGAAGAGAAATGTACAGTGATCACCCATTTTCTGCCCACAATCTTTTTCATCGAAATCCCAGTCATATGAGTCGAGTCCATGCATGCTACGATCACGGTATGAATTTGAAGGCAAAATATTTTTTTGTAGATTTTAGATTGTCTTTCCCTGTCCATAATGCTAAATTAAAGAAGTTAAATATAAATATAAATAGGAAACAGAAGATAAATGTACAGTGATCACCCATTTTGTGCCCACAATCTTTTTCATCGAAATCCCAGTCATATGAGTCGAGTCCATGCATGCTACGATCACGATATGAACTTGTAGGTAAAATATTGTTTTGTAGATTTTAGATTAGGTCATTCCCTGTCCATAATGCTAAATTAAAGAAGTTAAATATAAATATAAATAGGAAACAGAAGAGAAATGTACAGTGATCACACATTTTGTGCCCACAATCTATTTCATCGAAATCCCAGTCATATGAGTCGAGTCCATGCATGCTACGATCACGGTATAAATTTGAAGGCAAAATATTTTTTTGTAGATTTTAGATTAGGTCTTTCCCTGTCCTTAATGCTAAATTAAAGAAGTTAAATATAAATATAAATAGTAAACAGAAGAGAAATGTACATTGATCACCCATTTTGTGCCCACTATCTTTTTCATCGAAATCCCAGTCATATGAGTCGAGTCCATGCAGGCTACGATCACGGTATGAATTTGAAGGCAAAATATTTTTTTATAGATTTTAGATTATGTCCTTCCCTGTCCTTAATGCTAAATTAAAGAAGTTAAATATAAATATAAATAGGAAACAGAAGAGAAATGTACAGTGATCACCCATTTTGTGCCCACAATCTTTTTCATCGAAATCCCAGTCATATGAGTCGAGTCCATGCATGCTACGATCACGGTATGAATTTGAAGGCAAAATATTTTTTTGTAGATTTTAGATTAGGTCTTTCCCTGTCCTTAATGCTAAATTAAAGAAGTTAAATATAAATATAAATAGGAAACAGAAGAGTAATGTACAGTGATCACCCATTTGGTGCCCACAATCTTTTTCATCGAAATCCCAGTCATATGAGTCGAGTCCATGCATGCTACGATCATGGTATGAATTTGTAGGTAAAATATTTTTTTGTAGATTTTAGATTAGGTCTTTCCCTGTCCTTACTGCTAAATTAAAGAAGTTAAATATAAATATAAATAGGAAACAGAAGAGTAATGTACAGTGATCACCCATTTGGTGCCCACAATCTTTTTCATCGAAATCCCAGTCATATGAGTCGAGTCCATGCATGCTACGATCATGGTATGAATTTGTAGGTAAAATATTTTTTTGTAGATTTTAGATTAGGTCATTCCCTGTCCATAATACTAAATTAAAGTACTTAAATATAAATATAAATAGGAAACAGAAGAGGAATGTACAGTGATCATCCATTTTGTGCCCACAAACTTTTTCATTGAAATCCAGGTCATATGAGTCGAGTCCATGCATGCCACGATCACGGTATAAATTTGAAGGCAAAATATTTTTTTGTAGATTTTAGATTAGGTCATTCCCTGTCCATAATGCTAAATTAAAGAGGTTAAATATAAATATAAATAGGAAACAGAAGAGAAATGTACAGTGATCACCCATTTTGTGCCCACAATCTTTTTCATCGAAATCCCAGTCATATGAGTCGAGTCCATGCATGCTACGATCACGGTATGAATTTGAAGGCAAAATATTTTTTTATAGATTTTAGATTAGGTCTTTCCCTGTTCATAATGCTAAATTAAAGAAGTTAAATATAAATATAAATTGGAAACAGAAGAGAAATGTACAGTGATCACCCATTTTGTGCGCACAATCTATTTCATTGAAATCCAGGTCATATGAGTCGAGTCCATGCATGCCACGATCACGGTATAAATTTGAAGGCAAAATATTTTTTTGTAGATTTTAGATTATGTCTTTCCCTATCTTTATGCTAAATTAAAGAAGTTAAATATAAATATAAATAAGAAACAGAAGAGAAATGTACAGTGATCACCCATTTTGTGTCCACAATCTTTTTCATCGAAATCCCAGTCATATGAGTCGAGTCCATGCATGCTACGATCACGGTATGAATTTGTAGGTAAAATATTTTTTTGTAGATTTTAGATTAGGTCTTTCCCTGTCCATAATGCTAAATTAAAGAAGTTAAATTTAATATAAATAGTAAACAGAAGAGAAATGTACAGTGATCACCCATTTTGTGCCCACAATCTTTTTCATCGAAATCCCAGTCATATGAGTCGAGTCCATGCATGCTACAATCACGGTATGAATTTGTAGGTAAAATATTTTTTTGTAGATTTTAGATTAGGTCATTCCCTGTCCATAATGCTAAATTAAAGAAGTTAAATATAAATATAAATAGGAAACAGAAGAGAAATGTACAGTGATCACCCATTTTGTGCCCACAATCTTTTTCATCGAAATCCCAGTAATATGAGTCGAGTCCATGCACGCTACGATCACGGTATGAATTTGAAGGCAAAATATTTTTTTGTAGATTTTAGATTAGGTCTTTCCCTGTCCATAATGGAAAATTAAAGAAGTTAAATATAAATATCAATAGGAAACAGAAGAGAAATGTACAGTGAACACCCATTTTGTGCCCACAATCTTTTTCATCGAAATCCCAGTCATATGAGTCGAGTCCATGCATGCTACGATCACGGTATAAATTTGAAGGCAAAATATTTTTTTGTAGATTTTAGATTAGGTCTTTCCCTGTCCTTAATGCTAAATTAAAGAAGTTAAATATAAATAGTAAACAGGAGAGAAATGTACAGTGATCACCCATTTTGTGCCCACAATCTTTTTCATCGAAATCCCAGTCATATGAGTCGAGTCCATGCATGCTACGATCACGGTATAAATTTGAAGGCAAAATATTTTTTTGTAGATTTTAGATTAGTTCTTTCCCTGTCCATAATGCTAAATTAAAGAAGTTAAATATAAATATAAATAGGAAACAGAAGAGAAATGTACAGTGATCACCCATTTTGTGCCCACAATCTTTTTCATCGAAATCCCAGTAATATGAGTCGAGTCCATACATGCTACGATCATGGTATGAATTTGAAGGCAAAATATTTTTTTGTAGATTTTAGATTAGGTCTTTCCCTGTCCATAATGCTAAATTAAAGAAGTTAAATATAAATATAAATAAGAAACAGAAGAGAAATGTACAGTGATCACCCATTTTGTGCCCACAATCTTTTTCATCGAAATCCCAGTCATATGAGTCGAGTCCATGCATGCTACGATCACGGTATGAATTTGTAGGTAAAATATTTTTTGTAGATTTTAGATTAGGTCTTTCCCTGTCCATAATGCTAAATTAAAGAAGTTAAATATAAATATAAATAAGAAACAGAAGAGAAATGTACAGTGATCACCCATTTTGAGCCCACAAACTTTTTCATCGAAATCCCAGTCATATGAGTCGAGTCCATGCATGCTACGATCACGGTATGAATTTGAAGGCAAAATATTTTTTTGTAGATTTTAGATTAGGTCCTTCCCTGTCCTTAATGTTAAATTAAAGAAGTTAAATATAAATATAAATAGGAAACAGAAGAGAAATGTACAGTGATCACCCATTTTGTGCCCACAATCTTTTTCATCGAAATCCCAGTCATTTGAATCGAGTCCATGCATGCTACGATCACGGTATGAATTTGAAGGCAAAATATTTTTTTGTAGATTTTAGATTAGGTCTTTCCATGTCCATAATGCTAAATTAAAGAAGTTAAATATAAATATAAATAGCAAACAGAAGAGAAATGTACAGTGAACACCCATTTTGTGCCCACAATCTTTTTCATCGAAATCCCAGTCATATGAGTCGAGTCCATGCTACTACGATCACGGTATGAATTTGTAGGCAAAATATTTTTTGTAGATTTTAGATTAGGTCTTTCCCTGTCCATAATGCTGAATTAAAGAAGTTAAATATAACTATAAATAGGAAACAGAAGAGAAATGTACAGTGATCACCCATTTTGTGCCCACTATCTTTTTCATCGAAATCCCAGTCATATGAATCGAGTCCATGCATGCTACGATCACAGTATGAATGTGAAGGCAAAATATTTTTTTGTAGATTTTAGATTAGGTCCTTCCCTGTCCTTAATGCTAAATTAAAGAAGTTAAATATAAATATAAATAAGAAACAGAAGAGAAATGTACAGTGAACACCCATTTTGTGCCCACAATCTTTTTCATCCAAATCCCAGTCATATGAGTCGAGTCCATGCATGCTACGATCACGGTATGAATATGTAGGTAAAATATTTTTTTGTAGATTTTAGATTAGGTCTTTCCATGTCCATAATGCTAAATTAAAGAAGTTAAATATAAATATAAATAGGAAACAGAAGAGAAATGTACAGTGATCACCCATTTTGTGCCCACAATCTTTTTCATCGAAATCCCAGTCATATGAGTCGAGTCCATGCTACTACGATCACGGTATGAATTTGTAGGTAAAATATTTTTTGTAGATTTTAGATTAGGTCTTTCCGTGTCCATAATGCTAAATTAAAGAAGTTAAATATAACTATAAATAGGAAACAGAAGTGAAATGTACAGTGATCACCCATTTTGTGCCCACTATCTTTTTCATCGAAATCCCAGTCATATGAGTCGAGTCCATGCATGCTACGATGACGGTATGAATTTGTAGGTAAAATATTTTTTGTAGATTTTAGATTAGGTCTTTCCCTGTCCATAATGCTGAATTAAAGAAGTTAAATATAACTATAAATAGGAAACAGTAGAGAAATGTACAGTGATCACCCATTTTGTGCCCACTATCTTTTTCATCGAAATCCCAGTAATATGAGTTGAGTCCATGCATGCTACGATCACGGTATGAATTTGAAGGCAAAATATTTTTTTGTAGATTTTAGATTAGGTCTTTCCCTGTCCATAATGCTAAATTAAAGAAGTTAAATATAAATATAAATAGGAAACAGAAGAGAAATGTACAGTGATGACCCATTTTGTGCCCACAATCTTTTTCATCGAAATCCCAGTCATATGAGTCGAGTCCATGCATGCTACGATCACGGTATGAATTTGTAGGTAAAATATTTTTTGTAGATTTTAGATTAGGTCTTTCCCTGTCCATAATGCTAAATTAAAGAAGTTAAATATAACTATAAATAGGAAACAGAAGTGAAATGTACAGTGATCACCCATTTTGTGCCCACTATCTTTTTCATCGAAATCCCAGTCATATGGGTCGAGTCCAAGCATGCTACGATCACGGTATGAACTTGTAGGTAAAATATTTTTTTGTAGATTTTAGATTAGGTCATTCCCTGTCCATAATGCTAAATTAAAGAAGTTAAATATAAATATAAATAGTAAACAGAAGAGAAATGTACAGTGATCACCCATTTTGAGCCCACAAACTTTTTCATCGAAATCCCAGTCATATGAGTCGAGTCCATGCATGCTACGATCACGGTATGAATTTGAAGGCAAAATATTTTTTTGTGGATTTTAGATTAGGTCCTTCCCTGTCCTTAATGCTAAATTAAAGAAGTTAAATATAAATATAAATAGGAAACAGAAGAGAAATGTACAGTGATCACCCATTTTGTGCCCACAATCTTTTTCATCAAAATCCCAGTCATATGAATCGAGTCCATGCATGCTACGATCACGGTATGAACTTGTAGGTAAAATATTTTTTTGTAGATTTTAGATTAGGTCTTTCCCTGTCCATAATGCTAAATTAAAGAAGTTAAATATAAATATAAATAAGAAACAGAAGAGAAATGTACAGTGAACACCCATTTAGTGCCCACAATCTTTTTCATCGAAATCCCAGTCATATGAGTCGAGTTCATGCATGCTACGATCACGGTATGAATATGTAGGTAAAATATTTTTTTGTAGATTTTAGATTAGGTCTTTCCATGTCCATAATGCTAAATTAAAGAAGTTAAATATAAATATAAATAGGAAACAGAAGAGAAATGTACAGTGATCACCCATTTTGTGCCCACAATCTTTTTCATCGAAATCCCAGTCATATGAGTCGAGTCCATGCTACTACGATCACGGTATGAATTTGTAGGTAAAATATTTTTTGTAGATTTTAGATTAGGTCTTTCCCTGTCCATAATGCTGTATTAAAGAAGTTAAATATAACTATAAATAGGAAACAGAAGAGAAATGTACAGTGACCACCCATTTTGTGCCCAATATCATTTTCATCGAAATCCCAGTCATATGAGTCGAGTCCATGTATGCTACGATCACGGTATGAACTTGTAGGTAAAATATTTTTTTGTAGATTTTAGATATGGTCTTTCCCTGTCCATAATGCTGAATTAAAGAAGTTATATATAACTATAAATAGGAAACAGAAGAGAAATGCACAGTGATCACCCATTTTGTGCCCACTATCTTTTTCATTGAAATCCCAGTCATATGAGTCGAGTTCATGCATGCTACGATCACGGTATGAACTTGTAGGTAAAATATTTTTTTGTAGATTTTAGATTAGGTCATTCCCTGTCCATAATGCTAAATTAAAGAAGTTAAATATAAACCTAAATAAGAAACAGAAGAGAAATCTACAGTGATCACCCATTTTGTGCCCACAATCTTTTTCATCGATATCCCAGTCATATGAGTCGAGTCCATGCATGCTACGATCACGGTATGAATTTGTAGGTAAAATATTTTTTTGTAGATTTTAGATTAGGTCTTTCCCTGTCCATAATGCTAAATTAAAGAAGTTAAATATAAATATAAATAGGAAACAGAAGAGAAATGTACAGTGATCACCCATTTTGTGCCCACAATCTATTTCATGGAAATCCCAGTCATATGAGTCGAGTCCATGCATGCTACGATCACGGTATGAATTTGAAGGTAAAATATTTTTTTGTAGATTTTAGATTAGGTCTTTCCCTGTCCTTAATGCTAAATTAAAGAAGTTAAATATCAATATAAAGAAGAAACTGAAGAGAAATGTACAGTGATCACCCATTGTGTGCCCACAATCTTTTTCATTGAAATCCCAGGCGTATGAGTCGATTCCATGCATGCTACGATCACGGTATGAATTTGCAGGTAAAATATTTTTTTGTACATTTAGTTTAGGTCTTACCGTGTCCATAATGCTAAATTAAAGAAGTTAAATATGAATAGGAAACAGAAGAGAAATGTACAGTGATCACCCATTTTGTGCCCACAATCTTTTTCATTGAAATCCCAGTCATATGAGTCGAGTCCATACATGCTACGATCACGGTATGAATTTGCAGGTAAAATATTTTTTTGTAGATTTAGTTTAGGTCTTACCGTGTCCATAATGCTAAATTAAAGAAGTTAAATATAAATAGGAAACAGAAGAGAAATGTACAGTGATCACACATTTTGTGCCGACAATCTTTTTCATCGAAATCCCAGTCATATGAGTCGAGTCCATGCATCCTACGATCACGGCATAAATTTGAAGGCAAAATATTTTTTTGTAGATTTTAGATTAGGTCATTCCCTGTACATAATACTAAATTAAAGAAGTTAAATATAAATATAAATAGGAAACAGAAGAGAAATGTTCCGGGATCACCCATTTTGTGCCCACAATCTTTTTCATCGAAATCCCAGTCATATGAGTCGAGTCCATGCATGCTACGATCACGGTATGAATTTGAAGGCAAAATATTTTTTTGTAGATTTTAGATTAGGTCTTTCCCTGTCCATAATGCAAAATTAAAGAAGTTAAATATAAATATAAATAGTAAACAGGAGAGAAATGTACAGTGATCACCCATTTTGTGCCCACAATCTTTTTCATCGAAATCCCAGTCATATGAGTCGAGTCCATGCATGCTACGATCTCGGTATGAATTTGCACGTAAAATATTTTTTTGTAGATTTTAGATTAGGTCTTTCCCTGTCCATAATGCTAAATTAAAGAAGTTAAATATAAATATAAATAAGAAACAGAAGAGAAATGTACAGTGATCACCCATTTTGTGCCCACAATCTTTTTCATCGAAATCCCAGTCATATGAGTCGAGTCCATGCATGCTACGATCACGGTATGAATTTGTAGGTAAAATATTTTTTTGTAGATTTTAGATTAGGTCTTTCCCTGTCCATAATGCTAAATTAAAGAAGTTAAATATAAATAGTAAACAGGAGAGAAATGTACAGTGATCACCCATTTTGTGCCCACAATCTTTTACATCGAAATCCCAGTCATATGAGTCGAGTCCATGCATGCTACGATCACGGTATGAATTTGTAGGTAAAATATTTTTTTGTAGATTTTAGATTAGGTCTTTCCCTTTCCATAATGCTAAATTAAAGAAGTTAAATATAAATATAAATAGGAAACAGAAGAGAAATGTACAGTGATCACCCATTTTGTGCCCACAATCTTTTTCATCGAAATCCCAGTCATATGAGTCGAGTCCATGCATGCTACGATCACGGTATGAACTTGTAGGTAAAATATTTTTTTGTAGATTTTAGATTAGGTCATTCCCTGTCCATAATGCTAAATTAAAGAAGTTAAATTTAATATAAATAGGAAACAGAAGTGAAATGTACAGTGATCACCCATTTTGTGCCGACAATCTTTTTCATCGAAATCCCAGTCATATGAGTCGAGTCCATGCATGCTACGATCACGGTATGAATTTGTAGGTAAAATATTTTTTGTAGATTTTAGATTAGGTCTTTCCCTGTCCATAATGCTAAATTAAAGAAGTTAAATATAAATATAAATAGGAAACAGAAGAGAAATGTACCGTGATCACCCATTTTGTGCCCACAATCTTTTTCATCGAAATCCCAGTCATATGAGTCGAGTCCATGCATGCTACGATCACGGTATGAATTTGAAGGCAAAATATTTTTTTGTAGATTTTAGATTAGGTCTTTCCCTGTCCATAATGCAAAATTAAAGATGTTAAATATAAATATCAATAGGAAACAGAAGAGAAATGTACAGTGATCACCCATTTTGTGCCCACTATCTTTATCATCGACATCCCAGTCATATGAGTCGAGTCCATGCATGCTACGATCACGGTATGAACTTGTAGGTAAAATATTTTTTTGTAGATTTTAGATTAGGTCATTCCCTGTCCATAATGCTAAATTAAAGAAGTTAAATTTAATATAAATAGGAAACAGAAGAGAAATGTACAGTGATCACCCATTTTGTGCCCACAATCTTTTTCATCGAAATCCCAGTCATATGAGTCGAGTCCATGCATGCTACGATCACGGTATGAATTTGTAGGTAAAATATTTTTTGTAGATTTTAGATTAGGTCTTTCCCTGTCCATAATGCTAAATTAAAGAAGTTAAATATAAATATAAATAGGAAACAGAAGAGAAATGTACCGTGATCACCCATTTTGTGCCCACAATCTTTTTCATCGAAATCCCAGTCATATGAGTCGAGTCCATGCATGCTATGATCACGGTATAAATTTGAAGGCAAAATATTTTTTTGTAGATTTTAGATTAGGTCTTTCCCTGTCCTTAATGCTAAATTAAAGAAGTTAAATATAAATATAAATAGTAAACAGGAGAGAAATGTACAGTGATCACCCATTTTTTGCCCACAATCTTTTTCATCGAAATCCCAGTCATATGAGTCGAGTCCATGAGTGCTACGATCACGGTATGAATTTGTAGGTAAAATAATTTTTTGTAGATTTTAGATTCGGTCTTTCCCTGTCCATAATGTTAAATTAAAGAAGTTAAATATAAATATAAATAAGAAACAGAAGAAAAATGTATAGTGAACACCCATTTTGTGCCCACAATCTTTTTCATCGAAATCCCAGTCATATGAGTCGAGTCCATGCATGCTACGATCACGGTATGAATTTGAAGGCAAAATATTTTTTTGTAGATTTTAGATTAGGTCTTTCCCTGTCCTTAATGCTAAATAAAAGAAGTTAAATAAATATAAATAGGAAATAGAAGAGAAATGTACAGTGATCACCCATTTTGTGCCCACTATCTTTTTCATCGGAATCCCAGTCATATGAGTCGAGTCCATGCATGCTACGATCACGGTATGAACTTGTAGGTAAAATATTTTTTAGTAGATTTTAGATTAGGTCTTTCCATGTCCATAATGCTAAATTAAAGTAGTTAAATATAAATATTAATAGGAAACAGAAGAGAAATGTACAGTGATCACCCATTTTGTGCCCACAACGTTTTTCATCGAAATCCCAGTAATATGAGTCGAGTCCATGCATGCTACGATCACGGTATGAATTTGAAGGCAAAATATTTTTTTGTAGATTTTAGATTAGGTCTTTCCCTGTCCATAATGCAAAATTAAAGAAGTTAAATATAACTATAAATAGGAAAGTGAAGAGAAATGTACAGTGATCACCCATTTTGTGCCCACTATCTTTTTCATCGAAATCCCAGTCATATGAGTCGAGTCCATGCATGCTACGATCACGGTATGAATTTGTAGGTAAAATATTTTTTTGTAGATTTTAGATTAGGTCATTCCCTGTCCATAATGCTAAATTAAAGAAGTTAAATATAAATATAAATAAGAAACAGAAGAGAAATGTACAGTGATCACCCATTTTGTGCCCACAATCTTTTTCATCGAAATCCCAGTCATATGAGTCGAGTCCATGCATGCTACGATCACGGTATGAATTTGAAGGCAAAATATTTTTTTGTAGATTTTAGATTAGGTCATTCCCTGTCCATATTGCTAAATTCAAGAAGTTAAATAAATATAAATAGGAAACAGTAGAGAAATGTACAGTGATCACCCATTTTGTGCCCACAATCTTTTTCATCGAAATCCCAGTCATATGAGTCGAGTCCATGCATGCTACGATCACGGTATGAACTTGTAGGTAAAATATTTTTTTGTAGATTTTAGATTAGGTCATTCCCTGCCTATAATGCTAAATTAAAGAAGTGAAATATAAATATAAATAGGAAACAGAAGAGAAATGTAAAGTGATCACCCATTTTGTGCCCACAATCTTTTTCATCGAAATCCCAGTAATATGAGTCGAGTCCATGCATGCTACGATCACGGTATGAATTTGAAGGCAAAATATTTTTTTGTAGATTTTAGATTAGGTCTTTCCCTGTCCATAATGCTAAATTAAAGAAGTTAAATATAACTATAAATAGGAAAGTGAAGAGAAATGTACAGTGATCACCCATTTTGTGCTCACTATCTTTTTCATCGAAATCCCAGGCATATGAGTCGAGTCCATGCATGCTACGATCAGGGTATGAATTTGTAGGTAAAATATTTTTTTGTAGATTTTAGATTAGGTCATTCCCTGTCCATAATGCTAAATTAAAGAAGTTAAATATAAATATAAATAAGAAACAGAAGAGAAATGTACAGTGATCACCCATTTTGTGCCCACAATCTTTTTCATCGAAATCCCAGTCATATGAGTCGAGTCCATGCATGCTACGATCACGGTATGAATTTGAAGGCAAAATATTTTTTTGTAGATTTTAGATTAGGTCTTTCCCTGTCCATAATGCTAAATTAAAGAAGTTAAATATAAATATCAATAGGAAACAGAAGAGAAATGTACAGTGAACACCCATTTTGTGCCCACAAACTTTTTCATCGAAATCCCAGTCATATGAGTCGAGTCTATGCATGCTACGATCACGGTATAAATTTGAAGGCAAAATATTTTTTTGTAGATTTTAGATTAGGTCTTTCCCTGTCCATAATGCTAAATTAAAGAAGTTAAATATAACTATAAATAGGAAAGTGAAGAGAAATGTACAGTGATCACCCATTTTGTGCTCACTAACTTTTTCATCGAAATCCCAGTCATATGAGTCGAGTCCATGCATGCTACGTTCACGGTATGAACTTGTAGGTAAAATATTTTTTTGTAGATTTTAGATTAGGTCATTCCCTGTCCATAATGCTAAATTAAAGAAATCAAATATAAATATAAATAAGAAACAGAAGAGAAATGTACAGTGATCACCCATTTTGTGCCCACAATCTTTTTCATCGAAATCCCAGTCATATGAGTCGAGTCCATGCATGCTACGAGCACGGTATGAATTTGAAGGCAAAATATTTTTTTGTAGATTTTAGATTAGGTCTTTCCCTGTCCTTAATGCTAAATAAAAGAAGTTAAATAAATATAAATAGGAAATAGAAGAGAAATGTACAGTGATCACCCATTTTGTGCCCACTATCTTTTTCATCGGAATCCCAGTCATATGAGTCGAGTCCATGCATGCTACGATCACGGTATGAACTTGTAGGTAAAATATTTTTTAGTAGATTTTAGATTAGGTCTTTCCATGTCCATAATGCTAAATTAAAGTAGTTAAATATAAATATTAATAGGAAACAGAAGAGAAATGTACAGTGATCACCCATTTTGTGCCCACAACCTTTTTCATCGAAATCCCAGTAATATGAGTCGAGTCCATGCATGCTACGATCACGGTATGAATTTGAAGGCAAAATATTTTTTTGTAGATTTTAGATTAGGTCTTTCCCTGTCCATAATGCAAAATTAAAGAAGTTAAATATAACTATAAATAGGAAAGTGAAGAGAAATGTACAGTGATCACCCATTTTGTGCCCACTATCTTTTTCATCGAAATCCCAGTCATATGAGTCGAGTCCATGCATGCTACGATCACGGTATGAATTTGTAGGTAAAATATTTTTTTGTAGATTTTAGATTAGGTCATTCCCTGTCCATAATGCTAAATTAAAGAAGTTAAATATAAATATAAATAAGAAACAGAAGAGAAATGTACAGTGATCACCCATTTTGTGCCCACAATCTTTTTCATCGAAATCCCAGTCATATGAGTCGAGTCCATGCATGCTACGATCACGGTATGAATTTGAAGGCAAAATATTTTTTTGTAGATTTTAGATTAGGTCATTCCCTGTCCATATTGCTAAATTAAAGAAGTTAAATAAATATAAATAGGAAACAGTAGAGAAATGTACAGTGATCACCCATTTTGTGCCCACAATCTTTTTCATCGAAATCCCAGTCATATGAGTCGAGTCCATGCATGCTACGATCACGGTATGAACTTGTAGGTAAAATATTTTTTTGTAGATTTTAGATTAGGTCATTCCCTGTCTATAATGCTAAATTAAAGAAGTGAAATATAAATATAAATAGGAAACAGAAGAGAAATGTAAAGTGATCACCCATTTTGTGCCCACAATCTTTTTCATCGAAATCCCAGTAATATGAGTCGAGTCCATGCATGCTACGATCACGGTATGAATTTGAAGGCAAAATATTTTTTTGTAGATTTTAGATTAGGTCTTTCCCTGTCCATAATGCTAAATTAAAGAAGTTAAATATAACTATAAATAGGAAAGTGAAGAGAAATGTACAGTGATCACCCATTTTGTGCCCACTATCTTTTTCATCGAAATCCCAGTCATATGAGTCGAGTCCATGCATGCTACGATCACGGTATGAATTTGTAGGTAAAATATTTTTTTGTAGATTTTAGATTAGGTCATTCCCTGTCCATAATGCTAAATTAAAGAAGTTAAATATAAATATAAATAAGAAACAGAAGAGAAATGTACAGTGATCACCCATTTTGTGCCCACAATCTTTTTCATCGAAATCCCAGTCATATGAGTCGAGTCCATGCATGCTACGATCACGGTATGAATTTGAAGGCAAAATATTTTTTTGTAGATTTTAGATTAGGTCATTCCCTGTCCATATTGCTAAATTCAAGAAGTTAAATAAATATAAATAGGAAACAGTAGAGAAATGTACAGTGATCACCCATTTTGTGCCCACAATCTTTTTCATCGAAATCCCAGTCATATGAGTCGAGTCCATGCATGCTACGATCACGGTATGAACTTGTAGGTAAAATATTTTTTTGTAGATTTTAGATTAGGTCATTCCCTGTCTATAATGCTAAATTAAAGAAGTGAAATATAAATATAAATAGGAAACAGAAGAGAAATGTAAAGTGATCACCCATTTTGTGCCCACAATCTTTTTCATCGAAATCCCAGTAATATGAGTCGAGTCCATGCATGCTACGATCACGGTATGAATTTGAAGGCAAAATATTTTTTTGTAGATTTTAGATTAGGTCTTTCCCTGTCCTTAATGCTAAATTAAAGAAGTTAAATATAAATATAAATAGGAAACAGAAGAGAAATGTACAGTGATCACCCATTTTGTGCCCACAATCTTTTTCATCGAAATCCCAGTCATATGAGTCGAGTCCATGCATGCTACGATCACGGTATGAATTTGTAGGTAAAATATTTTTTCGTAGATTTTACATTAGGTCTTTCCCTGTCCATAATGCTAAATTAAAGAAGTTAAATATAAATATAAATAGGAAACAGAAGAGAAATGTACAGTGATCACCCATTTTGTGCCCACAATCTTTTTCATCGAAATCCCAGTCATATGAGTCGAGTCCATGCATGCTACGATCACGGTATGAATTTGAAGGCGAAATATTTTTTTGTAGATTTTAGATTAGGTCATTACCTGTCCATAATGCTAAAGTAAAGAAGTTCAATATAAATATGAATAGGAAACAGAAGAGAAATGTATAGTGATCACCCATTTTGTGCCCACAATCTTTTTCATCGAAATCCCACTCATATGAGTCGAGTCCATGCATGCTACGATCACGGTATGAATTTGAAGGCAAAATATTTTTTTGTAGATTTTACATTAGGTCTTTCCCTGTCCTTAATGCTAAATTAAAGAAGTTAAATATAAATATAAATAGGAAACAGAAGAGAAATGTACAGTGATCAACCATTTTGTGCCCACAATCTTTTTCATCGAAATCCCAGTCATATGAGTCGAGTCCATGCATGCTACGATCACGGTATGAATTTGTAGGTAAAATATTTTTTTGTAGATTTTAGATTAGGTCTTTCCCTGTCCATAATGCTAAATTAAAGAAGTTAAATATAAATATAAATAGGAAACAGAAGAGAAATGTACAGTGATCACCCATTTTGTGCCCACAATCTTTTTCATCGAAATCCCAGTCATATGAGTCGAGTCCATGCATGCTACGATCATGGTATGAATTTGAAGGCAAAATATTTTTTTGTAGATTTTAGATTAGGTCATTACCTGTCCATAATGCTAAAGTAAAGAAGTTCAATATAAATATGAATAGGAAACAGAAGAGAAATGTACAGTGATCACCCATTTTGTGCCCACAATCTTTTTCATCGAAATCCCAGTCATATGAGTCGAGTCCATGCATGCTACGATCACGGTATGAATTTGAAGGCAAAATATTTTTTTGTAGATTTTACATTAGGTCTTTCCATGTCCTTATTGCTAAATTAAAGAAGTTAAATATAAATATAAATAGGAAACAGAAGAGAAATGTACAGTGATCACCCATTTTGTGCCTACAATCTTTTTCATCGAAATCCCAGTAATATGAGTCGAGTCCATGCATGCTACGATCACGGTATGAATTTGTAGGTAAAATATTTTTTGCAGATTTTAGATTAGGTCTTTCCCTGTCCATAATGCTAAATTAAAGAAGTTAAATATAAATATAAATAAGAAACAAGAGAGAAATGTACAGTGATCACCCATTTTGAGCCCACAATCTTTTTCTTCGAAATCCCAGTCCTATGAGTCGAGTCCATGCATGCTACGATCACGGTATGAACTTGTAGGTAAAATATTTTTTTGTAGATTTTAGATTAGGTCATTCCCTGTCCATAATGCTAAATTAAAGAAGTAAAATATAAATATAAATAGGAAACAGAAGAGAAATGTACAGTGATCACCCATTTTGTGCCCACAATCTTTTTCATCGAAATCCCGGTAATATGAGTCGAGTCCATGCATGCTACGATCACGGTATGAATTTGAAGGCAAAATATTTTTTTGTAGATTTTAGATTAGGTCATTCCCTGTCGATAATGCTAATTAAAAGAAGTTAAATATACATAGGAACGAGAAGAGAAATGTACAGTGATCACCCATTTTGTACCCACAATCTTTTTCATCGAAATCCCAGTCATATGAGTCGAGTCCATGCATGCTACGATCACGGTATGAATTTGAAGGCAAAATATTTTCTTGTAGATTTTAGATTAGGTCATTCTCTGTCCATATTGCTAAATTAAAGAAGTTAAATAAATATAAATAGGAAACAGAAGAGAAATGTACAGTGATCACCCATTTTGTGCCCACTATCTTTTTCATCGAAATCCAAATCATATGAGTCGAGTCCATGCATGCTACGATCACGGTATGAACTTGTAGGTAAAATATTTTTTTGTAGATTTTAGATTAGGTCTTTCCATGTCCATAAAGCTAAATTAAAGAAGTTAAATATAAATATTAATAGGAAACAGAAGAGAAATGTACAGTGACCACCCATTTTGTGCCCACTATCTTTTTCATCGAAATCCCAGTCATATGAGTCGAGTCCATGCATGCTACGATCACGGTATGAATTTGTAGGTAAAATATTTTTTTGTAGATTTTAGATTAGGTCTATCCCTGTCCATAATGCTAAATTAAAGAAGTTAAATATAAATATAAATAGGAAACAGAAGAGAAATGTACAGTGATCACCCATTTTGTGCCCACAATCTTTTTCATCGAAATCCCAGGCATATGAGTCGAGTCCATGCATGCTACGAACACGGTATGAACTTGTAGGTAAAATATTTTTTTGTAGATTTTAGATTAGGTCATTCCCTGTCCATAATGCTAAATTAAAGAAGTTAAATATAAATATAAATAAGAAACAGAAGAGAAATGTACAGTGATCACCCATTTTGTGCCCACAATCTTTTTCATCGAAATCCCAGTCATATGAGTCGATTCCATGCATGCTACGATCACGGTATGAATTTGTAGGTAAAATATTTTTTTGTAGATTTTAGATTAGGTCTTTCCCTGTCCATAATGCTAAATTAAAGGAGTTAAATATAAATATAAATAGGAAACAGAAGAGAAATGTACAGTGATCACCCATTTTGTGCCCACAATCTTTTTCATCGAAATCCCAGTCATATGAGTCGAGTCCATGCATGCTACGATCACGGTATGAACTTGTAGGTAAAATATTTTTTTGTAGATTTTAGATTAGGTCATTCCCTGTCCATAATGCTAAATTAAAGAAGTTAAATATAAATATAAATAAGAAACAGAAGAGAAATGTACAGTGATCACCCATTTTGTGCCCACAATCTTTTTCATCGAAATCCCAGTCTTATGAGTCGAGTCCATGCATGCTACGTTCACGGTATGAATTTGAAGGCAAAATATTTTCTTGTAGATTTTAGATTAGGTCATTCCCTGTCCATATAGCTAAATTAAAGAAGTTGAATAAATATAAATAGGAAACAGAAGAGAAATGTACAGTGATCACCCATTTTGTGCCCACTATCTTTTTCATCGAAATCCCAGTCATATGAGTCGAGTCCATGCATGCTACGATCACGGTGTGAACTTGTAGGTAAAATATTTTTTTGTGGATTTCAGATTAGGTCTTTCCATGTCCATAATGCTAAATTAAAGAAGTTAAATAAAAATATTAAGAGGAAACAGAAGAGAAATGTACAGTGATCACCCAATTTGTGCCGAAAACCTTTTTCATCGAAATCCCAGTCATATGAGTTGAGTCCATGCATGCTACGATCACGGTATGAATTTGTAGGTAAAATATTTTTTTGTAGATTTTAGATTAGGTCTTTCCCTGTCCTTAATGCTAAATTAAAGAAGTTAAATAAATATAAATAGGAAACAGAAGAGAAATGTACAGTGATCACCCATTTTGTGCCCACTATCTTTTTCATCGAAATCCCAGTCATATGAGTCGAGTCCATGCATGCTACGATCACGGTATGAATTTGTAGGTAAAATATTTTTTTGTAGATTTTAGATTAGGTCTATCCCTGTCCATAATGTTAAATTAAAGAAGTTAAATATAAATATAAATAGGAAACAGAAGAGAAATGTACAGTGATCACCCATTTTGTGCCCACAATCTTTTTCATCGAAATCCCAGTCATATGAGTCGAGTCCATGCATGCTACGATCACGGTATGAACTTGTAGGTAAAATATTTTTTTGTAGATTTTAGATTAGGTCATTCCCTGTCCATAATGCTAAATTTAAGAAGTTAAATATAAATATAAATAAGAAACAGAAGAGAAATGTACAGTGATCACCCATTTTGTGCCCACAATCTTTTTCATCGAAATCCCAGTCATATGAGTCGAGTCCATGCATGCTACGATCACGGTATGAATTTGTAGGTAAAATATTTTTTTGTAGATTTTAGATTAGGTCTTTCCCTGTCCATAATGCTAAATTAAAGAAGTTAAATAAATATAAATAGGAAACAGAAGAGAAATGTATAGTGATCACCGATTTTTTGCCCACTATCTTTTTCATCGAAATCCCAGTCATATGAGTCGAGTCCATGCATGCTACGATCACAGTATGAATTTGTAGGTAAAATATTTTTTTGTAGATTTTAGATTAGGTCTTTCCCTGTCCATAATGCTAAATTAAAGGAGTTAAATATAAATATCAATAGGAAACAGAAGAGAAATGTACAGTGATCACCCATTTTGTGCCTACAATCTTTTTCATCGAAATCCCAGTCATATGAGTCGAGTCCATGCATGCTACGATCACGGTATGAATTTGTAGGTAAAATATTTTTTGTAGATTTTAAATTAGGTCTTTCCCTGTCCATAATGCTAAATTAAAGAAGTTAAATATAAATATAAATAGGAAACAGAAGAGAAATGTAAAATGATCACCCACTTTGTACCCACTATCTTTTTCATCGAAATCCCAGTCATATGAGTCGAGTCTATGCATGCTACGATCACGGTATGAACTTGTAGGTAAAATATTTTTTTGTAGATTTTAGATTAGGTCATTCTCTGTCCATAATGCTAAATTAAAGAAGTTAAATATAAATATAAATAGGAAAAAGAAGAGAAATGTACAGTGATCACCCATTTTGTGCCAACAATCTTTTTCATCGAAATCCCAGTAATATGAATCGAGTCCATGCATGGTACGATCACGGTATGAATTTGAAGGCAAAATATTTTTTTGTAGATTTTAGATTAGGTCTTTCCCTGTCCATAATGCTAAATTAACGAAGTTAAATATAAATATCAATAGGAAACAGAAGAGAAATGTACAGTGATCACCCATTTTGTGCCTACAATCTTTTTCATCGAAATCCCAGTCATATGAGTCGAGTCCATGCATGCTACGATCACGGTATGAATTTGTAGGTAAAATATTTTTTGCAGATTTTGATTAGTTCTTTCCCTGTCCATAATGCTAAATTAAAGAAGTTAAATATAACTATAAATAGGAAACAGAAAAGAAATGTACAGTGATCACCCATTTTGTGCCCACTATCTTTTTCATCGAAATCCCAGTCATATGAGTCGAGTCCATGCATGCTACGATCACAGTATGTATTTGAAGGGAAAATATTTTTTTGTAGATTTTAGATTAGGTCTTTCCCTGTCCTTAATGCTAAATTAAAGAAGTTAAATATAAATATAAATAGGAAACAGAAGAGAAATGTACAGTGATCACCCATTTTGTGCCCACAATCTTTTTCATCGAAATCCCAGTCATATGAATCGAGTCCATGCATGCTACGATCACGGAATGAATTTGTAGGTAAAATATTTTTTTGTAGATTTTAGATTAGGTCTTTCCCTGTCCATAATGCTAAATTAAAGAAGTTAAATATAAATATAAATAAGAAACAGAAGAGAAATGTACAGTGAACACCCATTTTGTGCCCACAATCTTTTTCATCGAATTCCCAGTCATATGAGTCGAGTCCATGCATGCTACGATCACGGTATGAATTTGTAGGTAAAATATTTTTTTGTAGATTTTAGATTAGGTCATTCCCTGTCCATAATGCTAAATTAAAGAAGTTAAATATAAATATAAATAGGAAAGGGAAGAGAAATGTACGGTGATCACCCATTTTGTGCCCACAATCTTTTTCATCGAAATCCCAGTCATATGAGTCGAGTCCATGCATGCTACGATCATGGTATGAATTATAGGTAAAATATTTTTTTGTAGATTTTAGATTAGCTCATTCCCTGTACATAATACTAATTTAAAGAAGTTAAATATAAATAGGAAACAGAATAGAAATGTACAGTGATCACCCATTTTATGCCCACAATCTTTTTCATCGAAATCCCAGTCATATGAGTCGAGTCCATGCATGCTACGATCACGGTATGAATTTGAAGGCAAACTATTTTTTTGTAGATATTAGACTAGGTCTTTCCCTGTCCTTTATGCTAAATTAAAGAAGTTAAATATAAATATAAATAGGAAACAGAAGAGAAATGTACAGTGATTACCCATTTTGTGCCCACTATCTTTTTCATCGAAATCCCAGTCATATGAGTCGAGTCCATGCATGATACGATCACGGTATGAATTTGCAAGTAAACTATTTTTTTGTAGATTTTAGATTAGGTCTTTCCCTGTCCATAATGCTAAATTAAAGAAGTTAAATAGAAATATAAATAGGAAACAGAATAGAAATCTACAGTGATCACCCATTTTATGCCCACAATCTTTTTCATTGAAATCCCAGTCATATGTGTCGAGTCCATGCATGCTACGATCACGGTATGAATTTGAAGCCAAAATATTTTTTTGTAGATTTTAGATTAGGACTTTCCCTGTCCTTAATGCTAAATTAAAGAAGTTAAATATAAATATAAATAGTAAACAGAAGAGAAATCTACAGTGATCACCCATTTTGTGCCCACAATCTTTTTCATCGAAATCCCAGTCATATGAGTCGAGTCCATGCATGCTACGATCACGGTATGAATTTGAAGGCAAAATATTTTTTTGTAGATTTTAGATTAGCTCTTTCCCTGTCCATAATGCTAAATTAAAGAAGTTAAATATAAATATAAATAGGAAACACAAGAGAAATGTACAGTGATCACCCATTTTGTGCCCACAATCTTTTTCATCGAATTCCCAGTCATATGAGTCGAGTCCATGCATGCTACGATCACGATATGTATTTGAAGGCAAAATATTTTTTCATAGATTTTAGATTAGCTCTTTCCCTGTCCATAATGCTAAATTAAAGAAGTTAAATATAAATATAAATAGGAAACAGAAGAGAAATGTACAGTGATCACCCATTTTGTGCCCACAGTCTTTTTCATCGAAATCCCAGTTATATGAGTCGAGTCCATGTATGCTACGATCACGGTATGAATTTGTAGGTAAAATATTTTTTTGTAGATTTTAGATTAGGTCTTTCCCTGTCCATAATGCTAAATTAAAGTAGTTAAATATAAATACAAATAGGAAACAGAGGAGAAATGTTCAGTGATCACCCATTTTGTGTCCACAATCTTTTTCATCGAAATCCCAGTCTTATGAGTCGAGTCCATGCATGCTACGATCACGGTATAAATTTGTAGGTAAAATATTTTTTTGTAGATTTTAGATTAGGTCTTTCCATGTCCATAATGCTAAATTAAAGAAGTTAAATATAAATATAAATTGGAAACAGAAGAGAAATGTACAGTGATCACACATTTTGTGCACACAATCTTTTTCATCGAAATCCCAGTCATATGAGTCGAGTCCATGCATGCTACAATCACGGTATGAATTTGTAGGTAAAATATTTTTTTGTAGATTTTAGATTATGTCTTTCCCTGTCCATAATGCTAAATTAAAGGAGTTAAATATAAATATAAATAGGAAACAGAAGAGAAATGTACAGTGATTACCCATTTTGTGCCCACTATCTTTTTCATCGAAATCCCAGTCATATGAGTCGAGTCCATGCATGCTACGATCACGGTATGAATTTGAAGGCAAAATATTTTTTTGTAGATTTTAGATTAGGTCCTTCCCTGTCCTTAATGCTAAATTAAAGAAGTTAAATATAAATATAAATAGGAAACAGAAGAGAAATGTACAGTGATCACCCATTTTGGGCCCACAATCTTTTTCATCGAAATCCCAGTCATATGAGTCGAGTCCATGCATGCTACGATCACGGTATAAATTTGAAGGCAAAATATTTTTTTGTAGATTTTAGATTAGGTCTTTCCCTGTCCTTATTGCTAAATTAAAGAAGTTAAATATAAATATAAATAGTAAACAGAAGAGAAATGTACAGTGATCACCCATTTTGTGCCCACTATCTTTTTCATCGAAATCCCAGTCATATGAGTCGAGTCCATGCATGCTACGATCACGGTATGAACTTGTAGGTAAAATATTGTTTTGTAGATTTTAGATTAGGTCTTTCCCTGTCGATAATGCTAAATTAAAGAAGTTAAATATAAATATGAAAGAGAAGAGAAATGTAGTGATCACCCATTTTGTGCCCACAATCTTTTTCATCGAAATCCCAGTCATATGAGTCGAGTCCATGCATGCTACGATAACGGTATGAATTTGTAGGTAAAATATTTTTTATAGATTTTAGATTAGGTCTTTCCCTGTCCTTATTGCTAAATTAAAGAAGTTAAATATAAATATAAATAGTAAACAGAAGAGAAATGTACAGTGATCACCCATTTTGTGCCCACTATCTTTTTCATCGAAATCCCAGTCATATGAGTCGAGTCCATGCATGCTACGATCACGGTATGAACTTGTAGGTAAAATATTGTTTTGTAGATTTTAGATTAGGTCTTTCCCTGTCGATAATGCTAAATTAAAGAAGTTAAATATAAATATGAAAGAGAAGAGAAATGTAGTGATCACCCATTTTGTGCCCACAATCTTTTTCATCGAAATCCCAGTCATATGAGTCGAGTCCATGCATGCTACGATAACGGTATGAATTTGTAGGTAAAATATTTTTTATAGATTTTAGATTAGGTCTTTCCCTGTCCATAATGCTAAATTAAAGGAGTTAAATATAAATATAAATAGTAAACAGAAGAGAAATGTACAGTGATCACCCATTTTGTGCCCACTAACTTTTTCATCGAAATCCCAGTCATATGAGTCGAGTCCATGCATGTTACGATCACGGTATGAAATTGTAGGTAAAATATTGTTTTGTAGATTTTAGATTAGGTTATTCCTTGTCCATAATGCTAAATTAAAGAAGTTAAATATAAATATAAATAGGAAACAGAAGAGAAATGTACAGTGATCACCCATTTTGTGCCCACAATCTTTTTCATCGAAATCCCAGTCATATGAGTCGAGTCCATGCATGCTACGATCACGGTATAAATGTGAAGGCAAAATATTCTTTTGTAGATTTTAGATTAGGTCTTTCCCTCTTCTTAATGCTAAATTAAAGAAGTTAAATATAAATATAAATAGTAAACAGAATAGAAATGTACAGTGATCACCCATTTTGTGCCCACTAACTTTTTCATCGAAATCCCAGTCATATGAGTCGAGTCCATGAATGCTACGATCACGGCATGAATTTGTAGGTAAAATATTTTTTTGTAGATTTTAGATTAGGTCTTTCCCTGTCCATAATGCTAAATTAAAGGAGTTAAATATAAATATAAATAGGAAACAGAAGAGAAATGTACAGTGATCACCCATTTTGTGCCCACAGTCTTTTTCATCGAAATCCCAGTTATATGAGTCGAGTCCATGTATGCTACGATCACGGTATGAATTTGTAGGTAAAATATTTTTTTGTAGATTTTAGATTAGGTCTTTCCCTGTCCATAATGCTAAATTAAAGTAGTTAAATATAAATATAAATAGGAAACAGAGGAGAAATGTTCAGTGATCACCCATTTTGTGTCCACAATCTTTTTCATCGAAATCCCAGTCTTATGAGTCGAGTCCATGCATGCTACGATCACGGTATAAATTTGTAGGTAAAATATTTTTTTGTAGATTTTAGATTAGGTCTTTCCATGTCCATAATGCTAAATTAAAGAAGTTAAATATAAATATAAATTGGAAACAGAAGAGAAATGTACAGTGATCACACATTTTGTGCACACAATCTTTTTCATCGAAATCCCAGTCATATGAGTCGAGTCCATGCATGCTACAATCACGGTATGAATTTGTAGGTAAAATATTTTTTTGTAGATTTTAGATTATGTCTTTCCCTGTCCATAATGCTAAATTAAAGGAGTTAAATATAAATATAAATAGGAAACAGAAGAGAAATGTACAGTGATTACCCATTTTGTGCCCACTATCTTTTTCATCGAAATCCCAGTCATATGAGTCGAGTCCATGCATGCTACGATCACGGTATGAATTTGAAGGCAAAATATTTTTTTGTAGATTTTAGATTAGGTCCTTCCCTGTCCTTAATGCTAAATTAAAGAAGTTAAATATAAATATAAATAGGAAACAGAAGAGAAATGTACAGTGATCACCCATTTTGGGCCCACAATCTTTTTCATCGAAATCCCAGTCATATGAGTCGAGTCCATGCATGCTACGATCACGGTATAAATTTGAAGGCAAAATATTTTTTTGTAGATTTTAGATTAGGTCTTTCCCTGTCCTTATTGCTAAATTAAAGAAGTTAAATATAAATATAAATAGTAAACAGAAGAGAAATGTACAGTGATCACCCATTTTGTGCCCACTATCTTTTTCATCGAAATCCCAGTCATATGAGTCGAGTCCATGCATGCTACGATCACGGTATGAACTTGTAGGTAAAATATTGTTTTGTAGATTTTAGATTAGGTCTTTCCCTGTCGATAATGCTAAATTAAAGAAGTTAAATATAAATATGAAAGCGAAGAGAAATGTACAGTGATCACCCATTTTGTGCCCACAATCTTTTTCATCGAAATCCCAGTCATATGAGTCGAGTCCATGCATGCTACGATAACGGTATGAATTTGTAGGTAAAATATTTTTTATAGATTTTAGATTAGGTCTTTCCCTGTCCATAATGCTAAATTAAAGGAGTTAAATATAAATATAAATAGTAAACAGAAGAGAAATGTACAGTGATCACCCATTTTGTGCCCACTAACTTTTTCATCGAAATCCCAGTCATATGAGTCGAGTCCATGCATGCTACGATCACGGTATGAAATTGTAGGTAAAATATTGTTTTGTAGATTTTAGATTAGGTCATTCCTTGTCCATAATGCTAAATTAAAGAAGTTAAATATAAATATAAATAGGAAACAGAAGAGAAATGTACAGTGATCACCCATTTTGTGCCCACAATCTTTTTCATCGAAATCCAAGTCATATGAGTCGAGTCCATGCATGCTACGGTCACGGTATAAATGTGAAGGCAAAATATTCTTTTGTAGATTTTAGATTAGGTCTTTCCCTCTTCTTAATGCTAAATTAAAGAAGTTAAATATAAATATAAATAGTAAACAGAATAGAAATGTACAGTGATCACCCATTTTGTGCCCACTAACTTTTTCATCGAAATCCCAGTCATATGAGTCGAGTCCATGCATGCTACGATCACGGCATGAATTTGTAGGTAAAATATTTTTTTGTAGATTTTAGATTAGGTCTTTCCCTGTCCATAATGCTAAATTAAAGGAGTTAAATACAAATATAAATAGGAAACAGAAGAGAAATGTACAGTGATCACCCATTTTTTACCCACAATCTTTTTCATCGAAATCCCAGTCATATGAGTCGAGTCCATGCATGCTACGATCACGGTATGAATTTGAAGGCAAAATATTTCTTTGTAGATTTTAGATTAGGTTATTCCCTGTCCATAATGCTAAATTAAAGAAGTTAAATATAAATATGAAAGAGAAGAGAAATGTACAGTGATCACCCATGTTGTGCCCACAAACTTTTTCATCGAAATCCCAGTCATATGAGTCGAGTCCATGCATGATACGATCACGGTATGAATTTGCAAGTAAACTATTTTTTTGTAGATTTTAGATTAGGTCTTTCCCTGTCCATAATGCTAAATTAAAGAAGTTAAATATAAATATAAATAGGAAACAGAATAGAAATCTACAGTGATCACCCATTTTATGCCCACAATCTTTTTCATCGAAATCCCAGTCATATGAGTCGAGTCCATGCATGCTACGATCACGGTACGAATTTGTAGGTAAAATATTTTTTTGTAGATTTTAGATTAGGTCTTTCCCTGTCCTTAATGCTAAATTAAAGAAGTTAAATATAAATATAAATAGGAAACAGAAGAGAAATGTACAGTGATCTCCCATTTTGTGCCCACAATATTTTCATCGAATTCCCAGTCATATGAGTCGAGTCCATGCATGCTACGATCACGATATGAATTTGAAGGCAAAATATTTTTTCATAGATTTTAGATTAGCTCTTTCCCTGTCCATAATGCTAAATTAAAGAAGTTAAATATAAATATAAATAGGAAACAGAAGAGAAATGTACAGTGATCACCCATTTTGTGCCCACAATATTTTTCATCGAAATCCCAGTCATGTGAGTCGAGTCCATGCATGCTACGATCACGGTATGAATTTGCAAGAAAAATATTTTTTTGTAGATTTTAGATTAGGTCTTTCCCTGTCCATAACGCTAAATTAAAAGAAGTTAAATATAAATATAAATAGGAAACAGAAGAGAAATGTACAGTGATCACCCATTTTGTGCCCACAATCTTTTTCATCGAAATCCCAGTCATATGAGTCGAGTCCGTGCATGCTACGATCACGGTATAAAGTTGAAGGCAAAATATTTTTTTGTAGATTTTAGATTAGGTCTTTCCCTGTCCTTAATGCTAAATTAAAGAAGTTAAATATAAATATAAATAGTAAACAGAAGAGTAATGTACAGTGATCACCCATTTTGTGCCCACAATCTTTTTCAGCGAAATCCCAGTCATATGAGTCGAGTCCATGCATGCTACGATCACGGCATGAATTTGTAGGTAAAATATTTTTTTGTAGATTTTAGATTAGGTCTTTCCCTGTCCATAATGCTAAATTAAAGGAGTTGAATATAAATATAAATAGGAAACAGAAGAGAAATGTACAGTGATCACCCATTTTTTACCCACAATCTTTTTCATCGAAATCCCAGTCATATGAGTCGAGTCCATGCATGCTACGATCACGGTATAAATTTGAACTCAAAATATTTTTTTGTAGATTTTAGATTAGGTCTTTCCCTGTCCTTAATGCTAAATTAAAGAAGTTCAATATAAATATAAATAGGAAACAGAACAGAAATGTACAGTGATCACCGATTTTGTGCCCACAATCTTTTTCCTCGAAATCCCAATAATATGAGTCGAATCCATGCCTGCTACGATCACGGTATGAACTTGTAGGTAAAATATTGTTTTGTAGATTTTAGATTAGGTTATTCCCTGTCCATAATGCTAAATTAAAAAAGTTAAATATAAATATGAAAGAGAAGAGAAATGTACAGTGATCACCCATTTTGTGCCCACAAACTTTTTCATCGAAATCCCAGTCATATGAGTCGAGTCCATGTATGCTACGATCACGATATGTATTTGAAGGCAAAATATTTTTTCATAGATTTTAGATTAGCTCTTTCCCTGTCCATAATGCTAAATTAAAGAAGTTAAATATAAATATAAATAGGAAACAGAACAGAAATGTACAGTGATCACCCATTTTGTGCCCACAATCTTTTTCATCGAAATCCCAATAATATGAGTCGAATCCATGCATGCTACGATCACGGTATGAACTTGTAGGTAAAATATTGTTTTGTAGATTTTAGATTAGGTTATTCCCTGTCCATAATGCTAAATTAAAGAAGTTAAATATAAATATGAAAGAGAAGAGAAATGTACAGTGATCACCCATGTTGTGCCCACAAACTTTTTCATCGAAATCCCAGTCATATGAGTCGAGTCCATGCATGATACGATCACGGTATGAATTTGCAAGTAAACTATTTTTTTGTAGATTTTAGATTAGGTCTTTCCCTGTCCATAATGCTAAATTAAAGAAGTTAAATATAAATATAAATAGGAAACAGAATAGAAATCTACAGTGATCACCCATTTTATGCCCACAATCTTTTTCATCGAAATCCCAGTCATATGAGTCGAGTCCATGCATGCTACGATCACGGTACGAATTTGTAGGTAAAATATTTTTTTGTAGATTTTAGATTAGGTCTTTCCCTGTCCTTAATGCTAAATTAAAGAAGTTAAATATAAATATAAATAGGAAACAGAAGAGAAATGTACAGTGATCTCCCATTTTGTGCCCACAATATTTTCATCGAATTCCCAGTCATATGAGTCGAGTCCATGCATGCTACGATCACGATATGAATTTGAAGGCAAAATATTTTTTCATAGATTTTAGATTAGCTCTTTCCCTGTCCATAATGCTAAATTAAAGAAGTTAAATATAAATATAAATAGGAAACAGAAGAGAAATGTACAGTGATCACCCATTTTGTGCCCACAATATTTTTCATCGAAATCCCAGTCATGTGAGTCGAGTCCATGCATGCTACGATCACGGTATGAATTTGCAAGAAAAATATTTTTTTGTAGATTTTAGATTAGGTCTTTCCCTGTCCATAACGCTAAATTAAAAGAAGTTAAATATAAATATAAATAGGAAACAGAAGAGAAATGTACAGTGATCACCCATTTTGTGCCCACAATCTTTTTCATCGAAATCCCAGTCATATGAGTCGAGTCCGTGCATGCTACGATCACGGTATAAAGTTGAAGGCAAAATATTTTTTTGTAGATTTTAGATTAGGTTATTCCCTGTCCATAATGCTAAATTAAAGAAGTTAAATATAAATATGAAAGAGAAGAGAAATGTACAGTGATCACCCATTTTGTGCCCACAAACTTTTTCATCGAAATCCCAGTCATATGAGTCGAGTCCATGTATGCTACGATCACGATATGTATTTGAAGGCAAAATATTTTTTCATAGATTTTAGATTAGCTCTTTCCCTGTCCATAATGCTAAATTAAAGAAGTTAAATATAAATATAAATAGGAAACAGAACAGAAATGTACAGTGATCACCCATTTTGTGCCCACAATCTTTTTCATCGAAATCCCAATAATATGAGTCGAATCCATGCATGCTACGATCACGGTATGAACTTGTAGGTAAAATATTGTTTTGTAGATTTTAGATTAGGTTATTCCCTGTCCATAATGCTAAATTAAAGAAGTTAAATATAAATATGAAAGAGAAGAGAAATGTACAGTGATCACCCATGTTGTGCCCACAAACTTTTTCATCGAAATCCCAGTCATATGAGTCGAGTCCATGCATGATACGATCACGGTATGAATTTGCAAGTAAACTATTTTTTTGTAGATTTTAGATTAGGTCTTTCCCTGTCCATAATGCTAAATTAAAGAAGTTAAATATAAATATAAATAGGAAACAGAATAGAAATCTACAGTGATCACCCATTTTATGCCCACAATCTTTTTCATCGAAATCCCAGTCATATGAGTCGAGTCCATGCATGCTACGATCACGGTACGAATTTGTAGGTAAAATATTTTTTTGTAGATTTTAGATTAGGTCTTTCCCTGTCCTTAATGCTAAATTAAAGAAGTTAAATATAAATATAAATAGGAAACAGAAGAGAAATGTACAGTGATCTCCCATTTTGTGCCCACAATATTTTCATCGAATTCCCAGTCATATGAGTCGAGTCCATGCATGCTACGATCACGATATGAATTTGAAGGCAAAATATTTTTTCATAGATTTTAGATTAGCTCTTTCCCTGTCCATAATGCTAAATTAAAGAAGTTAAATATAAATATAAATAGGAAACAGAAGAGAAATGTACAGTGATCACCCATTTTGTGCCCACAATATTTTTCATCGAAATCCCAGTCATGTGAGTCGAGTCCATGCATGCTACGATCACGGTATGAATTTGCAAGAAAAATATTTTTTTGTAGATTTTAGATTAGGTCTTTCCCTGTCCATAACGCTAAATTAAAAGAAGTTAAATATAAATATAAATAGGAAACAGAAGAGAAATGTACAGTGATCACCCATTTTGTGCCCACAATCTTTTTCATCGAAATCCCAGTCATATGAGTCGAGTCCGTGCATGCTACGATCACGGTATAAAGTTGAAGGCAAAATATTTTTTTGTAGATTTTAGATTAGGTCTTTCCCTGTCCTTAATGCTAAATTAAAGAAGTTAAATATAAATATAAATAGTAAACAGAAGAGTAATGTACAGTGATCACCCATTTTGTGCCCACAATCTTTTTCAGCGAAATCCCAGTCATATGAGTCGAGTCCATGCATGCTACGATCACGGCATGAATTTGTAGGTAAAATATTTTTTTGTAGATTTTGGATTAGGTCTTTCCCTGTCCATAATGCTAAATTAAAGGAGTTGAATATAAATATAAATAGGAAACAGAAGAGAAATGTACAGTGATCACCCATTTTTTACCCACAATCTTTTTCATCGAAATCCCAGTCATATGAGTCGAGTCCATGCATGCTACGATCACGGTATAAATTTGAACTCAAAATATTTTTTTGTAGATTTTAGATTAGGTCTTTCCCTGTCCTTAATGCTAAATTAAAGAAGTTCAATATAAATATAAATAGGAAACAGAACAGAAATGTACAGTGATCACCCATTTTGTGCCCACAATCTTTTTCCTCGAAATCCCAATAATATGAGTTGAATCCATGCCTGCTACGATCACGGTATGAACTTGTAGGTAAAATATTGTTTTGTAGATTTTAGATTAGGTTATTCCCTGTCCATAATGCTAAATTAAAGAAGTTAAATATAAATATGAAAGAGAAGAGAAATGTACAGTGATCACCCATTTTGTGCCCACAAACTTTTTCATCGAAATCTCAGTCATATGAGTCGAGTCCATGTATGCTACGATCACGATATGTATTTGAAGGCAAAATATTTTTTCATAGATTTTAGATTAGCTCTTTCCCTGTCCATAATGCTAAATTAAAGAAGTTAAATATAAATATAAATAGGAAACAGAAGAGAAATGTACAGTGATCACCCATTTTGGGCCCACAATCTTTTTCATCGAAATCCCAGTCATATGAGTCGAGTCCATGCATGCTACGATCACGGTATAAATTTGCTGGCAAAATATTTTTTTGTAGATTTTAGATTAGGCCTTTCCCTGTCCTTAATGCTAAATTAAAGTAGTTAAATATAAATATAAATAGTAAACAGAAGAGAAATGTACAGTGATCACCCATTTTGTGCCCACAATCTTTTTCATCGAAATCCCAGTCATATGAGTCGAATCCATGCATGCTACGATCACAGTATGAATTTGTACGTAAAATATTTTTTTGTAGATTTTAGATTAGGTCATTCCCTGTCGATAATGCTAAATTAAAGAAGTTAAATATAAATATGAAAGAGAAGAAAAATGTACAGTGATCACCCATTTTGTGCCCACAATCTTTTTCATCGAAATCCCAGTCATATGAGTCGAGTCCATGCATGCTACGATCACGGTATGAATTTGTAGGTAAAATATTTTTTGTAGATATTAGATTAGGTCTTTCCCTGTCCATAATGCTAAATTAAAGAAGTTAAATATAAATATAAATAGTAAACAGAAGAGAAATGTACAGTGATCACCCATTTTGTTCCCACTATCTTTTTCATCGAAATCCCAGTCTTATGAGTCGAGTCCATGCATGCTACGATCACGGTATGAACTTGTAGGCAAAATATTGTTTTGTAGATTTTAGATTAGGTCATTCCTTGTCCGTAATGCTAAATTAAAGAAGTTAAATATAAATATAAATAGGAAACAGAAGAGAAATGTACAGTGATCACCCATTTTGTGCCCACAATCTTTTTCATGGAAATCCCAGTCATATGAGTCGAGTCCATGCATGCTACGATCACGGTATAAATTTGAAGGCAAAATATTTTTTTATAGATTTTAGATTAGGTCTTTCCCTCTCCTTAATGCTAAATTAAAGAAGTTAAATATAAATATAAATAGTAAGCAGAAGAGAAATGTACAGTGATCACCCATTTTGTGCCCACAATCTTTTTCATCGAAATCCCAGTCATATGAGTCGAATCCATGCATGCTATGATCACGGTATGAATTTGAAGGCAAAATATTTTTTTGTAGATTTTAGATTAGGTCATTCCCTGTTCATAATGCTAAATTAAAGATGTTAAATATATATATAAATAGTAAACAGAAGAGAAATGTACAGTGATCACCCATTTTGTGCCCACAATCTTTTTCATCGAAATCCCAGTAATATGAGTCGAGTCCATGCATGCTACGATCACGGTATGAAGTTGAAGGCAAAATATTTTTTTGTAGATTTTAGATTTGGTCTTTCCCTGTCCATAATGCTAAATTAAAGAAGTTAAATATAACTATAAATAGGAAACAGAAGAGAAATGTACAGTGATCACCCATTTTGGGCCCACAATCTTTTTCATCGAAATCCCAGTCATATGAGTCGAGTCCATGCATGCTACGATCACGGTATAAATTTGAAGGCAAAATATTTTTTTGTAGATTTTAGATTAGGTCTTTCCCCGTCCTTAATGCTAAATTAAAGAAGTTAAATATAAATATAAATAGTAAACAGAAGAGAAATGTACAGTGATCACCCATTTTGTGCCCAAAATCTTTTTCATCGAAATCCCAGTCATATGAGTCCAATCCATGCATGCTACGATCACGGTATGAATTGTAGGTAAAATATTTTTTTGTAGATTTTAGATTAGGTCATTCCCTGTCGATAATGCTAAATTAAAGAAGTTAAATATAAATATGAAAGAGAAGAGAAATGTACAGTGATCACCCATTTTGTGCCCACAATCTTTTTCATCGAAATCCCAGTCATATGAGTCGAATCCATGCATGCTACGATCACGGTATGAATTTGTAGGTAAAATATTTTTTTGTAGATTTTAGATTAGGTCATTTCCTGTCGATAATGCTAAATTAAAGAAGTTAAATATAAATATGAAAGAGAAAAGAAATGTACAGTGATCACCCATTTTGTACCCACAATCTTTTTTATCGAAATCCCAGTCATATGAGTCGAGTCAATGCATGCTACGATCACGGTATGAATTTGTAGGTAAAATATTTTTTGTAGATTTTAGATTAGGTCTTTCTCTGTCCATAATGCTAAATTAAAGAAGTTAAATATAAATATAAATAGTAAACAGAAGAGAAATGTACAGTGATCACCCATTTTGTGCCCACTATCTTTTTCATCGAAATCCCAGTCATATGAGTCGAGTCCATGCATGCTACGATCACGGTATGAACTTGTAGGTAAAATATTGTTTTGTAGATTTTAATTTAGGTCATTCCCTGTCCATAATGCTAAATTAAAGAAGTTAAATATAAATATAAATAGGAAACAGAAAAGAAAAGTACAGTGATCACCCATTTTGTGCCCACAATCTTTTTGATCGAAATCCCAGTCATATGAGTCGAGTTCATGCATGCCACGATCACTGTATAAATTTGAAGGCAAAATATTTTTTTGTAGATTTTAGATTAGGCCTTTCCCTCTCCTTAATGCTAAATTAAAGAAGTTAAATATAAATATAAATAGTAAACAGAAGAGAAATGTACAGTGATCACCCATTTTGTGCCCACAATCTTTTTCATCGAAATCCCAGTCATATGATTCGATTCCATGCATGCTACGATCACGGTATGAATTTGAAGGCAAAATATTTTTTTGTAGATTTTAGATTAGGTCCTTCCCTGTCCTTAATGCTAAATTAAAGAAGTTAAATATAAATATAAATAGGAAACAGAAGAGAAACGTACAGTGATCACCCATTTTGTGCCCACAATCTTTTTGATCGAAATCCCAGTCATATGAGTCGAGTCCATGCATGCTACGATCACGGTATAAATTTGAAGGCAAATATTTCTTTGTAGATTTTAGATTAGGTCATTCCCTGTCGATAATGCTAAATTAAAGAAGTTAAATATAAATATGAAAGAGAAGAGAAATGTACAGTGATCACCCATTTTGTGCCCACAATCTTTTTTATCGAAATCCTAGTCATATGAGTCGAGTCCATGCATGCTACGATCACGGTATGAATTTGTAGGTAAAATATTTTTTGTAGATTTTAGATTAGGTCTTTCCCTATCCATAATGCTAAATTAAAGAAGTTAAATATAAATATAAATAGTAAACAGAAGAGAAATGTACAGTGATCACCCATTTTGTGCCCACTATCTTTTTCATCGAAATCCCAGTCATATGAGTCGAGTCCATGCATGCTACGATCACGGTATGAATTTAAAGGCACAATATTTTTTTGTAGATTTTAGATTAGGTCTTTCCCTGTCCATAATGCTAAATTAAAGAAGTTAAATATAAATATGAATAGGAAACAGAAGAGAAATGTACAGTGATCACCCATTTTGTGCCCACAATCTTTTTCATCGAAATCCCAGTCATATGAGTCGAATCCATGCATGCTACGATCACGGTATGAATTGTAGGTAAAATATTTTTTTGTAGATTTTAGATTAGGTCATTCCCTGTCGATAATGCTAAATTAAAGAAGTTAAATATAAATATGAAAGAGAAGAGAAATGTACAGTGATCACCCATTTTGTGCCCACAATCTTTTTCATCGAAATCCCAGTCATATGAGTGGAGTCCATGCATGCTACGATCACGGTATAAATTTGAAGGCAAAATATTTTTTTGTAGATTTTAGATTAGGTATTTCCCTGTCCTTATTGCTAAATTAAAGAAGTTAAATATAAATATAAATAGGAAACAGAAGAGAAATGTACAGTGATCACCCATTTTGTGCCCACAATCTTTTTCATCGAAATCCCAGTCATATGAGTCGAATCCATGCATGCTACGATCACGGTATGAATTTGTAGGTAAAATATTTTTTTGTAGATTATAGATTAGGTCATTCCCTGTCGATAATGCTAAATTAAAGAAGTTAAATATAAATATGAAAGAGAAGAGAAATGTACAGTGATACCCCATTTTGTACCCACAATCTTTTTAATCGAAATCCCAGTCATATGAGTCGAGTCCATGCATGCTACGATCACGGTATAAATTTGAAGGCAAAATATTTTTTTTTAGATTTTAGATTAGGTCTTTCCCTGTCCTTAATGCTAAATTAAAGAAGTTAAATATAAATATGAATAGGAAACAGAAGAGAAATGGACAGTGATCACCCATTTTGTGCCCACAATCTATTTCATCGAAATCCCAGTCATATGAGTCGAGTCCAGGCATGCTACGATCACGGTATAAATTTGAAGGCAAAATATTTTTTTGTAGATTTTAGATTAGGTCATTCCCTTTCCATAATTCTAAATTAAAGAAGTTAAATATAAATATAAATAGTAAACAGAAGAGAAATGTACAGTGATCACCCATTTTGTGCCCACAATCTTTTTCATCGAAATCCCAGTCATATGAGTTGAGTCCATGCATGCTACGATCACGGTATGAATTTGTAGGTGAAATATTTATTTGTAGATTTTAGATTAGGTCATTCCCTGTCCATAATGCTAAATTAAAGGAGTTAAATATAAATATAAATAGGAAACAGAAGAGAAATGTACAGTGATCACCCATTTTGTGCCCACAATCTTTTTCATCGAAATCCCAGTCATATGAGTCGAGTCCATGCATGCTACGATCACGGTATAAATTTGAACTCAAAATATTTTTTTGTAGATTTTAGATTAGGTCTTTCCCTGTCCATAATGCTAAATTAAAGGAGTTAAATATAAATATAAATAGGAAACAGAAGAGAAATGTACAGTGATCACCCATTTTGTGCCCACAAACTTTTTCATCGAAATCCCAGTCATATGAGTCGAGTCCATGTATGCTACGATCACGATATGTATTTGAAGGCAAAATATTTTTTCATAGATTTTAGATTAGCTCTTTCCCTGTCCATAATGCTAAATTAAAGAAGTTAAATATAAATATAAATAGGAAACAGAAGAGAAATGTACAGTGATCACCCATTTTGGGCCCACAATCTTTTTCATCGAAATCCCAGTCATATGAGTCGAGTCCATGCATGCTACGATCACGGTATAAATTTGCTAGCAAAATATTTTTTTGTAGATTTTAGATTAGGCCTTTCCCTGTCCTTAATGCTAAATTAAAGTAGTTAAATATAAATATAAATAGTAAACAGAAGAGAAATGTACAGTGATCACCCATTTTGTGCCCACAATCTTTTTCATCGAAATCCCAGTCATATGAGTCGAATCCATGCATGCTACGATCACAGTATGAATTTGTACGTAAAATATTTTTTTGTAGATTTTAGATTAGGTCATTCCCTGTCGATAATGCTAAATTAAAGAAGTTAAATATAAATATGAAAGAGAAGAGAAATGTACAGTGATCACCCATTTTGTGCCCACAATCTTTTTCATCGAAATCCCAGTCATATGAGTCGAGTCCATGCATGCTACGATCACGGTATGAATTTGTAGGTAAAATATTTTTTGTAGATATTAGATTAGGTCTTTCCCTGTCCATAATGCTAAATTAAAGAAGTTAAATATAAATATAAATAGTAAACAGAAGAGAAATGTACAGTGATCACCCATTTTGTTCCCACTATCTTTTTCATCGAAATCCCAGTCTTATGAGTCGAGTCCATGCATGCTACGATCACGGTATGAACTTGTAGGCAAAATATTGTTTTGTAGATTTTAGATTAGGTCATTCCTTGTCCGTAATGCTAAATTAAAGAAGTTAAATATAAATATAAATAGGAAACAGAAGAGAAATGTACAGTGATCACCCATTTTGTGCCCACAATCTTTTTCATGGAAATCCCAGTCATATGAGTCGAGTCCATGCATGCTACGATCACGGTATAAATTTGAAGGCAAAATATTTTTTTATAGATTTTAGATTAGGTCTTTCCCTCTCCTTAATGCTAAATTAAAGAAGTTAAATATAAATATAAATAGTAAGCAGAAGAGAAATGTACAGTGATCACCCATTTTGTGCCCACAATCTTTTTCATCGAAATCCCAGTCATATGAGTCGAATCCATGCATGCTATGATCACGGTATGAATTTGAAGGCAAAATATTTTTTTGTAGATTTTAGATTAGGTCATTCCCTGTTCATAATGCTAAATTAAAGAAGTTAAATATATATATAAATAGTAAACAGAAGAGAAATGTACAGTGATCACCCATTTTGTGCCCACAATCTTTTTCATCGAAATCCCAGTAATATGAGTCGAGTCCATGCATGCTACGATCACGGTATGAAGTTGAAGGCAAAATATTTTTTTGTAGATTTTAGATTTGGTCTTTCCCTGTCCATAATGCTAAATTAAAGAAGTTAAATATAACTATAAATAGGAAACAGAAGAGAAATGTACAGTGATCACCCATTTTGGGCCCACAATCTTTTTCATCGAAATCCCAGTCATATGAGTCGAGTCCATGCATGCTACGATCACGGTATAAATTTGAAGGCAAAATATTTTTTTGTAGATTTTAGATTAGGTCTTTCCCCGTCCTTAATGCTAAATTAAAGAAGTTAAATATAAATATAAATAGTAAACAGAAGAGAAATGTACAGTGATCACCCATTTTGTGCCCAAAATCTTTTTCATCGAAATCCCAGTCATATGAGTCCAATCCATGCATGCTACGATCACGGTATGAATTGTAGGTAAAATATTTTTTTGTAGATTTTAGATTAGGTCATTCCCTGTCGATAATGCTAAATTAAAGAAGTTAAATATAAATATGAAAGAGAAGAGAAATGTACAGTGATCACCCATTTTGTGCCCACAATCTTTTTGATCGAAATCCCAGTCATATGAGTCGAGTCCATGCATGCTACGATCACGGTATGAATTTGTAGGTAAAATATTTTTTGTAGATGTTAGATTAGGCCTTTCCCTGTCGATAATGCTAAATTAAAGAAGTTAAATATAAATATGAAAGAGAAAAGAAATGTACAGTGATCACCCATTTTGTGCCCACAATCTTCTTCATCGAAATCCCAGTAATATTAGTCGAGTCCATGCATGCTACGATCACGGTATGAATTTGTAGGTAAAATATTTTTTGTAGAATTTAGATTAGGTCTTTCCCTGTCCATAATGCTAAATTAAAGAAGTTAAATATAAATATAAATAGGAAACGGAAGAGAAATGTACAGTGATCACCCATTTTGTGCCCACAATCTTTTTCATCGAAATCCCAGTCATATGAGTCGAATCCATGCATGCTACGATCACGGTATGAATTTGTAGGTAAAATATTTTTTTGTAGATTTTAGATTAGGTCATTTCCTGTCGATAATGCTAAATTAAAGAAGTTAAATATAAATATGAAAGAGAAAAGAAATGTACAGTGATCACCCATTTTGTACCCACAATCTTTTTTATCGAAATCCCAGTCATATGAGTCGAGTCAATGCATGCTACGATCACGGTATGAATTTGTAGGTAAAATATTTTTTGTAGATTTTAGATTAGGTCTTTCTCTGTCCATAATGCTAAATTAAAGAAGTTAAATATAAATATAAATAGTAAACAGAAGAGAAATGTACAGTGATCACCCATTTTGTGCCCACTATCTTTTTCATCGAAATCCCAGTCATATGAGTCGAGTCCATGCATGCTACGATCACGGTATGAACTTGTAGGTAAAATATTGTTTTGTAGATTTTAATTTAGGTCATTCCCTGTCCATAATGCTAAATTAAAGAAGTTAAATATAAATATAAATAGGAAACAGAAAAGAAAAGTACAGTGATCACCCATTTTGTGCCCACAATCTTTTTGATCGAAATCCCAGTCATATGAGTCGAGTTCATGCATGCCACGATCACTGTATAAATTTGAAGGCAAAATATTTTTTTGTAGATTTTAGATTAGGCCTTTCCCTCTCCTTAATGCTAAATTAAAGAAGTTAAATATAAATATAAATAGTAAACAGAAGAGAAATGTACAGTGATCACCCATTTTGTGCCCACAATCTTTTTCATCGAAATCCCAGTCATATGATTCGATTCCATGCATGCTACGATCACGGTATGAATTTGAAGGCAAAATATTTTTTTGTAGATTTTAGATTAGGTCCTTCCCTGTCCTTAATGCTAAATTAAAGAAGTTAAATATAAATATAAATAGGAAACAGAAGAGAAATGTACAGTGATCACCCATTTTGTGCCCACAATCTTTTTGATCGAAATCCCAGTCATATGAGTCGAGTCCATGCATGCTACGATCACGGTATAAATTTGAAGGCAAATATTTCTTTGTAGATTTTAGATTAGGTCATTCCCTGTCGATAATGCTAAATTAAAGAAGTTAAATATAAATATGAAAGAGAAGAGAAATGTACAGTGATCACCCATTTTGTGCCCACAATCTTTTTTATCGAAATCCCAATCATATGAGTCGAGTCCATGCATGCTACGATCACGGTATGAATTTGTAGGTAAAATATTTTTTGTAGATTTTAGATTAGGTCTTTCCCTATCCATAATGCTAAATTAAAGAAGTTAAATATAAATATAAATAGTAAACAGAAGAGAAATGTACAGTGATCACCCATTTTGTGCCCACTATCTTTTTCATCGAAATCCCAGTCATATGAGTCGAGTCCATGCATGCTACGATCACGGTATGAATTTAAAGGCACAATATTTTTTTGTAGATTTTAGATTAGGTCTTTCCCTGTCCATAATGCTAAATTAAAGAAGTTAAATATAAATATGAATAGGAAACAGAAGAGAAATGTACAGTGATCACCCATTTTGTGCCCACAATCTTTTTCATCGAAATCCCAGTCATATGAGTCGAATCCATGCATGCTACGATCACGGTATGAATTGTAGGTAAAATATTTTTTTGTAGATTTTAGATTAGGTCATTCCCTGTCGATAATGCTAAATTAAAGAAGTTAAATATAAATATGAAAGAGAAGAGAAATGTACAGTGATCACCCATTTTGTGCCCACAATCTTTTTCATCGAAATCCCAGTCATATGAGTGGAGTCCATGCATGCTACGATCACGGTATAAATTTGAAGGCAAAATATTTTTTTGTAGATTTTAGATTAGGTATTTCCCTGTCCTTATTGCTAAATTAAAGAAGTTAAATATAAATATAAATAGGAAACAGAAGAGAAATGTACAGTGATCACCCATTTTGTGCCCACAATCTTTTTCATCGAAATCCCAGTCATATGAGTCGAATCCATGCATGCTACGATCACGGTATGAATTTGTAGGTAAAATATTTTTTTGTAGATTATAGATTAGGTCATTCCCTGTCGATAATGCTAAATTAAAGAAGTTAAATATAAATATGAAAGAGAAGAGAAATGTACAGTGATACCCCATTTTGTACCCACAATCTTTTTAATCGAAATCCCAGTCATATGAGTCGAGTCCATGCATGCTACGATCACGGTATAAATTTGAAGGCAAAATATTTTTTTTTAGATTTTAGATTAGGTCTTTCCCTGTCCTTAATGCTAAATTAAAGAAGTTAAATATAAATATGAATAGGAAACAGAAGAGAAATGGACAGTGATCACCCATTTTGTGCCCACAATCTATTTCATCGAAATCCCAGTCATATGAGTCGAGTCCAGGCATGCTACGATCACGGTATAAATTTGAAGGCAAAATATTTTTTTGTAGATTTTAGATTAGGTCATTCCCTTTCCATAATTCTAAATTAAAGAAGTTAAATATAAATATAAATAGTAAACAGAAGAGAAATGTACAGTGATCACCCATTTTGTGCCCACAATCTTTTTCATCGAAATCCCAGTCATATGAGTTGAGTCCATGCATGCTACGATCACGGTATGAATTTGTAGGTGAAATATTTTTTTGTAGATTTTAGATTAGGTCATTCCCTGTCCATAATGCTAAATTAAAGGAGTTAAATATAAATATAAATAGGAAACAGAAGAGAAATGTACAGTGATCACCCATTTTGTGCCCACAATCTTTTTCATCGAAATCCCAGTCATATGAGTCGAGTCCATGCATGCTACGATCACGGTATGTATTTGTTGGTAAAATATTTTTTGTAGATTTTAGATTAGATCTTTACCTGTCCATAATGCTAAATTAAAGAAGTTAAGTATAAATATAAATATAATAAGAAACAGAAGAGAAATGTACAGTGATCACCCAATTTGTGCCCACTATCTTTTTCATCGAAATCCCACTCATATGTCGAGTCCATGCATGCTACGATCACGGTATGAATTTGAAGGCAAAATATTTTTTTATAGGTTTTAGATTAGGTCATTCCCTGTCGATAATGCTAAATTAAAGAAGTTAAATATAAATAGGAAAGAGAAGAGAAATGTACAGTGATACCGCTTTTGTACCCACAATCTTTTTAATCGAAATCCCAGTCATATGAGTCGAGTCCATGCATGCTACGATCACGGTATGAATTTGTAGGTAAAATATTTTTTGTAGATTTTAGATTAGGTCTTTCCCTGTCCATAATGCTAAATTAAAGAAGTTTAATATAAATAGGAAACAGAAGAGAAATGTACAGTGATCACCCATTTTATGCCCACTATCTTTTTCATCGAAATCCCAGTCATATGAGTCGAGTCCATGCATGCTACGATCACGGTATGAACTTGTAGGTAAAATATTGTTTTGTAGATTTTAGATTAGGTCATTCCCTGTACATAATGCTAAATTAAAGAAGTTAAATATAAATATGAATAGGAAACAGAAGAGAAATGTACAGTGATCACCCATTTTGTGCCCACAATCTTTTTCATCGAAATCCCAGTCATATGAGTCGAGTCCATGCATGCTACGATCACGGTATGAACTCGTAGGTAAAATATTGTTTTGTAGATTTTAGATTAGGTCATTCCCTGTCCATAATGCTAAATTAAAGGAGTTAAATATAAATATAAATAGGAAACAGAAGAGAAATGTACAGTGATCACCCATTTTGTGCCCACAATCTTTTTCATCGAAATCCCAGTCATATGAGTCGAGTCCATGCATGCTACGATCACGGTATGTATTTGTAGGTAAAATATTTTTTGTAGATTTTAGATTAGATCTTTACCTGTCCATAATGCTAAATTAAAGAAGTTAAGTATAAATATAAATATAATAAGAAACAGAAGAGAAATGTACAGTGATCACCCAATTTGTGCCCACTATCTTTTTCATCGAAATCCCACTCATATGTCGAGTCCATGCATGCTACGATCACGGTATGAATTTGAAGGCAAAATATTTTTTTATAGGTTTTAGATTAGGTCATTCCCTGTCGATAATGCTAAATTAAAGAAGTTAAATATAAATAGGAAAGAGAAGAGAAATGTACAGTGATACCCCTTTTGTACCCACAATCTTTTTAATCGAAATCCCAGTCATATGAGTCGAGTCCATGCATGCTACGATCACGGTATGAATTTGTAGGTAAAATATTTTTTGTAGATTTTAGATTAGGTCTTTCCCTGTCCATAATGCTAAATTAAAGAAGTTTAATATAAATAGGAAACAGAAGAGAAATGTACAGTGATCACCCATTTTATGCCCACTATCTTTTTCATCGAAATCCCAGTCATATGAGTCGAGTCCATGCATGCTACGATCACGGTATGAACTTGTAGGTAAAATATTGTTTTGTAGATTTTAGATTAGGTCATTCCCTGTACATAATGCTAAATTAAAGAAGTTAAATATAAATATGAATAGGAAACAGAAGAGAAATGTACAGTGATCACCCATTTTGTGCCCACAATCTTTTTCATCGAAATCCCAGTCATATGAGTCGAGTCCAGGCATGCTACGATCACGGTATAAATTTGAAGGCAAAATATTTTTTTGTAGATTTTAGATTAGGTCTTTCCCTGTCCATAATGCTAAATTAAAGAGGTTAAATATAAATATGAATAGTAAACAGAAGAGAAATGTACAGTGATCACCCATTTTGTGCCCACAATCTTTTTCATCGAAATCCCAGGCATATGAGTCGAGTCCATGCATGCTACCATCACGGTATGAATTTAAAGGCAAAATATTTTTTTGTAGATTTTAGATTAGGTCTTTCCCTGTCCATAATGCTAATTTAAAGAAGGTAAATATAAATATAATTAGGAAACAGAAGAGAAAAGTACAGTGATCACCCATTTTGTGCCCACTATCTTTTTCATCGAAATCCCAGTCATATGAGTCGAGTCCATGCATGCTAGGATCACGATATGAATTTGTAGGTAAAATATTTTTTTGTAGATTTTAGATTAGGTCTTTCCCTGTCCATAATGCTAAATTGAAGAAGTTAAACATAAATATAAATAGGAAACAGAAGAGAAATGTACAGTGATCACCCATTTTGTGCCCACAATCTTTTTCATCGAAATCCCAGTCATATGAGTCGAGTCCATGCATGCTACGATCACGGTATGCATTTGTAGGTAAAATATTTTTTGTAGATTTTAGATTAGTTCTTTCCCTGTCCATAATGCTAAATTAAAGAAGTTAAATATAAATATAAATAGGAAACAGAAGAGAAATGTACATTGATCACCTATTTTGTGCCCACCATCTTTTTCATCGAAATCCCAGTCATATGAGTCGAGTCCATGCATGCTACGATCACGGTACGAACTTGTAGGCAAAATATTTTTTTGTAAATTTTAGATTAGGTCATTCCCTGTCCATAATGCTAAATTAAAGAAGTTAAATATAAATATGAATAAGAAACAGTAGTGAAATGTACAGTGATCACCCCTTTTGTGCCCACAATCTTTTTCATCGAAATCCCAGTCATATGAGTCGCGTCCATGCATGCTACGATCACGGTATGAATTTGCAGGTAAAATATTTTTTTGTAGATTTTAGATTAGGTCTTTCCCTGTCCATAATGCTGAATTAAAAAAGTTAAATATAAATATAAATAGGAAACAGAAGAGAAATGCCCAGTGATCACCCATTCTGTGCCCACAATCTTTTTCATCGAAATCCCAGTGATATGTGTCGAGTCCATGCATCCTACGATCACGGTATGAATTTGAAGGCAAAATTTTTTTGTAGATTTTAGATTAGGTCATTCCCTGTCCATAATGCTAAATTAAAGAAGTTAAATACAAATATCAATAGGAAACAGAAGAGAAATGTACAGTGATCACCCATTTTGTGCCGACAATCTTTTTCATCGAAATCCCAGTCATATGAGTCGAGTCCATGCATGCTACGATCACGGTATGAATTTGTAGGTAAAATATTTTTTGTAGATTTTAGATTAGGTCTTTCCCTGTCCTTTATGCTAAATTAAAGAAGTTAAATATAAATATAAATAGGAAACAGTAGAGAAATGTACAGTGATCACCCTTTTTGTGCCCACAATCTTTTTCATCGAAATCCCAGTCATATGAGTCGCGTCCATGCATGCTACGATCACGGTATGAATTTGTAGGTAAAATATTTTTTTGTAGATTTTAGATTAGGTCTTTCCCTGTCCATAATGCTAAATTAAAAAAGTTAAATATAAATATAAATAGGAAACAGAAGAGAAATGCACAGTGATCACCCATTCTGTGCCCACGATCTTTTCCTTCGAAATCCCAGTGATATGAGTCGAGTCCATGCATGCTACGATCACGGTATGAATTTGTAGGTAAAATATTTTTTTGTAGATTTTAGATTAGGTCTTTTCCTGTCCATAATGCTAAATTAAAGAAGTTAAATATAAATATAAATAGGAAAAAGAAGAGAAACGTACAGTGATCACCCATTTTGTGCCCACAATCTTTTTCATCGAAATCCCAGCCATATGAGTCGAGTCCATGCATGCTACGATCACGGTATGAATTTCAAGGCAAAATATTTTTTTGTAGATTTTAGATTAGGTCTTTCCATGTCCATAATGCTAAATTAAAGAAGTTAAATATAAATATTAATAGGAAACAGAAGAGAAATGTACAGTGATAACCCATTTTGTGCCCACTATCATTTTCATCGAAATCCCAGTCATATGAGTCGAGTCCATGCATGCTACGATCACGGTATGAATTTGTAGGTAAAATATTTTTTGTAGATTTTAGATTAGGTCTTTCCATGTCCATAATGCTAAATTAAAAAAGTTAAATATAAATATAAATAGGAAACGGAAGAGAAATGCACAGTGATCACCCATTCTGTGCCCACGATCTTTTCCTTCGAAATCCCAGTGATATGAGTCGAGTCCATGCATGCTACGATCACGGTATGAATTTGTAGGTAAAATATTTTTTGTAGATTTTAGATTAGTTCTTTCCATGTCCATAATGATAGATTAAAGAAGTTAAATATAGATATAAATAGGAAACAGAAGAGAAATGTACAGTGATCACCCATTTTGTGCCCACAATTTTTTTCATCGAAATCACAGTCATCTGAGTCGAGTCCATGCATGCTACGATCACGGTATGAATTTGAAGGCAAAATATATTTTTGCAGCTTTCAGATTAGGTCTTTCCCTGTCCATAATGCTAAATTGATGAAGTAAAATATAAATATAAATAGGAAACAGACGAGAAATGTACAGTGATCACACATTTTGTGCCCACAATCTTTTTCATCGAAATCCCAGTCATATTAGTCGAGTCCACGCATACTACGATCACGGTATGAATTTGTAAGTAAAATATTTTTTTGTAGATTTTAGATTAGGTCATTCCCCGTCCATAATGCTAAATTAAAGAAGTTAAATATAAATATAAATAGGAAACAGAAGAGAAATGTACAGTGATCACCCATTTTGTGCCAACAATCTTTTTCATCGAAATCCCAGTCATATGAGTCTAGTCCATGCATGCTACGATCACGGTATGAATTTGAAGGCAAAATATTTTTTTGCAGATTTTAGATTAGGTCTTTCCCAGTCATAATGCTAAATTGAGGAAGTAAAATATAAATATAAATAGGAAACAGAAGAGAAATGTACAGTGATCACCCATTTTGTGCCCACAATATTTTCATGGAAATCCCAGTCATATGAGTAGAGTCCATGCATGCGACGATCACGGTATGAATTTGTAGGTAAAATATTTTTTGTAGATTTTAGATTAGGTCTTTCCCTGTCCATAATGCTAAATTAAAGAAGTTAAATATAAATATAAATAGGAAACAGAAGAGAAATGTACAGTGATCACCCATTTTGTGACCACAATCTTTTTCATCGAAATCCTAGTCATATGAGTCGAGTCCATGCATGCTACGATCACAGTATGAATTTGAAGGCAAAATATTTATTTGTCGATTTTAGATTAGGTTTTTCCCTGTCCTTAATGCTAAATTAAAGAAGTTAAATATAAATATAAATAGGAAACAGAAGAGAAATGTACAGTGATCACCCATTTTGTGCCGACAACCTTTTTCATCGAAATCCCAGTCATATGAGTTGAGTCCATGCATGCTATGATCACGGTATGAATTTGAAGCCAAAATATTTTTTTGTAGATTTTAGATTAGGTCTTTCCATATCCATAATGCTAAATTAAAGAAGTTAAAAAAAAAAAGAAATATTAAACAGAAGAGAAATGTACAGTGATCACCCATTTTGTGCCCACAATCTTTTTCATCGAAATCCCAGTCATATGAGTCGAGTCCATGCATGCTACGATCACGGTATGAATTTGTAGGTAAAATATTTTTTTGTAGATATTAGATTAGGTCTTTCCCTGTCCATAATGCTAAATTAAAGAAGTGAAATATAAATATAAATGGAAAACAGAAGACAAATGTACAGTGATCACCGATTTTGTGACCACAATCTTTTTCATCGAAATCCCAGTCATATGAGTCGAGTCCATGCATGCTACGATCGCGGTATGAATTTGTAGGTAAAATATTTTTTTGTAGATTTTAGATTAGGTCTTTCCATGTCCATAATGCTAAATTAAAGAAGTTAAATATAAATATAAATAGGAAAGAGAAGAGAAATGTATAGTGATCACCCATTTTGTGCCCACAATCTTTTTCATCGAAATCCCAGTCATATGAGTCGAGTCCATGCATGCTACGATCACGGTATGAACTTGTAGGTAAAATATTTTTTTGTAGATTTTAGATTAGATCATTCCCTGTCCATAATGCAAAATTAAAGAAGTTAAATATAAATATAAATAGGAAAGTGAAGAGAAATGTACAGTGATCACCCTTTTTGTGCCCACAATCTTTTTCATCGAAATCCCAGTCATATGAGTCGAGTCCATGCATGCTACGATCATGGTCTGAATTTTAGGTAAAATATTTTTTTATAGATTTTAGATTAGGTCATTCCCTGTCCATAATGCTAAATTAAAGAAGTTAAATATAAATATAAATAGGAAACAGAAGAGAAATGCACAGTGATCACCCATTCTGTGCCCACGATCTTTTCCTTCGAAATCCCAGTGATATGAGTCGAGTCCATGCATGCTACGATCACGGTATGAATTTGTAGGTAAAATATTTTTTGTAGATTTTAGATTAGGTCTTTCCCTGTCCTTTATGCTAAATTAAAGAAGTTAAATATAAATATAAATAGGAAACAGAAGAGAAATGTACAGTGATCACCCATTTTGTGCCCACAATCTTTTTCATCGAAATCCCAGCCATATGAGTCGAGTCCATGCATGCTACGATCACGGTATGAATTTCAAGGCAAAATATTTTTTTGTAGATTTTAGATTAGGTCTTTCCATGTCCATAATGCTAAATTAAAGAAGTTAAATATAAATATTAATAGGAAACAGAAGAGAAATGTACAGTGATAACCCATTTTGTGCCCACAATCTTTTTCATCGAAATCCCAGTCATATGAGTCGAGTCCATGCATGCTACGATCACGGTATGAATTTGTAGGTAAAATTTTTTTTGTAGATTTTAGATTAGGTCTTTCCATGTCCATAATGCTAAATTAAAAAAGTTAAATATAAATATAAATAGGAAACGGAAGAGAAATGCACAGTGATCACCCATTCTGTGCCCACGATCTTTTCCTTCGAAATCCCAGTGATATGAGTCGAGTCCATGCATGCTACGATCACGGTATGAATTTGTAGGTAAAATATTTTTTGTAGATTTTAGATTAGTTCTTTCCATGTCCATAATGATAGATTAAAGAAGTTAAATATAGATATAAATAGGAAACAGAAGAGAAATGTACAGTGATCACCCATTTTGTGCCCACAATTTTTTTCATCGAAATCACAGTCATCTGAGTCGAGTCCATGCATGCTACGATCACGGTATGAATTTGAAGGCAAAATATATTTTTGCAGCTTTCAGATTAGGTCTTTCCCTGTCCATAATGCTAAATTGATGAAGTAAAATATAAATATAAATAGGAAACAGACGAGAAATGTACAGTGATCACACATTTTGTGCCCACAATCTTTTTCATCGAAATCCCAGTCATATTAGTCGAGTCCACGCATACTACGATCACGGTATGAATTTGTAAGTAAAATATTTTTTTGTAGATTTTAGATTAGGTCATTCCCCGTCCATAATGCTAAATTAAAGAAGTTAAATATAAATATAAATAGGAAACAGAAGAGAAATGTACAGTGATCACCCATTTTGTGCCAACAATCTTTTTCATCGAAATCCCAGTCATATGAGTCTAGTCCATGCATGCTACGATCACGGTATGAATTTGAAGGCAAAATATTTTTTTGCAGATTTTAGATTAGGTCTTTCCCAGTCATAATGCTAAATTGAGGAAGTAAAATATAAATATAAATAGGAAACAGAAGAGAAATGTACAGTGATCACCCATTTTGTGCCCACAATATTTTCATGGAAATCCCAGTCATATGAGTAGAGTCCATGCATGCGACGATCACGGTATGAATTTGTAGGTAAAATATTTTTTGTAGATTTTAGATTAGGTCTTTCCCTGTCCATAATGCTAAATTAAAGAAGTTAAATATAAATATAAATAGGAAACAGAAGAGAAATGTACAGTGATCACCCATTTTGTGACCACAATCTTTTTCATCGAAATCGTAGTCATATGAGTCGAGTCCATGCATGCTACGATCACAGTATGAATTTGAAGGCAAAATATTTATTTGTCGATTTTAGATTAGGTTTTTCCCTGTCCTTAATGCTAAATTAAAGAAGTTAAATATAAATATAAATAGGAAACAGAAGAGAAATGTACAGTGATCACCCATTTTGTGCCGACAACCTTTTTCATCGAAATCCCAGTCATATGAGTTGAGTCCATGCATGCTATGATCACGGTATGAATTTGAAGCCAAAATATTTTTTTGTAGATTTTAGATTAGGTCTTTCCATATCCATAATGCTAAATTAAAGAAGTTAAAAAAAAAAAGAAATATTAAACAGAAGAGAAATGTACAGTGATCACCCATTTTGTGCCCACAATCTTTTTCATCGAAATCCCAGTCATATGAGTCGAGTCCATGCATGCTACGATCACGGTATGAATTTGTAGGTAAAATATTTTTTTGTAGATATTAGATTAGGTCTTTCCCTGTCCATAATGCTAAATTAAAGAAGTGAAATATAAATATAAATGGAAAACAGAAGACAAATGTACAGTGATCACCGATTTTGTGACCACAATCTTTTTCATCGAAATCCCAGTCATATGAGTCGAGTCCATGCATGCTACGATCACGGTATGAACTTGTAGGTAAAATATTTTTTTGTAGATTTTAGATTAGGTCTTTCCCTGTCCATAATGCTAAATTAAAGAAGTTAAATATAAATATAAATAGGAAACAGAAGAGAAATGCACAGTGATCACCCATTCTGTGCCCATGATCTTTTCCTTCGAAATCCCAGTGATATGAGTCGAGTCCATGCATGCTACGATCACGGTATGAATTTGTAGGTAAAATATTTTTTGTAGATTTTAGATTAGGTCTTTCCATGTCCATAATGCTAAATTAAAAAAGTTAAATATAAATATAAATAGGAAACAGAAGAGAAATGCACAGTGATCACCCATTCTGTGCCCACGATCTTTTCCTTCGAAATCCCAGTGATATGAGTCGAGTCCATGCATGCTACGATCACGGTATGAATTTGTAGGTTAAATATTTTTTGTAGATTTTAGATTAGGTCTTTCCATGTCCATAATGATAGATTAAAGAAGTTAAATATAAATATAAATAGGAAACAGAAGAGAAATGTACAGTGATCACCCATTTTGTGCCCACAATTTTTTTCATCGAAATCACAGTCATCTGAGTCGAGTCCATGCATGCTACGATCACGGTATGAATTTGAAGGCAAAATATATTTTTGCAGCTTTTAGATTAGGTATTTCCCTGTCCATAATGCTAAATTGAGGAAGTAAAATATAAATATAAATAGGAAACAGAAGAGAAATGTACAGTGATCACACATTTTGTGCCCACAATCTTTTTCATCGACATCCCAGTCATATGAGTAGAGTCCATGCATGCTACGATCACGGTATGAATTTGAAGGCAAAATATATTTTTGCAGATTTTAGATTAGGTCTTTCCCTGTCCATAATGCTAAATTGAGGAAGTAAAATATAAATATAAATAGGAAACAGACGAGAAATATACAGTGATCACACATTTTGTGCCCACAATCTTTTTCATCGAAATCCCAGTCATATTAGTCGAGTCCACGCATACTACGATCACGGTATGAATTTGTAAGTAAAATATTTTTTTGTAGATTTTAGATTAGGTCATTCCCCGTCCATAATGCTAAATTAAAGAAGTTAAATATAAATATAAATAGGAAACAGAAGAGAAATGTACAGTGATCACCCATTTTGTGCCAACAATCTTTTTCATCGAAATCCCAGTCATATGAGTCTAGTCCATGCATGCTACGATCACGGTATGAATTTGAAGGCAAAATATTTTTTTGCAGATTTTAGATTAGGTCTTTCCCAGTCATAATGCTAAATTGAGGAAGTAAAATAGAAATATAAATAGGAAACAGAAGAGAAATGTACAGTGATCACCCATTTTGTGCCCACAATATTTTCATGGAAATCCCAGTCATATGAGTCGAGTCCATGCATGCTACGATCACGGTATGAATTTGTAGGTAAAATATTTTTTTGTAGATTTTAGTTTAGGTCTTTCCATGTCCATAATGCTAAATTAAAGAAGTTAAATATAAATATAAATAGGAAAGAGAAGAGAAATGTATAGTGATCACCCATTTTGTGCCCACAATCTTTTTCATCGAAATCCCAGTCATATGAGTCGAGTCCATGCATGCTACGATCACGGTATGAATTTGTAGGTAAAATATTTTTTTGTAGATTTTAGAGTAGGTCTTTCCATGTCCATAATGCTAAATTAAAGAAGTTAAATATAAATATAAATATTAAACAGAAGACAAATGTACAGTGATCACCCATTTTGTGCCCACAATCTTTTTCATCGAAATCCCAGTCATATGAGTCGAGTCCATGCATGCTACGATCACGGTATGAATTTGTAGGTAAAATATTTTTGTAGATTTTAGATTAGGTTTTTCACTGTCCATAATGCTAAATTAAAGTAGTTAAATATAAATATAAATAGGAAACAGAAGAGAAATGTACAGTGATCACCCATTTTGTGCCCATAATCTTTTTCATGGAAATCCCAGTCATATGTGTTGAGTCCATACATGCTACGATCACGGTATGAATTTGTAGATAAATATTTTTGTAGATTTTAGAATAGGTCTTTCCCTGTCCATAATGCTAAATTAAAGAACTTAAATATAAATATCAATAGGAAACAGAAGAGAAATGTACAGTGATCACCCATTTTGTGCCAACAATCTTTTTCATCGAAATCCCAGTCATATGAGTCTAGTCCATGCATGCTACGATCACGGTATGAATTTGAAGGCAAAATATTTTTTTGCAGATTTTAGATTAGGTCTTTCCCAGTCATAATGCTAAATTGAGGAAGTAAAATATAAATATAAATAGGAAACAGAAGAGAAATGTACAGTGATCACCCATTTTGTGCCCACAATATTTTCATGGAAATCCCAGTCATATGAGTAGAGTCCATGCATGCGACGATCACGGTATGAATTTGTAGGTAAAATATTTTTTGTAGATTTTAGATTAGGTCTTTCCCTGTCCATAATGCTAAATTAAAGAAGTTAAATATAAATATAAATAGGAAACAGAAGAGAAATGTACAGTGATCACCCATTTTGTGACCACAATCTTTTTCATCGAAATCCTAGTCATATGAGTCGAGTCCATGCATGCTACGATCACGGTATGAATTTGAAGGCAAAATATTTATTTGTCGATTTTAGATTAGGTTTTTCCCTGTCCTTAATGCTAAATTAAAGAAGTTAAATATAAATATAAATAGGAAACAGAAGAGAAATGTACAGTGATCACCCATTTTGTGCCGACAACCTTTTTCATCGAAATCCCAGTCATATGAGTTGAGTCCATGCATGCTATGATCACGGTATGAATTTGAAGCCAAAATATTTTTTTGTAGATTTTAGATTAGGTCTTTCCATATCCATAATGCTAAATTAAAGAAGTGAAATATAAATATAAATGGGAAACAGAAGACAAATGTACAGTGATCACCGATTTTGTGACCACAATCTTTTTCATCGAAATCCCAGTCATATGAGTCGAGTCCATGCATGCTACGATCGTGGTATGAATTTGTAGGTAAAATATTTTTTTGTAGATTTTAGATTAGGTCTTTCCATGTCCATAATGCTAAATTAAAGAAGTTAAATATAAATATAAATAGGAAAGAGAAGAGAAATGTATAGTGATCACCCATTTTGTGCCCACAATCTTTTTCATCGAAATCCCAGTCATATGAGTCGAGTCCATGCATGCTACGATCACGGTATGAACTTGTAGGTAAAATATTTTTTTGTAGATTTTAGATTAGATCATTCCCTGTCCATAATGCAAAATTAAAGAAGTTAAATATAAATATAAATAGGAAAGTGAAGAGAAATGTACAGTGATCACCCTTTTTGTGCCCACAATCTTTTTCATCGAAATCCCAGTCATATGAGTCGAGTCCATGCATGCTACGATCACGGTATGAATTTGTAGGTAAAATATTTTTTGTAGATTTTAGATTAGGTCTTTCCATGTCCATAATGCTAAATTAAAAAAGTTAAATATAAATATAAATAGGAAACAGAAGAGAAATGCACAGTGATCACCCATTCTGTGCCCACGATCTTTTCCTTCGAAATCCCAGTGATATGAGTCGAGTCCATGCATGCTACGATCACGGTATGAATTTGTAGGTAAAATATTTTTTGTAGATTTTAGATTAGGTCTTTCCATGTCCATAATGATAGATTAAAGAAGTTAAATATAAATATAAATAGGAAACAGAAGAGAAATGTACAGTGATCACCCATTTTGTGCCCACAATTTTTTTCATCGAAATCACAGTCATCTGAGTCGAGTCCATGCATGCTACGATCACGGTATGAATTTGAAGGCAAAATATATTTTTGCAGCTTTTAGATTAGGTCTTTCCCTGTACATAATGCTAAATTGAGGAAGTAAAATATAAATATGAATAGGAAACAGAAGAGAAATGTACAGTGATCACACATTTTGTGCCCACAATCTTTTTCATCGACATCCCAGTCATATGAGTAGAGTCCATGCATGCTACGATCACGGTATGAATTTGAAGGCAAAATATATTTTTGCAGATTTTAGATTAGGTCTTTCCCTGTCCATAATGCTAAATTGAGGAAGTAAAATATAAATATAAATAGGAAACAGACGAGAAATATACAGTGATCACACATTTTGTGCCCACAATCTTTTTCATCGAAATCCCAGTCATATTAGTCGAGTCCACGCATACTACGATCACGGTATGAATTTGTAAGTAAAATATTTTTTTGTAGATTTTAGATTAGGTCATTCCCGGTCCATAATGCTAAATTAAAGAAGTTAAATATAAATATAAATAGGAAACAGAAGAGAAATGTACAGTGATCACCCATTTTGTGCCAACAATCTTTTTCATCGAAATCCCAGTCATATGAGTCTAGTCCATGCATGCTACGATCACGGTAAGAATTTGAAGGCAAAATATTTTTTTGCAGATTTTAGATTAGGTCTTTCCCAGTCATAATGCTAAATTGAGGAAGTAAAATAGAAATATAAATAGGAAACAGAAGAGAAATGTACAGTGATCACCCATTTTGTGCCCACAATATTTTCATGGAAATCCCAGTCATATGAGTCGAGTCCATGCATGCTACGATCACGGTATGAATTTGTAGGTAAAATATTTTTTTGTAGATTTTAGATTAGGTCTTTCCATGTCCATAATGCTAAATTAAAGAAGTTAAATATAAATATAAATAGGAAAGAGAAGAGAAATGTATAGTGATCACCCATTTTGTGCCCACAATCTTTTTCATCGAAATCCCAGTCATATGAGTCGAGTCCAGGCATGCTACGATCACGGTATGAATTTGTAGGTAAAATATTTTTTTGTAGATTTTAGATTAGGTCTTTCCATGTCCATAATGCTAAATTAAAGAAGTTAAATATAAATATTAAACAGAAGACAAATGTACAGTGATCACCCATTTTGTGCCCATAATCTTTTTCATGGAAATCCCAGTCATATGTGTTGAGTCCATACATGCTACGATCACGGTATGAATTTGTAGATAAATATTTTTGTAGATTTTAGAATAGGTCTTTCCCTGTCCATAATGCTAAATTAAAGAACTTAAATATAAATATCAATAGGAAACAGAAGAGAAATGTACAGTGATCACCCATTTTGTGCCCACAATCTTTTTCATCGAAATCCCAGTCATATGAGTCGAGTCCATGCATGCTACGATCACGGTATGAATTTGTAGGTAAAATATTTTTTTGTAGATTTTAGATTAGGTCTTTCCATGTCCATAATGCTAAATTAAAGAAGTTAAATATAAATATAAATAGGAAACAGAAGAGAAATGTACAGTGATCACCCAGTTTGTGCCTACAATCTTTTTCATCGAAATCCCAGTCATATGAGTCGAGTCCATGCATGCTACGATCACGGTATGAATTTGTAGATAAAATATTTTTTTGTAGATTTTAGATTAGGTCTTTCCATGTCCATAATGCTAAATTAAAGAAGTTAAATATAAATATTAATAGGAAACAGAAGAGAAATGTACAGTGATCACCCATTTTGTGCCCACAATCTTTTTCATCGAAATCCCAGTCATATGAGTCGAGTCCATGTATGCTACGATCACGGTATGAATTTGTAAGTAAAATATTTTTTTGTAGATTTTAGATTAGCTCTTTCCATGTCCATAATGCTAAATTAAAGAAGTTAAATATAAATATTTATAGGAAACAGAAGAGAAATGTACAGTGATCACCCATTTTGTGCCCACAATCTTTTTCATCGATATCCCAGTCATATGACTCGAGTCCATGCATGCTACGATCACGGTATGAATTTGTAGGTAAAATATTTTTTTGTAGATTTTAGATTAGGTCTTTCCCTGTCCATAATGCTAAATTAAAGAAGTTAAATATAAATATAAATAAGAAACAGAAGAGAAATGTACAGTGATCACCCATGTTGTGCCCACAATCTTTTTCATCGAAATCCCAGTCATATGAGTCGAGTCCATGTATGCTACGATCACGGTATGAATTTGTAAGGAAAATATTTTTTTGTAGATTTTAGATTAGGTCTTTCCCTGTCCATAATGCTAAATTAAAGAAGTGAAATATAAATATAAATAGGAAACAGAAGAGAAATGTACAGTGATCACCCATTTTGTGCCCAATATCTTTTTCATCGAAATCCCAGTCATATGTCGAGTCCATGCATGCTACGATCACGGTATGAATTTGTAGGTAAAATATTTTTTTGTAGATTTTAGATTAGGTCTTTCCATGTCCATAATGCTAAATTAAAAAAGTTAAATATAAATATTAATAGGAAACAGAAGAGAAATGTACAGTGATCACCCATTTTGTGCCCACAATCTTTTTCATCGAAATCCCAGTCATATGAGTCGAGTCCATGCATGCTACGATCACGGTATAAATTTGTAGATAAAATATTTTTTGTAGATTTTAGATTAGGTCTTTCCCTGTCCATAATGCTAAATTAAAGAAGTTAAATATAAATATAAATATTAAACAGAAGAGAAATGTACAGCGATCACACATTTTGTGCCCACAATCTTTTTCATCGAAATCCCAGTCATATGAGTCGAGTCCATGCATGCTACGTTCACGGTATGAATTTGAAGGCAAAATATTTTTTTGTAGATTTTAGATTAGGTCTTTCCCTGTCCATAATGCTAAATTAAAGAAGTTAAATATAAATATAAATAGGAAACAGAAATGTACAGTGATCACCCATTTTGTGCCAGCTATATTTTTCATCGAAATCCCAGTCATATGAGTCGAATCCATGCATGCTACGATCACGGTATGAACTTGTATGTAAAATATTGTTTTTCTAGATTTTAGATTAGGTCATTCCCTGTCCATAATGCTAAATTAAAGATGTTAAATATAATTATAAATAGGAAACAGAAGAGAAATGTACAGTGATCACCCATTTTGTGCCCACAATCTTTTTCATCGAAATCCCAGTCATATGAGTCGAGTCCATGTATACTACGATCACGGTATAAATTTTGTAGGTAAAATATTTTTTTGTAGATTTTAGATTAGGTCTTTCCATGTCCATAATGCTAAATTAAAGAAGTTAAATATAAATATAAATAGGAAACAGAAGAGAAATGTACAGTGATCACCCATTTTGTGCCAGCTATATTTTTCATCGAAATCCCAGTCATATGAGTCGAGTCCATGCATGCTACGATCACGGTATGAATTTGTAGGTAAAATATTTTTTTGTAGATTTTAGATTAGGTCTTTCCATGTCCATAATGCTAAATTAAAGAAGTTAAATATAAATATAAATAGGAAACAGAAGAGAAATGTACAGTGATCACCCAGTTTGTGCCTACAATCTTTTTCATCGAAATCCCTGTCATATGAGTCGAGTCCATGCATGCTACGATCACGGTATGAATTTGTAGATAAAATATTTTTTTGTAGATTTTAGATTAGGTCTTTCCATGTCCATAATGCTAAATTAAAGAAGTTAAATATAAATATTAATAGGAAACAGAAGAGAAATGTACAGTGATCACCCATTTTGTGCACACAATCTTTTTCATCAAAATCCCAGTCATATGAGTCGAGTCCATGCATGCTACGATCACGGTATGAATTTGTAGATAAAATATTTTTTGTAGATTTTAGATTAGGACTTTCCATGTTCATAATGCTAAATTAAAGAAGTTAAATATAAATATAAATATTAAACAGGAGAGAAATGTACAGCGATCACACATTTTGTGCCCACAATCTTTTTCATCGAAATCCCAGTCATATGAGTCGAGTCCATGCATGCTACGACCACGGTATGAATTTGAAGGTAAAATATTTTTTTGTAGATTTTAGATTAGGTCTTTCACTGTCCATAATACTAAATTAAAGAAGTTAAATATAAATATAAATAGGAAACAGAAGAGAAATGTACAGTGATCACCCATTTTGTGCCCATAATCTTTTTCATGGAAATCCCAGTCATATGAGTTGAGTCCATACATGCTACGATCACGGTATGAATTTGTAGGTAAAATATTTTTGTAGATTTTAGATTAGGTCTTTCCCTGTCCTTAATGCTAAATTAAAGAACTTAAATATAAATATAAATAGGAAACAGAAGAGAAATGTACAGTGATCACCCATTTTGTGCCCACAATCTTTTTCATCGAAATCCCAGTCATATGAGTTGAGTCCATGCATGCTATGATCACGGTATGAATTTGAAGGCAAAATATTATTTTGTAGATTTTAGATTAGGTCTTTCCCTGTCCATAATGCTAAATTAAAGAAGTTAAATATAAATATAAATAAGAAACAGAAGAGAAATGTACAGTGATCACACATTTTGTGCCCACAATCTTTTTCATCGAAATCCCAGTCATATGAGTCGAGTCCATGTATGCTACGATCACGGTATGAATTTGTAAGTAAAATATTTTTTTGTAGATTTTAGATTAGGTCTTTCCATGTCCATAATGCTAAATTAAAGAAGTTAAATATAAATATTAATAGGAAACAGAAGAGAAATGTACAATGATCACCCATTTTGTGCCCACAATCTTTTTCATCGATATCCCAGTCATATGACTCGAGTCCATGCATGCTACGATCACGGTATGAATTTATAGGTAAAATATTTTTTTGTAGATTTTAGATTAGGTCTTTCCCTGTCCATAATGCTAAATTAAAGAAGTTAAATATAAATATAAATAAGAAACAGAAGAGAAATGTACAGTGATCACCCATTTTGTGCCCAATATCTTTTTCATCGAAATCCCAGTCATATGTCGAGTCCATGCATGCTACGATCACGGTATGAATTTGTGGGTAAAATATTTTTTTGTAGATTTTAGATTAGGTCTTTCCCTGTCCATAATGCTAAATTAAAGAAGTTAAATATAAATATAAATAGGAAACAGAAGAGAAATGTACAGTGATCACCCATTTTGTGCCCACAATCTTTTTCATCGAAATCTCAGTCATATGAGTCGAGTCCATGTATGCTACGATCACGGTATGAATTTGTAGGTAAAATATTTTTTTGTAGATTTTAGATTAGGTCTTTCCATGTCCATAATGCTAAATTAAAAAAGTTAAATATAAATATTAATAGGAAACAGAAGAGAAATGTACAGTGATCACCCATTTTGTGCCCACAATCTTTTTCATCGAAATCCCAGTCATATGAGTCGAGTCCATGCATGCTACGATCACGGTATAAATTTGTAGATAAAATATTTTTTGTAGATTTTAGATTAGGTCTTTCCCTGTCCATAATGCTAAATTAAAGAAGTTAAATATAAATATAAATATTAAACAGAAGAGAAATGTACAGCGATCACACATTTTGTGCCCACAATCTTTTTCATCGAAATCCCAGTCATATGAGTCGAGTCCATGCATGCTACGATCACGGTATGAATTTGAAGGCAAAATATTTTTTTGTAGATTTTAGATTAGGTCTTTCCCTGTCCATAATGCTAAATTAAAGAAGTTAAATATAAATATAAATAGGAAACAGAAATGTACAGTGATCACCCATTTTGTGCCAGCTATATTTTTCATCGAAATCCCAGTCATATGAGTCGAATCCATGCATGCTACGATCACGGTATGAACTTGTATGTAAAATATTGTTTTTCTAGATTTTAGATTAGGTCATTCCCTGTCCATAATGCTAAATTAAAGATGTTAAATATAATTATAAATAGGAAACAGAAGAGAAATGTACAGTGATCACCCATTTTGTGCCCACAATCTTTTTCATCGAAATCCCAGTCATATGAGTCGAGTCCATGTATACTACGATCACGGTATAAATTTGTAGGTAAAATATTTTTTTGTAGATTTTAGATTAGGTCTTTCCATGTCCATAATGCTAAATTAAAGAAGTTAAATATAAATATAAATAGGAAACAGAAGAGAAATGTACAGTGATCACCCATTTTGTGCCAGCTATATTTTTCATCGAAATCCCAGTCATATGAGTCGAGTCCATGCATGCTACGATCACGGTATGAATTTGTAGGTAAAATATTTTTTTGTAGATTTTAGATTAGGTCTTTCCATGTCCATAATGCTAAATTAAAGAAGTTAAATATAAATATAAATAGGAAACAGAAGAGAAATGTACAGTGATCACACAGTTTGTGCCTACAATCTTTTTCATCGAAATCCCAGTCATATGAGTCGAGTCCATGCATGCTACGATCACGGTATGAATTTGTAGATAAAATATTTTTTTGTAGATTTTAGATTAGGTCTTTCCATGTCCATAATGCTAAATTAAAGAAGTTAAATATAAATATAAATAGGAAACAGAAATGTACAGTGATCACCCATTTTGTGCCAGCTTTATTTTTCATCGAAATCCCAGTCATATGAGTCGAATCCATGCATGCTACGATCACGGTATGAACTTGTATGTAAAATATTGTTTTTCTAGATTTTAGATTAGGTCATTCCCTGTCCATAATGCTAAATTAAAGATGTTAAATATAATTATAAATAGGAAACAGAAGAGAAATGTACAGTGATCACCCATTTTGTGCCCACAATCTTTTTCATCGAAATCCCAGTCATATGAGTCGAGTCCATGCATGCTACGATCACGGTATGAATTTGAAGGCAAAATATTTTTTTGTAGATTTTAGATTAGGTCCTTCCCTGTCCATAATGCTAAATTAAAGAAGTGAAATATAAATATAAATAGGAAACAGAAGAGAAATGTACAGTGATCACCCATTTTGTGCACACAATCTTTTTCATCGAAATCCCAGTCATATGTGTCGAGTCCATGCATGCTATGATCACGGTATGAATTTGTAGGTAAAATATTTTTTTGTAGATTTTAGATTAGGTCTTTCCCTGTCCATAATGCTAAATTAAAGAAGTCAAATATAAATATAAATAGGAAACAGAAGAGAAATGTACAGTGATCACCCATTTTGCGCCCACAATCTTTTTAATCGAAATCCCAGTCATATGAGTCGAGTCCATGCATGCTACGATCACGGTATAAATTTGAAGGCAAAATATTTTTTTGTAGATTTTAGATTAGGTCTTTTCCTGTCCTTAATGCTAAATTAAAGAAGTTAAATATAAATATAAATAGGAAACAGAAGAGAAATGTACAGTGATCACACATTTTGTGCCCACAATCTTTTTCATCGACATCCCAGTAATATGAGTAGAGTCCATGCATGCTACGATCACGGTATGAATTTGAAGGCAAAATATATTTTTGCAGATTTTAGATTAGGTCTTTCCCTGTCCATAATGTTAAATTGAGGAAGTAAAATAGAAATATAAATAGGAAACAGAAGAGAAATGTACAGTGATCACCCATTTTGTGCCCACAATATTTTCATGGAAATCCCAGTCATATGAGTCGAGTCCATGCATGCTACGATCACGGTATGAATTTGTAGGTAAAATATTTTTTTGTAGATTTTAGATTAGGTCTTTCCATGTCCATAATGCTAAATTAAAGAAGTTAAATATAAATATAAATAGGAAAGAGAAGAGAAATGTATAGTGATCACACATTTTGTGCCCACAATCTTTTTCATCGAAATCCCAGTCATATGAGTCGAGTCCATGCATGCTACGATCACGGTATGAATTTGTAGGTAAAATATTTTTTTGTAGATTTTAGATTAGGTCTTTCCATGTCCATAATGCTAAATTAAAGAAGTTAAATATAAATATAAATATTAAACAGAAGACAAATGTACAGTGATCACCCATTTTGTGCCCACAATCTTTTTCATCGAAATCCCAGTCATATGAGTCGAGTCCATGCATGCTACGATCACGGTATGAATTTGTAGGTAAAATATTTTTGTAGATTTTAGAATAGGTCTTTCCCTGTCCATAATGCTAAATTAAAGAAGTTAAATATAAATATAAATAGGAAACAGAAGAGAAATGTACAGTGATCACCCATTTTGTGCCCACAATCTTTTTCATCGAAATCCCAGTCATATGAGTCGAGTCCATGCATGCTACGATCACGGTATGAATTTGTAGGTAAAATATTTTTTTGTAGATTTTAGATTAGGTCTTTCCATGTCCATAATGCTAAATTAAAGAAGTTAAATATAAATATTAATAGGAAACAGAAGAGAAATGTACAGTGATCACCCATTTTGTGCCCACAATCTTTTTCATCGAAATCCCAGTCATATGAGTCGAGTCCATGCATGCTACGATCACGGTATGAATTTGTAGATAAAATATTTTTTGTAGATTTTAGATTAGGTGTTTCCCTGCTCATAATGCTAAATTAAAGAAGTTAAATATAAATATAAATGGGAAACAGAAGACAAATGTACAGTGATCACCCATTTTGTGCCCAAAATCTTTTTCATCGAAATCCCAGTCATATGAGTCGAGTCCATGCATGCTACGATCACGGTATGAATTTGTAGGTAAAATATTTTTTTGTAGATTTTAGATTAGGTCTTTCCACGTCCATAATGCTAAATTAAAGATGTTAAATATAAATATTAATAGGAAACAGAAGAGAAATGTACAGTGATCACCCATTTTGTGCCCACAATCTTTTTCATCGAAATCCCAGTCATATGAGTCGAGTCCATGCATGCTACGATCACGGTATGAATTTGTAGGTAAAATATTTTTTTGTAGATTTTAGATTAGGTCTTTCCATGTCCATAATGCTAAATTAAAGAAGTTAAATATAAATATTAATAGGAAACAGAAGAGAAATGTACAGTGATCACCCATTTTGTGCCCACAATCTTTTTCATCGAAATCCCAGTCATATGAGTCGAGTCCATGCATGCTACGATCACGGTATGAATTTGTAGATAAAATATTTTTTGTAGATTTTAGATTAGGTCTTTCCCTGTTCATAATGCTAAATTAAAGAAGTTAAATATAAATATAAATGGGAAACAGAAGACAAATGTACAGTGATCACCCATTTTGTGCCCACAATCTTTTTCATCGAAATCCCAGTCATATGAGTCGAGTCCATGCATGCTACGATCACGGTATGAATTTGTAGATAAAATATTTTTTGTAGATTTTAGATTAGGTCTTTCCCTGTTCATAATGCTAAATTAAAGAAGTTAAATATAAATATAAATATTAAACAGAAGAGAAATGTACAGCGATCACACATTTTGTGCCCACAATCTTTTTCATCGAAATCCCAGTCATATGAGTCGAGTCCATGCATGCTACGATCACGGTATGAATTTGAAGGTAAAATATTTTTTTGTAGATTTTAGATTAGGTCTTTCACTGTTCATAATACTAAATTAAAGAAGTTAAATATAAATATAAATAGGAAACAGAAGAGAAATGTACAGTGATCACCCATTTTGTGCCCATAATCTTTTTCATGGAAATCCCAGTCATATGAGTTGAGTCCATACATGCTACGATCACGGTATGAATTTGTAGGTAAAATATTTTTGTAGATTTTAGATTAGGTCTTTCCCTGTCCTTAATGCTAAATTAAAGAACTTAAATATAAATATAAATAGGAAACAGAAGAGAAATGTAGAGTGATCACCCATTTTGTGCCCACAATCTTTTTCATCGAAATCCCAGTCATATGAGTCAAGTCCATGCATGCTACGATCACGGTATGAATTTGAAGGCAAAATATTTTTTTGTAGATTTTAGATTATGTCTTTCCCTGTCCATAATGCTAAATTAAAGGAGTTAAATATAAATATAAATAGGAAACAGAAGAGAAATGTACAGTGATCACCCATTTTGTGCCCACAATCTTTTTCATCGAAATCCCAGTCATATGAGTCAAGTCCATGCATGCTACGATCACGGTATGAATTTGAAGGCAAAATATTTTTTTGTAGATTTTAGATTAGGTCTTTCCCTGTCCATAATGCTAAATTAAAGAAGTTAAATATAACTATAAATATGAAACAGAAGAGAAATGTACAGTGATCACCCATTTTGTGCCCACAATCTTTTTCATCGAAATCCCAGTCATATGAGTCGAGTCCATGCATGCTACGATCACGGTATGAATTTGTAGGTAAAATATTTTTGTAGATTTTAGATTAGGTTTTTCACTGTCCATAATGCTAAATTAAAGTAGTTAAATATAAATATAAATAGGAAACAGAAGAGAAATGTACAGTGATCACCCATTTTGTGCCCATAATCTTTTTCATGGAAATCCCAGTCATAAGAGTTGAGTCCATACATGCTACGATCACGGTATTAATTTGTAGGTAAAATATTTTTGTAGATTTTAGAATAGGTCTTTCCCTGTCCATAATGCTAAATTAAAGAACTTAAATATAAATATAAATAGGAAACAGAAGAGAGAGGTACAGTGATCACCCATTTTGTGCCCACAATCTTTTTCATCAAAATCCCAGTCATATGAGTCGAGTCCATGCATGCTACGATCACGGTATGAATTTGTAGGTAAAATATTTTTTTGTAGATTTTAGATTAGGTCTTTCCCTGTCCTTAATGCTAAATTAAAGAAGTTAAATATAAATATAAATAGGAAACAGAAGAGAAATGTACAGTGATCACCCATTTTGTGCCCACAATCTTTTTCATCGAAATCCCAGTCTTATGTCTCGAGTCCATGCATGCTACTATCACGGTATGAATTGGAAGGCAAAATATTTTTTTGTAGATTTTAGATTAGGTCTTTCCCTGTCCATAATGCTAAATTAAAGAAGTGAAATATAAATATAAATGGGAAACAGAAGAGAAATGTACAGTGATCACCCATTTTGTGCCCACAATCTTTTTCATCGAAATCCCAGTCATATGAGTCGAGTCCATGTATGCTACAATCACGGTATGAATTTGTAGGTAAAATATTTTTTTGTAGATTTTAGATTAGGTCTTTCCATGTCCATAATGCTAAATTAAAGAAGTTAAATATAAATATAAATAGGAAACAGAAGAGAAATGTACAGTGATCACCCATTTTGTGCACACAATCTTTTTCATCGAAATCCCAGTCATATGAGTCGAGTCCATGCATGCTATGATCACGGTATGAATTTGTAGGTAAAATATTTTTTTGTAGATTTTAGATTAGGTCTTTCCCTGTCCATAATGCTAAATTAAAGAAGTCAAATATAAATATAAATAGGAAACAGAAGAGAAATGTACAGTGATCACCCATTTTGTGCCCACAATCTTTTTCATCGAAATCCTAGTCATAAGAGTCGAGTCCATGCATGCTACGATCACGGTATGAATTTGAAAGGAAAATATTTTTTTATAGATTTTAGATTAGGTCTTTCCCTGTCCATAATGCTAAATTAAAGAAGTTAAATATAAATATAAATAGGAAACAGCAGAGAAATGTACAGTGATCACCCATTTTGTGCCCACAATCTTTTTCATCGAAATCCCAGTCATATCTGTCGAGTCCATGCATGCTACGATCACGGTATGAATTTGTAGGTAAAATATTTTTTGTAGATTTTAGATTAGGTCTTTTCCTGTCCATAATGCTAAATTAAAGAAGTTAAATATAAATATAAATAGGAAACAGAAGAGAAATGTACAGTGATCACCCATTTTGTGCCCACAATCTTTTTCATCGAAATCCCAGTCATATGACTCGAGTCCATGCATGCTACGATCACGGTATGAATTTGTAGGTAAAATATTTTTTTGTAGATTTCAGATTAGGTCTTTCCCTGTCCATAATGCTAAATTAAAGAAGTGAAATATAAATATAAATAGGAAACAGAAGAGAAATGTACAGTGATCAGCCAGTTTGTGCACACAATCTTTTTCATCGAAATCCCAGTCATATGAGTCAAGTCCATGTATGCTACGATCACGGTATGAATTTGTAGGTAAAATATTTTTTTGTAGATTTCAGATTAGGTCTTTCCCTGTCCATAATGCTAAATTAAAGAAGTGAAATATAAATATAAATAGGAAACAGAAGAGAAATGTACAGTGATCAGCCAGTTTGTGCACACAATCTTTTTCATCGAAATCCCAGTCATATGAGTCAAGTCCATGTATGCTACTATCACGGTATGAATTGGAAGGCAAAATATTTTTTTGTAGATTTTAGATTAGGTCTTTCCCTGTCCATAATGCTAAATTAAAGAAGTGAAATATAAATATAAATGGGAAACAGAAGAGAAATGTACAGTGATCACCCATTTTGTGCCCACAATCTTTTTCATCGAAATCCCAGTCATATGAGTCGAGTCCATGTATGCTACGATCACGGTATGAATTTGTAGGTAAAATATTTTTTTGTAGATTTTAGATTAGGTCTTTCCATGTCCATAATGCTAAATTAAAGAAGTTAAATATAAATATAAATAGGAAACAGAAGAGAAATGTACAGTGATCACCCATTTTGTGCACACAATCTTTTTCATCGAAATCCCAGTCATATGAGTCGAGTCCATGCATGCTATGATCACGGTATGAATTTGTAGGTAAAATATTTTTTGTAGATTTTAGATTAGGTCTTTCCATGTCCATAATGCTAAATTAAAGAAGTTAAATATAAATATAAATAGGAAACAGAAGAGAAATGTACAGTGATCACCCATTTTGTGCACACAATCTTTTTAATCGAAATCCCAGTCATATGAGTCGAGTCCATGCATGCTACGATCACGGTATAAATTTGAAGGCAAAATATTTTTTTGTAGATTTTAGATTAGGTCTTTTCCTGTCCTTAATGCTAAATTAAAGAAGTTAAATATAAATATAAATAGGAAACAGAACAGAAATGTACAGTGATCACCCATTTTGTGCCCACTATCTATTTCATCGAAATCCCAGTCATATTAGTCGAATCCATGCATGCTACGATCACGGTATGAAATTGTAGGTAAAATATTGTTTTGTAGATATTGATTAGGTTATTCCCTGTCCATAATGCTAAATTAAAGAAGTTAAATATAAATATAAATAGTAAAAAGAAGAGAAATGTACAGTGATCACCCATTTTGTGCCCACAATCTTTTTCATCGAAATCCTAGTCATAAGAGTCGAGTCCATGCATGCTACGATCACGGTATGAATTTGAAAGCAAAATATTTTTTTGTAGATTTTAGATTAGGTCCTTCCCTGTCCTTAATGCTAAATTAAAGAAGTTTAATATAAATATAAATAGGAAACAGAAGAGAAATGTACAGTGATCACCCATTTTGTGCACACAATCTTTTTCATCGAAATCCCAGTCATATGAGTCGAGTCCATGCATGCTACGATCACGGTATGAATTTGAAGGCAAAATATTTTTTTGTAGATTTTATATTAGGTCCTTCCCTGTCCTTAATGCTAAATTAAAGAAGTTAAATATAAATATGAATAGGAAACAGAAGAGAATTGTACAGTGATCACCCATTTTGTGCCCACAATCTTTTTCATCGAAATCCCAGTCATATGAGTCGAGTCCATGCAGGCTACGATCACGGTATGAATTTGAAGGCAAAATATTTTTTTGTAGATTTTAGATTATGTCCTTCCCTGTCCTTAATGCTAAATTAAAGAAGTTAAATATAAATATAAATAGGAAACAGAAGAGAAATGTACAGTGATCACCCATTTTGTGCACACAATCTTTTTCATCGAAATCCCAGTCATATGTGTCGAGTCCATGCATGCTACGATCACGGTATGAATTTGTAGGTAAAATATTTTTTTGTAGATTTTAGATTAGGTCTTTCCCTGTCCATAATGCTAAATTAAAGAAGTCAAATATAAATATAAATAGGAAACAGAAGAGAAATGTACAGTGATCACCCATTTTGGGCCCACAATCTTTTTAATCGAAATCCCAGTCATATGAGTCGAGTCCATGCATGCTACGATCACGGTATAAATTTGAAGGCAAAATATTTTTTTGTAGATTTTAGATTAGGTCTTTTCCTGTCCTTAATGCTAAATTAAAGAAGTTAAATATAAATATAAATAGGAAACAGAACAGAAATGTACAGTGATCACGCATATTGTGCCCACTATCTTTTTCATCGAAATCCCAGTCATATGAGTCGAATCCATGCATGCTACGATCACGGTATGAAATTGTAGGTAAAATATTGTTTTGTAGATATTGATTAGGTTATTCCCTGTCCATAATGCTAAATTAAAGATGTTAAATATAAATATAAATAGGAAACAGAAGAGAAATGTACAGTGATCACCCATTTTGTGCCCACAATCTTTTTCATCGAAATCCCAGTCATATGAGTCGAGTCCATGCATGCTACGATCACGGTATAAAGTTGAAGGCAAAATATTTTTTTGTAGATTTTAGATTAGGTCTTTCCCTGTCCTTAATGCTAAATTAAAGAAGTTAAATATAAATATAAATAGTAAACAGAAGAGAAATGTACAGTGATCACCCATATTGTGCCCACAATCTTTTTCATCGAAATCCTAGTCATATGAGTCGAGTCCATGCATGCTACGATCACGGTATGAATTTGAAAGCAAAATATTTTTTTATAGATTTTAGATTAGGTCTTTCCCTGTCCATAATGCTAAATTAAAGAAGTTAAATATAAATATAAATAGGAAACAGAAGAGAAATGTACAGTGATCACCCATTTTGTGTCCACAATCTTTTTCATCGAAATCCCAGTCATATGAGTCGAGTCCATGCATGCTACGATCACGGTATGAATTTGAAGGCAAAATATTTTTTCGTAGATTTTAGATTAGGTCCTTCCCTGTCCTTAATGCTAAATTAAAGTAGTTAAATATAAATATAAATAGGAAACAGAAGAGAAATGTACAGTGATCACCCATTTTGTGCACACAATCTTTTTCATCGAAATCCCAGTCATATGAGTCGAGTCCATGCATGCTACGATCACGGTATGAATTTGAAGGCAAAATATTTTTTTGTAGATTTTAGATTAGGTCCTTCCCTGTCCTTAATGCTAAATTAAAGAAGTTAAATATAAATATGAATAGGAAACAGAAGAGAAATGTACAGTGATCACCCATTTTGTGCACACAATCTTTTTCATCGAAATCCCAGTCATATGAGTCGAGTCCATGCATACTACGATCACGGTATGAATTTCAAGGCAAAATATTTTTTTGTAGATTTTAGATTAGGTCCTTCCCTGTCCTTAATGCTAAATTAAAGAAGTTAAATATAAATATAAATAGGAAACAGAAGAGAAATGTACAGTGATCACCCATTTTTTGCACACAATCTTTTTCATCGAAATCCCAGTCATATGTGTCGAGTCCATGCATGCTATGATCACGGTATGAATTTGTAGGTAAAATATTTTTTTGTAGATTTTAGATTAGGTCTTTCCCTGTCCATAATGCTAAATTAAAGAAGTCAAATATAAATATAAATAGGAAACAGAAGAGAAATGTACAGTGATCAACCATTTTGGGCCCACAATCTTTTTCATCGAAATCCCAGTCATATGAGTCGAGTCCATGCATGCTACGATCACGGTATAAATTTGAAGGCAAAATATTTTTTTGTAGATTTTAGATTAGGTCTTTTCCTGTCCTTAATGCTAAATTAAAGAAGTTAAATACAAATATAAATAGGAAACAGAACAGAAATGTACAGTGATCACCCATTTTGTGCCCACTATCTTTTTCATCGAAATCCCAGTCATATGAGTCGAATCCATGCATGCTACGATCACGGTATGAAATTGTAGGTAAAATATTGTTTTGTAGATATTGATTAGGTTATTCCCTGTCCATAATGCTAAATTAAAGAAGTTAAATATAAATATAAATAGTAAACAGAAGAGAAATGTACAGTGATCACCCATTTTGTGCCCACAATCTTTTTCATCGAAATCCTAGTCATAAGAGTCGAGTCCATGCATGCTACGATCACGGTATGAATTTGAAAGCAAAATATTTTTTTATAGATTTTAGATTAGGTCTTTCCCTGTCCATAATGCTAAATTAAAGAAGTTAAATATAAATATAAATAGGAAACAGCAGAGAAATGTACAGTGATCACCCATTTTGTGCCCACAATCTTTTTCATCGAAATCCCAGTCATATCTGTCGAGTCCATGCATGCTACGATCACGGTATGAATTTGTAGGTAAAATATTTTTTGTAGATTTTAGATTAGGTCTTTCCCTGTCCATAATGCTAAATTAAAGAAGTTAAATATAAATATAAATAGGAAACAGTAGAGAAATGTACAGTGATCATCCATTTTGTGCCCACAATCTTTTTCATCGAAATCCTAGTCATATGAGTCGAGTCCATGCATGCTACGATCACCGTATGAATTTGAAGCAAAATATTTTTTTATAGATATTAGATTAGGTCTTTCCCTGTCCATAATGCTAAATTAAAGAAGTAAAATATAAATATAAATAGGAAACAGAAGAGAAATGTACAGTGATCACTCATTTTGTGCCCACAATCTTTTTCATCGAAATCCCAGTCATATGAGTCGAGTCCATGCATGCTACGATCACGGTATGAATTTGAAGGCAAAATATTTTTTTGTAGATTTTAGATTAGGTCCTTCCCTGTCCTTAATGCTAAATTAAAGAAGTTAAATATAAATATAAATAGGAAACAGAAGAGAAATGTACAGTGATCACCCATTTTGTGCACACAATCTTTTTCATCGAAATCCCAGTCATATGTGTCGAGTCCATGCATGCTATGATCACGGTATGAATTTGTAGGTAAAATATTTTTTTGTAGATTTTAGATTAGGTCTTTCCCTGTCCATAATGCTAAATTAAAGAAGTCAAATATAAATATAAATAGGAAACAGAAGAGAAATGTACAGTGATCAACCATTTTGGGCCCACAATCTTTTTAATCGAAATCCCAGTCATATGAGTCGAGTCCATGCATGCTACGATCACGGTATAAATTTGAAGGCAAAATATTTTTTTGTAGATTTTAGATTAGGTCTTTTCCTGTCCTTAATGCTAAATTAAAGAAGTTAAATATAAATATAAATAGGAAACAGAACAGAAATGTACAGTGATCACCCATTTTGTGCCCACTATCTATTTCATCGAAATCCCAGTCATATGAGTCGAATCCATGCATGCTACGATCACGGTATGAAATTGTAGGTAAAATATTGTTTTGTAGATATTGATTAGGTTATTCCCTGTCCATAATGCTAAATTAAAGAAGTTAAATATAAATATAAATAGTAAACAGAAGAGAAATGTACAGTGATCACCCATTTTGTGCCCACAATCTTTTTCATCGAAATCCTAGTCATAAGAGACGAGTCCATGCATGCTACGATCACGGTATGAATTTGAAAGCAAAATATTTTTTTATAGATTTTAGATTAGGTCTTTCCCTGTCCATAATGCTAAATTAAAGAAGTTAAATATAAATATAAATAGGAAACAGCAGAGAAATGTACTGTGATCACCCATTTTGTGCCCACAATCTTTTTCATCGAAATCCCAGACATATCTGTCGAGTCCATGCATGCTACGATCACGGTATGAATTTGTAGGTAAAATATTTTTTGTAGATTTTAGATTAGGTCTTTCCCTGTCCATAATGCTAAATTAAAGAAGTTAAATATAAATATAAATAGGAAACAGTAGAGAAATGTACAGTGATCATCCATTTTGTGCCCACAATCTTTTTCATCGAAATCCTAGTCATATGAGTCGAGTCCATGCATGCTACGATCACCGTATGAATTTGAAGCAAAATATTTTTTTATAGATATTAGATTAGGTCTTTCCCTGTCCATAATGCTAAATTAAAGAAGTTTAATATAAATATAAATAGGAAACAGAAGAGAAATGTACAGTGATCACCCATTTTGTGCACACAATCTTTTTCATCGAAATCCCAGTCATATGAGTCGAGTCCATGCATGCTACGATCACGGTATGAATTTGTAGGTAAAATATTTTTTTGTAGATTTTATATTAGGTCTTTCCCTCTCCATAATGCTAAATTAAAGAAGTCAAATATAAATATAAATAGGAAACAGAAGAGAAATGTACAGTGATCACCCATTTTGTGCCCACAATCTTTTTCATCGAAATCCCAGTCATATGAGTCGAGTCCATGCATGCTACGATCACGGTATGAATTTGAAGGCAAAATATTTTTTTGTAGATTTTAGATTATGTCCTTCCCTGTCCTTAATGCTAAATTAAAGAAGTTAAATATAAATATAAATAGGAAACAGAAGAGAAATGTACAGTGATCACCCATTTTGTGCACACAATCTTTTTCATCGAAATCCCAGTCATATGTGTCGAGTCCATGCATGCTACGATCACGGTATGAATTTGTAGGTAAAATATTTTTTTGTAGATTTTAGATTAGGTCTTTTCCTGTCCATAATGCTAAATTAAACATGTTAAATATAAATATAAATAGGAAACAGAAGAGAAATGTACAGTGATCACCCATTTTGTGCCCACAATCTTTTTCATCGAAATCCCAGTCATATGAGTCGAGTCCATGCATGCTACGATCACGGTATAAAGTTGAAGGCAAAATATTTTTTTGTAGATTTTAGATTAGGTCTTTCCCTGTCCTTAATGCTAAATTAAAGAAGTTAAATATAAATATAAATAGTAAACAGAAGAGAAATGTACAGTGATCACCCATATTGTGCCCACAATCTTTTTCATCGAAATCCTAGTCATATGAGTCGAGTCCATGCATGCTACGATCACGGTATGAATTTGAAAGCAAAATATTTTTTTATAGATTTTAGATTAGGTCTTTCCCTGTCCATAATGCTAAATTAAAGAAGTTAAATATAAATATAAATAGGAAACAGAAGAGAAATGTACAGTGATCACCCATTTTGTGTCCACAATCTTTTTCATCGAAATCCCAGTCATATGAGTCGAGTCCATGCATGCTACGATCACGGTATGAATTTGAAGGCAAAATATTTTTTCGTAGATTTTAGATTAGGTCCTTCCCTGTCCTTAATGCTAAATTAAAGTAGTTAAATATAAATATAAATAGGAAACAGAAGAGAAATGTACAGTGATCACCCATTTTGTGCACACAATCTTTTTCATCGAAATCCCAGTCATATGAGTCGAGTCCATGCATGCTACGATCACGGTATGAATTTGAAGGCAAAATATTTTTTTGTAGATTTTAGATTAGGTCCTTCCCTGTCCTTAATGCTAAATTAAAGAAGTTAAATATAAATATGAATAGGAAACAGAAGAGAAATGTACAGTGATCACCCATTTTGTGCACACAATCTTTTTCATCGAAATCCCAGTCATATGAGTCGAGTCCATGCATGCTACGATCACGGTATGAATTTGTAGGTAAAATATTTTTTTGTAGATTTTAGATTAGGTCTTTCCCTGTCCATAATGCTAAATTAAAGAAGTCAAATATAAATATAAATAGGAAACAGAAGAGAAATGTACAGTGATCACCCATTTTGTGCCCACAATATTTTTCATCGAAATCCCAGTCATATGAATCGAGTCCATGCATGCTACGTTCACGGTATGAATTTGAAGGCAAAATATTTTTTTGTAGATTTTAGATTAGGTCTTTTCCTGTCCTTAATGCTAAATTAAAGAAGTTAAATATAAATATAAATAGGAAACAGAACAGAAATGTACAGTGATCACCCATTTTGTGCCCACTATCTATTTCATCGAAATCCCAGTCATATGAGTCGAATCCATGCATGCTACGATCACGGTATGAAATTGTAGGTAAAATATTGTTTTGTAGATATTGATTAGGTTATTCCCTGTCCATAATGCTAAATTAAAGAAGTTAAATATAAATATAAATAGTAAACAGAAGAGAAATGTACAGTGATCACCCATTTTGTGCCCACAATCTTTTTCATCGAAATCCTAGTCATAAGAGACGAGTCCATGCATGCTACGATCACGGTATGAATTTTAAAGCAAAATATTTTTTTATAGATTTTAGATTAGGTCTTTCCCTGTCCATAATGCTAAATTAAAGAAGTTAAATATAAATATAAATAGGAAACAGCAGAGAAATGTACTGTGATCACCCATTTTGTGCCCACAATCTTTTTCATCGAAATCCCAGACATATCTGTCGAGTCCATGCATGCTACGATCACGGTATGAATTTGTAGGTAAAATATTTTTTGTAGATTTTAGATTAGGTCTTTCCCTGTCCATAATGCTAAATTAAAGAAGTTAAATATAAATATAAATAGGAAACAGTAGAGAAATGTACAGTGATCATCCATTTTGTGCCCACAATCTTTTTCATCGAAATCCTAGTCATATGAGTCGAGTCCATGCATGCTACGATCACCGTATGAATTTGAAGCAAAATATTTTTTTATAGATATTAGATTAGGTCTTTCCCTGTCCATAATGCTAAATTAAAGAAGTAAAATATAAATATAAATAGGAAACAGAAGAGAAATGTACAGTGATCACCCATTTTGTGTCCACAATCTTTTTCATCGAAATCCCAGTCATATGAGTCGAGTCCATGCATGCTACGATCACGGTATGAATTTGAAGGCAAAATATTTTTTTGTAGATTTTAGATTAGGTCCTTCCCTGTCCTTAATGCTAAATTAAAGAAGTTTAATATAAATATAAATAGGAAACAGAAGAGAAATGTACAGTGATCACCCATTTTGTGCACACAATCTTTTTCATCGAAATCCCAGTCATATGAGTCGAGTCCATGCATGCTACGATCACGGTATGAATTTGTAGGTAAAATATTTTTTTGTAGATTTTATATTAGGTCTTTCCCTCTCCATAATGCTAAATTAAAGAAGTCAAATATAAATATAAATAGGAAACAGAAGAGAAATGTACAGTGATCACCCATTTTGTGCCCACAATCTTTTTCATCGAAATCCCAGTCATATGAGTCGAGTCCATGCATGCTACGATCACGGTATGAATTTGAAGGCAAAATATTTTTTTGTAGATTTTAGATTATGTCCTTCCCTGTCCTTAATGCTAAATTAAAGAAGTTAAATATAAATATAAATAGGAAACAGAAGAGAAATGTACAGTGATCACCCATTTTGTGCACACAATCTTTTTCATCGAAATCCCAGTCATATGTGTCGAGTCCATGCATGCTACGATCACGGTATGAATTTGTAGGTAAAATATTTTTTTGTAGATTTTAGATTAGGTCTTTTCCTGTCCATAATGCTAAATTAAACATGTTAAATATAAATATAAATAGGAAACAGAAGAGAAATGTACAGTGATCACCCATTTTGTGCCCACAATCTTTTTCATCGAAATCCCAGTCATATGAGTCGAGTCCATGCATGCTACGATCACGGTATAAAGTTGAAGGCAAAATATTTTTTTGTAGATTTTAGATTAGGTCTTTCCCTGTCCTTAATGCTAAATTAAAGAAGTTAAATATAAATATAAATAGTAAACAGAAGAGAAATGTACAGTGATCACCCATATTGTGCCCACAATCTTTTTCATCGAAATCCTAGTCATATGAGTCGAGTCCATGCATGCTACGATCACGGTATGAATTTGAAAGCAAAATATTTTTTTATAGATTTTAGATTAGGTCTTTCCCTGTCCATAATGCTAAATTAAAGAAGTTAAATATAAATATAAATAGGAAACAGAAGAGAAATGTACAGTGATCCTCCTTTCTTTGTCCACAATCTTTTTCATCGAAATCCCAGTCATATGAGTCGAGTCCATGCATGCTACGATCACGGTATGAATTTGAAGGCAAAATATTTTTTCGTAGATTTTAGATTAGGTCCTTCCCTGTCCTTAATGCTAAATTAAAGTAGTTAAATATAAATATAAATAGGAAACAGAAGAGAAATGTACAGTGATCACCCATTTTGTGCACACAATCTTTTTCATCGAAATCCCAGTCATATGAGTCGAGTCCATGCATGCTACGATCACGGTATGAATTTGAAGGCAAAATATTTTTTTGTAGATTTTAGATTAGGTCCTTCCCTGTCCTTAATGCTAAATTAAAGAAGTTAAATATAAATATGAATAGGAAACAGAAGAGAAATGTACAGTGATCACCCATTTTGTGCACACAATCTTTTTCATCGAAATCCCAGTCATATGAGTCGAGTCCATGCATGCTACGATCACGGTATGAATTTGTAGGTAAAATATTTTTTTGTAGATTTTAGATTAGGTCTTTCCCTGTCCATAATGCTAAATTAAAGAAGTCAAATATAAATATAAATAGGAAACAGAAGAGAAATGTACAGTGATCACCCATTTTGTGCCCACAATATTTTTCATCGAAATCCCAGTCATATGAATCGAGTCCATGCATGCTACGTTCACGGTATGAATTTGAAGGCAAAATATTTTTTTTTAGATTTTAGATTAGGTCTTTTCCTGTCCTTAATGCTAAATTAAAGAAGTTAAATATAAATATAAATAGGAAACAGAACAGAAATGTACAGTGATCACCCATATTGTGCCCACTATCTTTTTCATCGATATCCCAGTTATATGAGTCGAATCCATGCATGCTACGATCACGGTATGAAATTGTAGGTAAAATATTGTTTCGTAGATATTGATTAGGTTATTCCCTGTCCATAATGCTAAATTAAAGATGTTAAATATAAATATAAATCGGAAACAGAAGAGAAATGTACAGTGATCACCCATTTTGTGCCCACAATCTTTTTCATCGAAATCCTAGTCATATGAGTCGTGTCCATGCATGCTACAATCACGGTATGAATTTGAAAGCAAAATATTTTTTTATAGATTTTAGATTAGGTCTTTCCCTGTCCATAATGCTAAATTAAAGAAGTTAAATATAAATATAAATAGGAAACAGAAGAGAAATGTACAGTGATCACCCATTTTGTGCCCACAATCTTTTTAATCGAAATCCCAGTCATATCTGTCGAGTCCATGCATGCTACGATCACGGTATGAATTTGTAGGTAAAATATTTTTTGTAGATTTTAGATTAGGTCTTTCCCTGTCCATAATGCTAAATTAAAGAAGTTAAATATAAATAGGAAACAGTAGAGAAATGCTAAATTAAAGAAGTTAAATATAAATAGGAAACAGTAGAGAAATGTACAGTGATCATCCATTTTGTGCCCACAATCTTTTTCATCGAAATCCTAGTCATATGAGTCGAGTCCATGCATGCTACAATCACCGTATGAATTTGAAGGCAAAATATTTTTTTATAGATATTAGATTAGGTCTTTCACTGTATGAATAGGAAACAGAAGAGAAATGTACAGTGATCACCCATTTTGTGCCCACAATCTTTTTCGTTAAATATAAATATAAATAGGAAACAGAAGAGAAATGTACAGTGATCACCCATTTTGTGCCCACAATCTTTTTCATCGAAATCCCAGTCCTATGTGTCGAGTCCATGCATGCTACGATCACGGTATGAATTTGTAGATAAAATATTTTTTTGTAGATTTTAGATTAGGTCTTTCCCTGTCCATAATGCTAAATTAAAGAAGTCAAATATAAATATAAATAGGAAACAGAAGAGAAATGTACAGTGATCACCCATTTTGTGCCCACAATCTTTTTCATCGAAATCCCAGTCATATGAGTCGAGTCCATGCATGCTACGATCACGGTATAAATTTGAAGGCAAAATATTTTTTTGTAGATTTTAGATTAGGTCTTTCCCTCTCCTTAATGCTAAATTAAAGAAGTTAAATATAAATATAAATAGTAAACAGAAGAGAAATGTACAGTGATCACCCATTTTGGGCCCACAATCTTTTTAATCGAAATCCCAGTCATATGAGTCGAGTCCATGCATGCTACGATCACGGTATAAATTTGAAGGCAAAATATTTTTTTGTAGATTTTAGATTAGGTCTTTTCCTGTCCTTAATGCTAAATTAAAGAAGTTAAATATAAATATAAATAGTAAACAGAATAGAAATGTACAGTGATCACCTATTTTGTGCCCACTATCTTTTTCATCGAAATCCCAGTCATATGTGTCGAATCCATGCATGCTACGATCACGGTATGAAATTGTAGGTAAAATATTGTTTTGTAGATTTTAGATTAGGTTATTCCCTGTCCATAATGCTAAATTAAAAATGTTAAATATAAATATAAATAGGAAACAGAAGCGAAATGTACAGTGATCACCCATTTTGTGCCCACAATCTTTTTCATCGAAATCCCAGTCATATGAGTCGAGTCCATGCATGCTACGATCACGGTATGAATTTGTAGATAAAATATTTTTTGTAGATTTTAGATTAGGTCTTTCCCTGTCCATAATGCTAAATTAAAGAAGTCAAATATAAATATAAATAGGGAACAGAAGAGAAATGTACAGTGATCACCCATTTTGGGCCCACAATCTTTTTCATCGAAATCCCAGTCATATGAGTCGAGTCCATGCATGCTACGATCACGGTATGAATTTGAAGGCAAAATATTGTTTTGTAGATTTTAGATTAGGTCTTTTCCTGTCCTTAATGCTAAATTAAAGAAGTTAAATATAAATATGAATAGGAAACAGAACAGAAATGTACAGTGATCACCCATATTGTGCCCACAATCTTTTTCATCGAAATCCTAGTCATATGAGTCGAGTCCATGCATGCTACGATCACGGTATGAAATTGAAAGCAAAATATTTTTTTATAGATTTTAGATTAGGTCTTTCCCTGTCCATAATGCTAAATTAAAGAAGTTAAATATAAATATAAATAGGAAACAGAAGAGAAATGTACAGTGATCACCCATTTTGTGTCCACAATCTTTTTCATCGAAATCCCAGTCATATGAGTCGAGTCCATGCATGCTACGATCACGGTATGAATTTGAAGGCAAAATATTTTTTTGTAGATTTTAGATTAGGTCCTTCCCTGTCCTTAATGCTAAATTAAAGTAGTTAAATATAAATATAAATAGGAAACAGAAGAGAAATGTACAGTGATCACCCATTTTGTGCACACAATCTTTTTCATCGAAATCCCAGTCATATGAGTCGAGTCCATGCATGCTACGATCACGGTATGAATTTGAAGGCAAAATATTTTTTTGTAGATTTTAGATTAGGTCCTTCCCTGTCCTTAATGCTAAATTAAAGAAGTTAAATATAAATATGAATAGGAAACAGAAGAGAAATGTACAGTGATCACCCATTTTGTGCACACAATCTTTTTCATCGAAATCCCAGTCATATGAGTCGAGTCCATGCATGCTACGATCACGGTATGAATTTGTAGGTAAAATATTTTTTTGTAGATTTTAGATTAGGTCTTTCCCTGTCCATAATGCTAAATTAAAGAAGTCAAATATAAATATAAATAGGAAACAGAAGAGAAATGTACAGTGATCACCCATTTTGTGCCCACAATATTTTTCATCGAAATCCCAGTCATATGAGTCGAGTCCATGCATGCTACGATCACGGTATGAATTTGAAGGCAAAATATTTTTTTATAGATTTTAGATTAGGTCTTTTCCTGTCCTTAATGCTAAATTAAAGAAGTTAAATATAAATATAAATAGTAAACAGAATAGAAATGTACAGTGATCACCTATTTTGTGCCCACTATCTTTTTCATCGAAATCCCAGTCATATGTGTCGAATCCATGCATGCTACGATCACGGTATGAAATTGTAGGTAAAATATTGTTTTGTAGATTTTAGATTAGGTTATTCCCTGTCCATAATGCTAAATTAAAAATGTTAAATATAAATATAAATAGGAAACAGAAGCGAAATGTACAGTGATCGCCCATTTTGTGCCCACAATCTTTTTCATCGAAATCCCAGTCATATGAGTCGAGTCCATGCATGCTACGATCACGGTATGAATTTGTAGATAAAATATTTTTTGTAGATTTTAGATTAGGTCTTTCCCTGTCCATAATGCTAAATTAAAGAAGTCAAATATAAATATAAATAGGGAACAGAAGAGAAATGTACAGTGATCACCCATTTTGGGCCCACAATCTTTTTCATCGAAATCCCAGTCATATGAGTCGAGTCCATGCATGCTACGATCACGGTATGAATTTGAAGGCAAAATATTGTTTTGTAGATTTTAGATTAGGTCTTTTCCTGTCCTTAATGCTAAATTAAAGAAGTTAAATATAAATATGAATAGGAAACAGAACAGAAATGTACAGTGATCACCCATATTGTGCCCACAATCTTTTTCATCGAAATCCTAGTCATATGAGTCGAGTCCATGCATGCTACGATCACGGTATGAATTTGAAAGCAAAATATTTTTTCATAGATTTTAGATTAGGTCTTTCCCTGTCCATAATGCTAAATTAAAGAAGTTAAATATAAATATAAATAGGAAACAGAAGAGAAATGTACAGTGATCACCCATTTTGTGTCCACAATCTTTTTCATCGAAATCCCAGTCATATGAGTCGAGTCCATGCATGCTACGATCACGGTATGAATTTGAAGGCAAAATATTTTTTCGTAGATTTTAGATTAGGTCCTTCCCTGTCCTTAATGCTAAATTAAAGTAGTTAAATATAAATATAAATAGGAAACAGAAGAGAAATGTACAGTGATCACCCATTTTGTGCACACAATCTTTTTCATCGAAATCCCAGTCATATGAGTCGAGTCCATGCATGCTACGATCACGGTATGAATTTGAAGGCAAAATATTTTTTTGTAGATTTTAGATTAGATCCTTCCCTGTCCTTAATGCTAAATTAAAGAAGTTAAATATAAATATGAATAGGAAACAGAAGAGAAATGTACAGTGATCACCCATTTTGTGCACACAATCTTTTTCATCGAAATCCCAGTCATATGAGTCGAGTCCATGCATGCTACGATCACGGTATGAATTTGTAGGTAAAATATTTTTTTGTAGATTTTAGATTAGGTCTTTCCCTGTCCATAATGCTAAATTAAAGAAGTCAAATATAAATATAAATAGGAAACAGAAGAGAAATGTACAGTGATCACCCATTTTGTGCCCACAATATTTTTCATCGAAATCCCAGTCATATGAGTCGAGTCCATGCATGCTACGATCACGGTATGAATTTGAAGGCAAAATATTTTTTTTTAGATTTTAGATTAGGTCTTTTCCTGTCCTTAATGCTAAATTAAAGAAGTTAAATATAAATATAAATAGGAAACAGAACAGAAATGTACAGTGATCACCCATATTGTGCCCACTATCTTTTTCATCGAAATCCCAGTTATATGAGTCGAATCCATGCATGCTACGATCACGGTATGAAATTGTAGGTAAAATATTGTTTCGTAGATATTGATTAGGTTATTCCCTGTCCATAATGCTAAATTAAAGATGTTATATATAAATATAAATCGGAAACAGAAGAGAAATGTAAAGTGATCACACATTTTGTGCCCACAATCTTTTTCATCGAAATCCTAGTCATATGAGTCGTGTCCATGCATGCTACAATCACGGTATGAATTTGAAAGCAAAATATTTTTTTATAGATTTTGGATTAGGTCTTTCCCTGTCCATAATGCTAAATTAAAGAAGTTAAATATAAATATAAATAGGAAACAGAAGAGAAATGTACAGTGATGACCCATTTTGTGCCCACAATCTTTTTCATCGAAATCCCAGTCATATCTGTCGAGTCCATGCATGCTACGATCACGGTATGAATTTGTAGGTAAAATATTTTTTGTAGATTTTAGATTAGGTCTTTCCCTGTCCATAATGCTAAATTAAAGAAGTTAAATATAAATATAAATAGGAAACAGTAGAGAAATGTACAGTGATCATCCATTTTGTGCCCACAATCTTTTTCATCGAAATCCTAGTCATATGAGTCGAGTCCATGCATGCTACAATCACCGTATGAATTTGAAGGCAAAATATTTTTTTGTAGATTTTAGATTAGGTCTTTCCCTGTCCATAATGCTAAATTAAAGAAGTTACATATAAATATAAATAGGAAACAGAATAGAAATGTACAGTGATCACCCATTTTGTGCCCACAATCTTTTTCATCGAAATCCCAGTCATATGATTCGAGTCCATGCATGCTACGACCACGGTATGAATTTGAAGGCAAATTATTTTTTTGTAGATTTTAGATTGTCTTTCCCTGTCCATAATGCTAAATTAAAGAAGTTAAATATAAATATAAATAGGAAACAGAAGAGAAAGGTACAATGATCACCCATTTTGTGCCCACAATCTTTTTCATCGAAATCCCAGGAATATCAGTCGAGTCCATGCATGCTACGATCACGGTATGAATTTGAAGGCAAAATATTTTTTTGTAGATTTTAGATTAGGTCTTTCCCTGTCCATAATGCTAAATTAAAGAAGTTAAATATAAATATCAATAGGAAACAGAAGAGAATGATACAGTGATCACCCATTTTGGGCCCAGAATCTTTTTCATCGAAATCCCAGTCATATGAGTCGAGTCCATGCATGCTACGATTACGGTATAAATTTGAAGGCGAAATATTTTTTTGTAGATTTTAGATTAAGGCTTTCCGTGTCCATAATGCTAAATTAAAGAAGTTAAACATAAATATAAATAGTAAACAGAAGAGAAATGTACAGTGATCACCCATTTTGTGCCCACAATCTTTTTCATCGAAATCCCAGTCATATGAGTCGAATCCATGCATGCTACGATCACGGTATGAATTTGTAGGTAAAATACTTTTTTGTAGATTTTAGATTAGGTCATTCCCTGTCGATAATGCTAAATTAAAGAAGTTAAATATAAATAGGAAAGAGAAGAGAAATGTATAGTGATCACCCATTTTGTGCCCACAATCTTTTTCATCGAAATCCCAGTCATATGAGTCGAGTCCATGCATGCTACGATCACGGTATGAATTTGTAGGTAAAATATTTTTTGTAGATTTTAGATGAGGTCTTTCCCTGTCCATAATGCTAAATTAAAGAAGTTAAACATAAATATAAATAGTAAACAGAAGAGAAATGTACAGTGATCACCCATTTTGTGCCCACAATCTTTTTCATCGAAATCCCAGTCATATGAGTCGATTCCATGCATGTTACGATCACGGTATGAATTTGTAGGTAAAATATTTTTTTGTAGATTTTAGATTATGTCATTCCCTGTCGATAATGCTAAATTAAAGAAGTTAAACATAAATATAAATAGGAAACAGAAGAGAAATGTACAGTGATCACCCATTTCGGGCCCATAATCTTTTTCATCGAAATCCCAGTCATGTGAGTCGAGTCCATGCATGCTACGATCACGGCATGAATTTGTAGGTAAAATATTTTTTTGTAGATTTTAGATTAGGTCTTTACCTGTCCATAATGCTAAATTAAAGGAGTTAAATATAAATATAAATAGGAAACAGAAGAGAAATGTACAGTGATCACCCATTTTGTGCCCAAAATCTTTTTCATCGAAATCCCAGTCATATGAGTCGAGTCCATGCATGCTACGATCACGGTATGAATTTGAAGGCAAAATATTTTTTTGTAGCATTTAGATTAAGTCTTTCCCTGTCCATAATGCTAAATTAAAGAGGTTAAATATAAATATAAATAGGAAACAGAAGAAAAATGTACAGTGATCACCCATTTTGTGCCTACAATATTTTTCATCGAAATCCCAGTCATATGAGTCGAGTTCATGCATGCTACGATCACGGTAGGAATTTGTAGGTAAAATATTTTTTTGTAGATTTTAGATTAGGTCTTTCCCTGTCCATAATGCTAAATTGAATAAGTTAAATATAAATATGAATAGGAAACTGAAGAGAAATGTACAGTGATCACCCAGTTTGTGCCTACAATCTTTTTCATCGTAATCCCAGTCATATGAGTCGAGTCCATGCATGCTACGATCACGGGATGAATTTGTAGGTAAAATATTTTTTCTAGATTTTAGATTAGGTCTTTCCCTGTCCATTATGCTAAATTAAAGAAGTTAAATATAAAAATAAATACGAAACAGAAGAGAAATGTACAGTGATCACCCATTTTGTGCCCACAATCTTTTTCATCGAAATCCCAGACATATGAGTCGAGTCCATGCATGCTAGGATCACGGTATGAATTTGTAGGTAAAATAATTTTTGTAGACTTTAGATTGACTTTCCTTGTCCATAATGCTAAATTAAAGAAGTTAAATATAAACATAAATAGGAAACAGAAGAGAAATGTACAGTGATCACCCATTGTGTGCCTACAACCTTTTTCATTGAAATCCCAGTCATATGAGTCGAGTCCATGCATGCTACTATCACGGGATGAATTTGTAGGCAAAATATGTTTTTGTAGATTTTAGATTAGGTCTTTCCCTGTCCATAATGCTAAATTAAAGAAGTTAAATATAAATATAAATAGGAAACAGAAGAGAAATGTACAGTGATCACCCATTTTGTGCCTACAATCTTTTTTATCGTAATCCCAGTCATATGAGTCGAGTCCATGCATGCTACGATCACGGGATGAATTTGTAGGTAAAATATTTTTTTGTAGATTTTAGATTAGGTCTTTCCCTGTCCATAATGCTAAATTAAAGAAGTTAAATATAAATATGAATAGGAAACAGAAGAGAAATGTTCAGTGATCACCCATTTTATGCCCACAATCTGTTTCATCGAAATCCCAGTCATATGAGTCGACTCCGTGCATGCTACGATCACGGTATGAATTTGAAGGCAAAATATTTTTTTGTAGATTTTAGATTGTCTTTCCCTGTCCATAACGCTAAATTAAAGGAGTTAAATATAAATATAAATAGGAAACAGCAGAGAAATGTACAGTGATCACCCATTTTGTACCCACAATCTTTTTCATCGAAATCCCAGTCATATGAGTCGAGTCCATGCATGCTGCGATCACGGTATGAATTTGAAGGCAAAATATTTTTTTGTACATTTTAGATTGTCTTTCCCTGTCCATAATGCTAAATTAAAGGAGTTAAATATAAATATAAATAGGAAACAGAAGAGAAATGTACAGTGATCACCCATTTCGTGCCCACAATCTTTTTCATCGAAATCCCAGTCATATGAGTCGAGCCCATGCATGCTACGATCCCGGCATGGATTTGTAGGTAAAATATTTTTTTGTAGATTTTAGATTAGGTCTTTCCCTGTCCATAATGCTAAATTAAAGAAGTTAAATATAAATATAAATAGGAAACAGAAGAGAAATGTACAGTGATCACCCATTGTGTGCCTACAATCTTTTTCATTGAAATCCCAGTCATATGAGTCGAGTCCATGCGTGCTACTATCACGGTATGAATTTGAAGGCAAAATATTTTTTTGTAGATTTTAGATTAGGTCTTTCCCTGTCCATAATGCTAAATTAAAGAAGTTAAATATAAATATAAATACGAAACAGAAGAGAAATGTTCAGTGATCCCCCATTTGCGCCCACAATCTTTTTCATAAAAATCCCAGTCATATGCGTCGAGTCCATGCATGCTACGATCACGGTATGAATTTGTAGGTAAAATATTTTTTGTAGATTTTAGATTAGGTCTTTCCCTGTCCATAATGCTAAATTAAAGAAGTTAAATATAAATATAAATAGGAAACAGAAGAGAAATGTTCAGTGATCCCCCATTTTGTGCCCACAATCTTTTTCATAAAAATCCCAGTCATATGAGTTGAGTCCATGCATGCGACTATCATGGGATGAATTTGTAGGCAAAATATGTTTTTGTTGATTTTAGATTGACTTTCCCTGTCCATAATGCTAAATTAAAGAAGTTAAATATAAACATAAATAGGAAACAGAAGAGAAATGTACAGTGATCACCCATTTTGTGCCCACAGTCTTTTTCATAAAAATCCCAGTCATATGAGTTGCGTCCATGTATGCTACTATCACGGGATGAATTTGTAGGCAAAATATGTTTTTGTAGATTTTAGATTGACTTTCCCTGTCCATAATGCTAAATTAAAGAAGTTAAATATAAATATAAATAGGAAACAGAAGAGAAATGTTCAGTGATCACCCATTTTATGCCCACAATCTTTTTCATCGAAATCCCAGTCATATGAGTCGAGTCCATGCATGCTATGATCACCGTATGAATTTGTAGGTAAAATATTGTTTTGTAGATTGTAGATTAGGTCTTTCCCTGTCCATAATGCCAAATTAAAGAAGTTAAATATAAATATAAATAGGAAACAGAAGAGAAATGTACAGTGATCACCAATTTTTTGCCCACAATCTTTTTCATGGAAATCCCAGTCATATGAGTCGAGTCCATGCATGCTCCGATAACGGTATGAATTTGTAGGTAAAATATTTTTTGTAGATTTTAGATCAGGTCTTTCCCTGTCCATAATGCTAAATTAAAGAAGTTATATATAACTATAAATAGGAAAGTGAAGAGAAATCTACAGTGATCACGCATTTTGTGCCCACAATCTTTTTCATCGAAATCCCAGTCATATGAGTCGAGTCCATGCATGCTACGATCACGGTATGAACTTGTAAGTAAGATATTTTTTTGTAGATTTTAGATTAGGTCATTCCCTGTCCATAATGCTAAATTAAAGAAGTTAAATATAAATATAAATAAGAAACAGAAGAGAAATGTACAGTGATCACCCATTTTGTGCCCACAATCTTTTTCATCGAAATCCCAGTCATATGAGTCGAGTCCATGCATGCTACGATCACGGTATGAACTTGTAGGTAAAATATTTTTTTGTAGGTTTTAGATTAGGTCTTTCCATGTCCATAATGCTAAATTAAAGAAGTTAAATAAAAATATTAATAGGAAACAGAAGAGAAATGTACAGTGATCACCCATTTTGTGCCCACAATCTTTTTCATCGAAATCCCAGTCATATGAGTCGAGTCCATGCATGCTACGATCACGGTATAAATTTGAAGGCAAAATATTTTTTTGTAGATATTAGATTAGTTCTTTCCCTGTCCTTAATGCTAAATTAAAGAAGTTAAATATAAATATAAATAGGAAACAGGAGAGAAATGTACAGTGATCACCCATTTTGTGCCCACAATCTTTTTCATCGAAATCCCAGTCATATGAGTCGAGTCCATGCATGCTACGATCACGGTATGAATTTGTAGGTAAAATATTTTTTTGTAGATTTTACATTAGGGCTTTCCCTGTCCATAATGCTAAATTAAAGAACTTAAATATAAATATAAATAGGAAACAGAAGAGAAATGTTCAGTGATCACCCATTTTGTGCCCACAATCTTTTTCATCGAAATGCCAGTCATATGAGTCGATTCCATGCATGCTACGATCACGGTATGAATTTGAAGGCAAAATATTTTTTTGTAGATTTTAGAATAGGTCATTCTTTGTCCATAATGCTAAATTAAAGAAGTTAAATATAAATATGAATAGGAAACAGAAGAGAAACGTACAGTGATCACCCATTTTGTGCCTACAATCTTTTTCATCGAAATCCCAGTCATATGAGTCGAGTCAATGCATGCTACAATCACGGTATGAATTTGAAGGCAAAATATTTTTTTGTAGATTTTTGATTAGGTCTTTCCCTGTCCATAATGCTAAATTAAAGAGATTAAATATAAATATAAATAGGAAACAGAAGAGAAATGTAGAGTGATCACCGAGTTTGTGCCTACAATGTTTTTCATCAAAATCCCAGTCATATGAGTCGAGTCCATGCATGCTACTATCACGGTATGAATTTGAAGGCAAAATATGTTTTTGTAGATTTTAGATTAGGTCTTTCCCTGTCCATAATGCTAAATTAAAGAAGTTAAATATAAATATAAATAGGAAACAGAAGAGAAATATACAGTGATCACCAATTTTGTGCCTACAATCTTTTTCATCGAAATCCCAGTCATATGAGTCGTGTCCATGCATGCTACGATCACGGTATGAATTTGTAGGTAAAATATTTTTTTGTAGATTTTAGATTAGGTCTTTCCCTGTCCATAATGCTAAATTAAAGAAGTTAAATATAAATATAAATAGGAAACAGAAGAGAAACGTACAGTGATCACCCATTTTATGCCGACAATCTTTTTCATCGAAATCCCAGCCATATGAGTCGAGTCCATGCATGCTACGATCATGGCATGAATTTGTATGTAAATTTTTTTTTTGTAGATTTTAGATTAGGTCTTTCTCTGTCCATAATGCTAAATTAAAGAAGTTAAATATAAATATAAATAGGAAACAGAAGAGAAATGTACAGTGATCACCCAGTTTTTTCCTACAATCTTTTTCATCGAAATCCCATTCATATGAGTCGAGTCCATGCGTGCTACTATCACGGTATGAATTTGAAGGCAAAATATTTTTTTGTAGATTTTAGATTAGGTCTTTCCCTGTCCATAATGCTAAATTAAAGATGTTAAATATAAAAATAAATAGGAAACGGAATAGAAATATACAGTGATCACCCATTGTGTGCCCACAATCTTTTTCATCGAAATCCCCGTCATATGAGTCAAGTCCATGCATGCTACGATCACGGTATGAATTTGTAGGTAAAATATTTTTTTGTAGATTTTAGATTGACTTTCCCTGTCCATAATGCTAAATTAAGAAGTTAAATATAAATATAAATAGGAAACAGAAGAGAAATGTACAGTGATCACCCAGTTCTTGTCTACAATCTTTTTCATCGAAATCCCAGTCATATGAGTCGAGTCCATGCATGCTACGATCACGGTATGAATTTGTAGGTAAAATATTTTTTGGTAGATTTTAGATTAGGTCATTCTTTGTCCATAATGCTAAATTAATGAAGTTAAATATAAATATAAATAGGAAACAGAAGAGAAATGTACAGTGATCACCCATTTTGTGCCCACAAATTTTTCATCGAAATCCCAGTCATATGAGTCGAGTCCATGCATGCTACGATTACGGTATGAATTTGTAGGTAAAATATTTTTTGTAGATTTTAGATTAGGTGATTCTTTGTCCATAATGCTAAATTAAAGAAGTTAAATATAAAAATAAATAGGAAACAGAAGAGAAATGTACAGTGATCAGCCATTTTGTGCCCACAATCTTTTTCATACAAAATCCCAGTCATATGAGTCGAGTCCATGCATGCTACGATCACGGTATGAATTTGTAGGTAAAATATATTTTGTAGATTTTAGATTAGGTCTTTCCCTGTCCATAATGATAAATTAAAGTTAAATATAAATATAAATAGGAAACAGAAGAAAAATGTACAGTGATCACCCATTTTGTGCCTACAATATTTTTCATCGAAATCCCAGTCATATGAGTCGAGTTCATGCATGCTACGATCACGGTAGGAATTTGTAGGTAAAATATTTTTTTGTAGATTTTAGATTAGGTCTTTCCCTGTCCATAATGCTAAATTGAATAAGTTAAATATAAATATGAATAGGAAACTGAAGAGAAATGTACAGTGATCACCCAGTTTGTGCCTACAATCTTTTTCATCGTAATCCCAGTCATATGAGTCGAGTCCATGCATGCTACGATCACGGGATGAATTTGTAGGTAAAATATTTTTTCTAGATTTTAGATTAGGTCTTTCCCTGTCCATAATGCTAAATTAAAGAAGTTAAATATAAAAATAAATACGAAACAGAAGAGAAATGTACAGTGATCACCCATTTTGTGCCCACAATCTTTTTCATCGAAATCCCAGACATATGAGTCGAGTCCATGCATGCTAGGATCACGGTATGAATTTGTAGGTAAAATAATTTTTGTAGACTTTAGATTGACTTTCCTTGTCCATAATGCTAAATTAAAGAAGTTAATATAAACATAAATAGGAAACAGAAGAGAAATGTACAGTGATCACCCATTGTGTGCCTACAATCTTTTTCATTGAAATCCCAGTCATATGAGTCGAGTCCATGCGTGCTACTATCACGGTATGAATTTGAAGGCAAAATATTTTTTTGTAGATTTTAGATTAGGTCTTTCCCTGTCCATAATGCTAAATTAAAGAAGTTAAATATAAATATAAATAGGAAACAGAAGAGAAATGTTCAGTGATCCCCCATTTTGTGCCCACAATCTTTTTCATAGAAATCCCAGTCATATGAGTCGAGTCCATGCATGCTACTATCACGGGATGAATTTGTAGGCAAAATATGTTTTTGTAGATTTTAGATTAGGTCTTTCCCTGTCCATAATGCTAAATTAAAGAAGTTAAATATAAATATAAATAGGAAACAGAAGAGAAATGTACAGTGATCACCCATTTTGTGCCTACAATCTTTTTCATCGTAATCCCAGTCATATGAATCGAGTCCATGCATGCTGCGATCACGGTATGAATTTGAAGGCAAAATATTTTTTTGTACATTTTAGATTGTCTTTCCCTGTCCATAATGCTAAATTAAAGGAGTTAAATATAAATATAAATAGGAAACAGAAGAGAAATGTACAGTGATCACCCATTTCGTGCCCACAATCTTTTTCATCGAAATCCCAGTCATATGAGTCGAGCCCATGCATGCTACGATCCCGGCATGGATTTGTAGGTAAAATATTTTTTTGTAGATTTTAGATTAGGTCTTTCCCTGTCCATAATGCTAAATTAAAGAAGTTAAATATAAATATAAATAGGAAACAGAAGAGAAATGTACAGTGATCACCCATTGTGTGCCTACAATCTTTTTCATTGAAATCCCAGTCATATGAGTCGAGTCCATGCGTGCTACTATCACGGTATGAATTTGAAGGCAAAATATTTTTTTGTAGATTTTAGATTAGGTCTTTCCCTGTCCATAATGCTAAATTAAAGAAGTTAAATATAAATATAAATACGAAACAGAAGAGAAATGTTCAGTGATCCCCCATTTGCGCCCACAATCTTTTTCATAAAAATCCCAGTCATATGAGTCGAGTCCATGAATGCTACTATCACGGGATGAATTTGTAGGCAAAATATGTTTTAGTAGATTTTAGATTAGGTCTTTCCCTGTCCATAATGCTAAATTAAAGAAGTTAAATATAAATATAAATAGGAAACAGAAGAGAAATGTACAGTGATCACCCATTTTGTGCCCACAATCTTTTTCATCGAAATCCCAGTCATATGAGTCGAGTCCATGCATGCTACGATCACGGTATGAATTTGTAGGCAAAATATTTTTTTGTATATTTTAGATTGACTTTCCCTGTCCATAATGCTAAATTAAAGAAGTTAAATATAAACATAAATAGGAAACAGAAGAGAAATGTACAGTGATCACCCATTTTGTGCCCACAATCTTTTTCATCGAAATCCCAGTCATATGAGTCGAGTCCATGCATGCTACGATCACGGTATGAATTTGTAGGTAAAATATTTTTTTGTAGATTTTAGATTAGGTCTTTCCCTGTCCATAATGCTAAATTAAAGAAGTTAAATATAAATATAAATAGGAAACAGAAGAGAAATGTTCAGTGATCACCCATTTTACGCCCACAATCTTTTTCATCGAAATCCCAGTCATATGAGTCGAGTCCATGCATGCTACTATCACGGTATGAATTTGAAGGCAAAATATTTTTTTGTAGATTTTAGATTGTCTTTTCCTGTCCATAACGCTAAATTAAAGGAGTTAAATATAAATATAAATAGGAAACAGAAGAGAAATGTACAGTGATCACCCATTTTGTACCCACAATCTTTTTCATCGAAATCCCAGTCATATGAGTCGAGTCCATGCATGCTGCGATCACGGTATGAATTTGAAGGCAAAATATTTTTTTGTACATTTTAGATTGTCTTTCCCTGTCCATAATGCTAAATTAAAGAAGTTAAATATAAACATAAATAGGAAACAGAAGAGAAATGTACAGTGATCACCCATTGTGTGCCTACAATCTTTTTCATTGAAATCCCAGTCATATGAGTCGAGTCCATGCGTGCTACTATCACGGTATGAATTTGAAGGCAAAATATTTTTTTGTAGATTTTAGATTAGGTCTTTCCCTGTCCATAATGCTAAATTAAAGAAGTTAAATATAAATATAAATACGAAACAGAAGAGAAATGTTCAGTGATCCCCCATTTTGTGCCCACAATCTTTTTCATAAAAATCCCAGTCATATGAGTCGAGTCCATGCATGCGACTATCACGGGATGAATTTGTAGGCAAAATATGTTTTTGTAGATTTTAGATTGACTTTCCCTGTCCATAATGCTAAATTAAAGAAGTTAAATATAAATATAAATAGGAAACAGAAGAGAAATGTTCAGTGATCACCCATTTTATGCCCAAAATCTTTTTCATCGAAATCCCAGTCATATGAGTCGAGTCCATGCATGCTATGATCACCGTATGAATTTGTAGGTAAAATATTTTTTTGTAGATTGTAGATTAGGTCTTTCCCTGTCCATAATGCCAAATTAAAGAAGTTAAATATAAATATAAATAGGAAACAGAAGAGAAATGTACAGTGATCACCAATTTTTTGCCCACAATCCTTTTCATCGAAATCCCAGTCATATGAGTCGAGTCCATGCATGCTACGATCACGGTATGAATTTGCAGGTAAAATATTTTTTTGTAGATTTTAGATTAGGTTTTTCCATGTCCATAATGGTAAATTAAAGAAGTTAAATATAAATATAAATAGGAAACAGAAGAGAAATGTACAGTGATCACCCATTTTGTGCCCACAGTCTTTTACATCGAAATCCCAGTCATATGAATCGAGTCCATGCATGCTACGATCACGGTATCTTGTGCCCACAATCTTCTACATCGAAATCCCAGTCATATGAATCGAGTCCATGCATGCTACGATCACGGTATGAATTTGTAGGTAAAATATTTCTTTGTAGATTTTAGATTAGGACTTTCCCTGTCCGTAATGCTAAATTAAAGAAGTTAAATATAAATATAAATACGAAACAGAAGAGAAATGTTCAGTGATCCCCCATTTTGTGCCCACAATCTTTTTCATAAAAATCCCAGTCATATGAGTCGAGTCCATGCATGCTACTATCACGGGATGAATTTGTAGGCAAAATATGTTTTTGTAGATTTTAGATTGACTTTCCCTGTCCATAATGCTAAATTAAAGAAGTTAAATATAAATATAAATAGGAAACAAGAGAAATGTACAGTGATCACCCATTTTGTGCCCACAATCTTTTTCATAAAAATCCCAGTCATATGAGTTGCGTCCATGCATGCTACTATCACGGGATGAATTCGTAGGCAAAATATGTTTTTGTAGATTTTAGATTGACTTTCCCTGTCCATAATGCTAAATTAAAGAAGTTAAATATAAATATAAATAGGAAACAGAAGAGAAATGTTCAGTGATCACCCATTTTATGCCCAAAATCTTTTTCATCGCAATCCCAGTCATATGAGTCGAGTCCATGCATGCTATGATCACCGTATGAATTTGTAGGTAAAATATTTTTTTGTAGATTGTAGATTAGGTCTTTCACTGTCCATAATGCTAAATTAAAGAAGTTAAATATAACTATAAATAGGAAACAGAAGAGAAATGTACAGTGATCACCCATTTTGTGTCCACAATCTTTTTCATCGAAATCCCAGTCATATGAGTCGAGTCCATGCATGCTACTATCACGGGATGAATTTGTAGGCAAAATATGTTTTAGTAGATTTTAGATTAGGTCTTTCCCTGTCCATAATGCTAAATTAAAGAAGTTAAATATAAATATAAATAGGAAACAGAAGAGAAATGTACAGTGATCACCCATTTTGTGCCCACAATCTTTTTCATCGAAATCCCAGTCATATGAGTCGAGTCCATGCATGCTACGATCACGGTATGAATTTGTAGGCAAAATATTTTTTTGTATATTTTAGATTGACTTTCCCTGTCCATAATGCTAAATTAAAGAAGTTAAATATAAACATAAATAGGAAACAGAAGAGAAATGTACAGTGATCACCCATTTTGTGCCCACAATCTTTTTCATCGAAATCCCAGTCATATGAGTCGAGTCCATGCATGCTACGATCACGGTATGAATTTATAGGTAAAATACTTTTTGTAGATTTTAGATTAGGTCTTTCCCTGTCCATAATGCTAAATTAACGAAGTTAAATATAAATATAAAAAGGAAACAGAAGAGAAATGTACAGTGATCACCCAGTTCTTTCCTACATTCTTTTTCATCGAAATCCCAGTCAAATGAGTCGAGACCATGCATGCTACGATCACGGGATGAATTTGTAGATAAAATATTTTTTTGTAGATTTTAGATTAGGACTTTCCCTGTCCATAATGCTAAATTAAAGATGTTAAATATAAAAATAAATAGGAAACAGAATAGAAATATACAGTGATCACCCATTGTGTGCCCACAATCTTTTTCATCGAAATCCCAGTCATATGAGTCGAGTCCATGCATGCTACGATCACGGTATGAATTTGTAGGTAAAATACTTTTTGTAGATTTTAGATTAGGTCTTTCCCTGTCCATAATGCTAAATTAAAGAAGTTAAATATAAATATAAATAGGAAACAGAAGAGAAATGTACAGTGATCACCCATTTCATGCCCACAATCTTTTTCATCGAAATCCCAGTCATATGAGTCGAGTCCATGCATGCTACGATCCCAGCATGGATTTGTAGGTAAAATATTTTTTTGTAGATTTTAGAATAGGTCTTTCCATGTCCATAATGCTAAATTAAAGAAGTTAAATATAAATATAAATAGGAAACAGAAGAGAAATGTACAGTGATCACACATTTTGTGCCCACAATCTTTTACATCGAAATCCCAGTCATATGAATCGAGTCCATGCATGCTACGATCACGGTATGAATTTGTAGGTAAAATATTTCTTTGTAGATTTTAGATTAGGACTTTACCGGTCCATAATGCTAAATTAAAGAAGTTAAATATAAATATCAATAGGAAACAGAAGAGAAATGTACAGTGATCACCCATTTTGTGCCTACAATCTTTTTCATCGTAATCCCAGTCATATGAGTCGAGTCCATGCATGCTACGATCACGGGATGAATTTGTAGGTAAAATATTTTTTTGTAGATTTTTGATTAGGTCTTTCCCTGTCCATAATGCTAAATTAAAGAAGTTAAATATAAAAATAAATACGAAACAGAAGAGAAATGTACAGTGATCACCCATTTTGTGCCCACAATCTTTTTCATCGAAATCCCAGTCATATGAGTCGAGTCCATGCGTGCTACTATCACGGTATGAATTTGAAGGCAAAATATGTTTTTGTAGATTTTAGATTGACTTTCCCTGTCCATAATGCTAAATTAAAGAAGTTAAACATAAACATAAATAGGAAACAGAAGAGAAATGTACAGTGATCACCCATTTTGTGCCCACAATCTTTTTCATAAAAATCCCAGTCATATGAGTTGAGTCCATGCATGCTACTATCACGGGATGAATTTGTAGGCAAAATATGTTTTTGTAGATTTTAGATTGACTTTCCCTGTCCATAATGCTAAATTAAAGAAGTTAAATATAAATATAAATAGGAAACAGAAGAGAAATGTTCAGTGATCACCCATTTTATGCCCACAATCTTTTTCATCGAAATCCCAGTCATATGAGTCGAGTCCATGCATGCTATGATCACCGTATGAATTTGAAGGCAAAATATTTTTTTGTTAAATTTAGATTGTCTTTCCCTGTCCATAACGCTAAATTAAAGAAGTTAAATATAAATATAAATAGGAAACAGAAGAGAAATGTACAGTGATCACCCATTGTGTGCCTACAATCTTTTTCATTGAAATCCCAGTCATATGAGTCGAGTCCATGCGTGCTACTATCACGGTATGAATTTGAAGGCAAAATATTTTTTTGTAGATTTTAGATTAGGTCTTTCCCTGTCCATAATGCTAAATTAAAGAAGTTAAATATAAATATAAATACGAAACAGAAGAGAAAAGTTCAGTGATCCCCATTTTGTGCCCACAATCTTTTTCATAAAAATCCCAGTCATATGAGTCGAGTCCATGCATGCTACTATCACGGGATGAATTTGTAGGCAAAATATGTTTTTGTAGATTTTAGATTAGGTCTTTCCCTGTCCATAATGCTAAATTAAAGAAGTTAAATATAAATATAAATAGGAAACAGAAGAGTAATGTACAGTGATCACCCATTTTGTGCCCACAATCTTTTTCATCGAAATCCCAGTCATATGAGTCGAGTCCATGCATGCTACGATCACGGTATGAATTTGTAGGCAAAATATTTTTTTGTAGATTTTAGATTGTCTTTCCCTGTCCATAATGCTAAATTAAAGAAGTTAAATATAAACATAAATAGGAAACAGAAGTGAAATGTACAGTGATCACCCAGTTCTTTCCTACAATCTTTTTCATCGAAATCCCAGTCATATGAGTCGAGACCATGCATGCTACAATCACGGGATGAATTTGTAGAAAAAATATGTTTTTGTAGATTTTAGATTGACTTTCCCTGTCCATAATGCTAAATTAAAGAAGTTAAATATAAATATAAATAGGAAACAGAAGAGAAATGTACAGTGATCACGCATTGTGTTCCTACAATCTTTTTCATTGAAATCCCAGTCATATGAGTCGAGTCCATGCGTGCTACTATCACGGTATGAATTTGAAGGCAAAATATTTTTTTGTAGATTTTAGATTAGGTCTTTCCCTGTCCATAATGCTAAATTAAAGAAGTTAAATATAAATATAAATACGAAACAGAAGAGAAATGTTCAGTGATCCCCCATTTTGTACCCACAATCTTTTTCATAAAAATCCCAGTCATATGAGTCGAGTCCATGCATGCTACTATCACGGGATGAATTTGTAGGCAAAATATGTTTTTGTAGATTTTAGATTAGGTCTTTCCCTGTCCATAATGCTAAATTAAAGAAGTTAAATTTAAATATAAATAGGAAACAGAAGAGAAATGTACAGTGATCACCCATTTTGTGCCCACAATCTTTTTCATCGAAATCCCAGTCATATGAGTCGAGTCCATGCATGCTACGATCACGGTATGAATTTGTAGGCAAAATATTTTTTTGTAGATTTTAGATTGACTTTCCATGTCCATAATGCTAAATTAAAGAAGTTAAATATAAACATAAATAGGAAACAGAAGAGAAATGTACAGTGATCACCCATTTTGTGCCCACAATCTTTTTCATCGAAATCCCAGTCATATGAGTCGAGTCCATGCATGCTACGATCACGGTATGAATTTGTAGGTAAAATATTTTTTGTAGATTTTAGATTAGGTCTTTCCCTGTCCATAATGCTAAATTAAAGATGTTAAATATAAAAATAAATAGGAAACAGAATAGAAATATACAGTGATCACCCATTGTGTGCCCACAATCTTTTTCATCGAAATCCCAGTCATATGAGTCGAGTCCATGCATGCTACGATCACGGTATGAATTTGTAGGTAAAATATTTTTTTGTAGATTTTAGATTAGGTCTTTCCCTGTCCATAATGCTAAATTAAAGAAGTTAAATATAAATATAAATAGGAAACAGAAGAGAAATGTTCAGTGATCACCCATTTTATGCCCACAATCTTTTTCATCGAAATCCCAGTCATATGAGTCGAGTCCATGCATGCTACTATCACGGTATGAATTTGAAGGCAAAATATTTTTTTGTAGATTTTAGATTGTCTTTTCCTGTCCATAACGCTAAATTAAAGGAGTTAAATATAAATATAAATAGGAAACAGAAGAGAAATGTACAGTGATCACCCATTTTGTACCCACAATCTTTTTCATCGAAATCCCAGTCATATGAGTCGAGTCCATGCATGCTGCGATCACGGTATGAATTTGAAGGCAAAATATTTTTTTGTAGATTTTAGATTAGGTCATTCTTTGTCCATAATGCTAAATTAAAGAAGTTAAATATAAAAATAAATAGGAAACAGAAGAGAAATGTAAAGTGATCACCCATTTTGTGCCTACAATATTTTTCATTGAAATCCCAGTCATATGAGTCGAGTTCATGCATGCTACGATCACGGTAGGAATTTGTAGGTAAAATATTTTTTTGTAGATTTTAGATTAGGTCTTTCCCTGTCCATAATGCTAAATTGAATAAGTTAAATATAAATATAAATAGGAAACTGAAGAGAAATGTACAGTGATCACCCAGTTTGTGCCTACAATCTTTTTCATCGTAATCCCAGTCATATGAGTCGAGTCCATGCATGCTACGATCACGGTACGAATTTGTAGGTAAAATATTTTTTTGTAGATTTTAGATTAGGTCTTTCCCTGTCCATAATGCTAAATTAAAGAAGTTAAATATAAATAATAATAGGAAACAGAAGAGAAATGTACAGTGATCACCCATTTTGTGCCCAATATCTTTTTCATCGAAATCCCAGTCATATGAGTCGAGTCCATGCATGCTACGATCACGGTATGAATTTGAAGGCAAAATATGTTTTTGTAGATGTTAGATTATGTCTATCCCTGTCCTTAATGGTAAATTAAAGAAGTTAAATATAAATATAAATAGTAAACAGAAGAGAAATCTACAGTGATCACCCATTTTGTGCTCACAATCTTTTTCATCGAAATCCCAGTCATATGTGTAGAGTCCATGTATGCTACGATCACGGTATGAATTTGTAGGTAAACTATTTTTTTGTAGATATTAGATTAGGTCTTTCCCTGTCCATAATGCTAAATTATAGAAGTTAAATATAAATATAAATAGGAAACAGAAGAGAAATGTACAGTGATCACCCATTTTGTGCCCACAATCTTTTTCATCGAAATCCCAGTCATATGAGTCGAGTCCATGCATGATACGATCACGGTATGAACATGTAGGTAAAACATTTTTTTGTAGATTTTAGATTAGGTCTTTCTCTGTCCATAATACTGAATTAAAGAAGTTAAATATAAATATTAATAGGAAACAGAAAAGAAATGTACAGTGATCACCCATTTTGTGACCACAATCTTTTTCAGGGAAATCCCAGTCATATGAGTCGAGTCCATGCATGCTACGATCACGGTATGAATTTGAAGGCAAAATTTTTTTTTGTAGATTTTAGATTAGGTCTTTCCCTGTCCATAATGCTAAATTAAAGAAGTTAAATATAAATATCAATAGGAAACAGAAGAGAAATGTACAGTGATCACCCATTTTGTGCCCACAATATTTTTCATCGAAATCCCAGTCATATGAGTCGAATCCATGCATGCTACGATCACGGTATAAATTTGAAGGCAAAATATTTTTTTGTAGATTTTAGATTAGGTCTTTCCCTGTCCATAATGCTAAATTAAAGAAGTTAAATATAAATATAAATAGGAAACAGAAGAGAAATGATCAGTGATCACCCATTTTATGCCCACAATCTTTTTCATCGAAATCCCAGTCATATGAGTCGAGTCCATGCATGATACGATCACGGTATGAATTTGTAGGTAAAATATTTTTTTGTAGATTTTAGATTAGGTCTTTCCCTGTCCATAATACTGAATTAAAGAAGTTAAATATAAATATTAATAGGAAACAGAAGAGAAATGTACAGTGATCACCCATTTTGTGCCCACAATATTTTTCATCGAAATCCCAGTCATATGAGTCGAATCCATGCATGCTACGATCACGGTATAAATTTGAAGGCAAAATATTTTTTTGTAGATTTTAGATTAGGTCTTTCCCTGTCCATAATGCTAAATTAAAGAAGTTAAATATAAATATAAATAGGAAACAGAAGAGAAATGTACAGTGATCTCCCATTTTGTGCCCAATATCTGTTTCATCGAAATCCCAGTCATATGAGTCGAGTCCATGCATGCTACGATCACGGTATGAATTTGAAGGCAAAATATTTTTTTGTAGATTTTAGATTATGTCTTTCCCTGTCCATAATGCTAAATTAAAGAAGTTAAATATAAATATAAATTGGAAACACAAGAGAAATGTACAGTGATCACCCATTTTGTGCCCACAATCTTTTTCATTGAAATCCCAGTCATATGAGTCGAGTCCATGCATGCTATGATCATGATATGAATTTGAAGGCAAAATATTTTTTTGTAGATTTTAGATTTTCTTTCCCTGTCCATAATGCTAAATTAAAGAAGTTAAATATAAATTTAAATAGGAAACAGAAGAGAAATGTACAGTGATCAGCCTTTTTGTGCCCATACTCTTTTTCATCGAAATCCATGTCATATGAGTCGAGTCCATGCATGCTACGATCACGGTATGAAGTTGTATGTAAAATTTTTTTTTGTAGACTTTACATTAGGTCTTTCCCTGTCCATAATGCTAAATTAAAGAAGTTAAATATAAATATAAATAGGAAACAGAAGAGAAATGTACAGTGATCACCCATTTGGTGCCCACAATCTTTTTCATCGAAATCCCAGTCATATGAGTCGAGTCCATGCATGCTACGATCACGGTATAAATTTGAAGGCAAAATATTTTTTTGTAGATTTTAGATTAGGTCTTTCCCTGTCCTTAATGCTAAATTAAAAGAAGTTAAATATAAATATAAATAGGAAACAGAAGAGAAATGTACAGTGATCACCCATTTTGTGCCCACAATCTTTTTCATCGAAATCCCAGTCATATGAGTCGAGTCCATGCATGCTACGATCACGGTATGAATTTGTAGGTAAAATATTTTTTTGTAGATTTTAGATTAGGTCTTTCCCTGTCCATAATGCTAAATTAAAGAAGTGAAATATAAATATAAATAGGAAACAGAAGAGAAATGTACAGTGATCACCCATTTTGTGCCCACAATCTTTTTCATCGAAATCCCAGTCATATGAGTCGATTCCATGCATGCTACGATCACGGTATGAATTTGTTGGTAAAATATTTTTTTGTAGATTTTACATTATGTCTTTCCCTGTCCATAATGCTAAATTAAAGGAGTTAAATATAAATATAAATAGGAAACAGAAGAGGAATGTACAGTGATCACCCACTTTGTGCCTACAATCTTTTTCATCGAAATCCCAGTCATATGAGTCGAGTCCATGCATGCTACGATCACGGTATGAACTTGTAGGTAAAATATTGTTTTGTAGATTTTAGATTAGGTCATTCTCTGTCCATAACGCTAAATTAAAGAAGTTAAATATAAATATAAATAGGAAACAGAAGAGAAATGTACAGTGATCACCCATTTTGTGCACACAATCTTTTTCATCGAAATCCCAGTCACATGTGTCGAGTACATGTATGCTACGATCACGGTATGAATTTGAAGGCAAAATATTTTTTTGTAGATTTTAGATTAGGTCTTTCCCTGTCCTTAATGCTAAATTAAAGAAGTTAAATATAAATATAAATAGGAAACAGAAGAGAAATGTACAGTGATCAACCATTTTCTGCACACAATCTTTTTCATCGAAATCCCAGTCATATGAGTCGAGTCCATGCATGCTACGATCACGGTATGAATTTGAAGGCAAAATATTTTTTGTAGATTTTAGATTTGGACTTTCCCTGTCCTTAATGCTAAATTAAAGAAGTTAAATATAAATATAAATAGGAAACAGAAGAGAAATGTACAGTGATCACCCACTTTGTGCCCACAATCTTTTTCATAGAAATCCCAGTCATATGAGTCGAGTCCATGCACGCTACGATCACGGTATGAATTTGTAGGTAAAATATTTTTTTGTAGATTTTAGATTAGGTCTTTCCCTGTCCATAATACTAAATTAAAGAAGTTAAATATAAATATTAATGGGAAAAAGAAGAGAAATGTACAGTGATCACCCATTTTGTGCCAACAATCTTTTTCATCGAAATCCCAGTCATATGAGTCGAGTCCATGCATGCTACGATCACGGTATGAATTTGAAGGCAAAATATTTTTTTGTAGATTTTAGATTAGGTCTTTCACTGTCCATAATACTGAATTAAAGGAGATAAATATAAATATTAATAGTAAACAGAAGAGAAATGTACAGTGATCACCCATTTTGTGACCACAATCTTTTTCATGGAAATCCCAGTCATATGAGTCGAGTCCATGCATGCTACGATCACGGTATGAATTTGAAGGCAAAATATTTTTTTGTAGATTTTAGATTTGGTCTTTCCCTGTCCATAATGCTAAATTAAAGAAGTTAAATATAAATATAAATTGGAAACACAAGAGAAATGTACAGTGATCACCCATTTTGTGCCCACAATCTTTTTCATCGAAATCCCAGTCATATGAGTCGAATCCATGCATGCTACGATCACGATATGAATTTGAAGGCAAAATATTTTTTTGTAGATTTTAGATTATGTCTTTCCCTGTCCTTAATGCTAAATTAAAGAAGTTAAATATAAATATAAATATAAATAGGAAACAGAAGAGAAATGTACAGTGATCACCCATTTTGTGCCCACAATCTTTTTCATCGAAATCCCAGTCATATGAGTCGAGTCCATGTATGCTACGATCACGGTATGAATTTGTAGGTAAAATATTTTTTTGTAGATTTTAGATTAGGTCTTTCCCTGTCCATAATGTTAATTAAAGAAGTTAAATATAAATAAAAATAGGAAACAGAAGAGAAATGTACAGTGATCACCCATTTTGTGCCCACAATCTTTTTCATCGAAATCCCAGTCATATGAGTCGAGTCCATGCATGCTACGATCACGATATGAATTTGAAGGCAAAATATTTTTTTGTAGATTTTAGATTAGATCTTTCCCTGTCCTTAATGCTAAATTAAAGAAGTTAAATATAAATATAAATAGGAAACACAAGAGAAATGTACAGTGATCCCCCATTTTGTGCCCACAATCTTTTTCATTGAAATCCCAGTCATATGAGTCGAGTCCATGCATGCTACGATCACGGTATGAATTTGAAGGCAAAATATTTTTTTGTACATTTTAGATTTTCTTTCCCTGTCCATAATGCTAAATTAAAGAAGTTAAATAGAAATTTAAAAAGGAAACAGAAGAGAAATGTACAGTGATCACCCTTTTTGTGCCCACACTCTTTTTCATCGAAATACATGTCATATGAGTTGAGTCCATGCATGCTACAATCACGGTATGAATTTGTATGTAAAATATTTTTTTGTAGATTTTACATTAGGTCTTTCCCTGTCCTTAATGCTGAATTAAAGTAGTTAAATATAAATATAAATAGGAAACAGAAGAGAAATGTACAGTGATCACCCATTTTGTGTCCACAATATTTTTCATCGAAATCCCAGTCATATGAGTCGAGTCCATGCATGCTACGATCACGGTACGAATTTGTAGGCAAAATATTTTTTTGTAGATTTTAGATTAGGTCTTTCCCTGTCCTTAATGCTAAATTAAAGAAGTTAAATATAAATATAAATAGTAAACAGAAGAGAAATCTACAGTGATCACCCATTTTGTGCCCACAATATTTTAATCGAAATCCCAGTCATATGAGTCGAGTCCATGCATGCTACGATCACGGTATGAATTTGAAGGCAAAATATTTTTTTGTAGATTTTAGATTAGCTCTTTCCCTGTCCATAATGCTAAATTAAAGAAGTTAAATATAAATATAAATAGGAAACACAAGAGAAATGTACAGTGATCACCCATTTTGTGCCCACAATATTTTCATCGAATTCCCAGTCATATGAGTCGAGTCCATGTATGCTACGATCACGGTATGAATTTGTAGGTAAACTATTTTTTTGTAGATATTAGACTAGGTCTTTCCCTGTCCATAATGTTAATTAAAGAAGTTAAATATAAATATAAATAGGAAACAGAAGAGAAATGTTCAGTGATCACCCATTTTGTGCCACAATATTTTTCATCGAAATCCCAGTCATATAAGTCGAGTCCATGCATGCTACGATCACGGTATGTATTTGTAGGTAAAATATTTTTTTCTTTGATTTTAGATTAGGTCATTCCTTGTCCATAATACTAATTTAAAGAAGTTAAATATAAATAAAAATAGGAAACAGAAGAGAAATGTACACTGATCACCCATTTTGTGCGCACAATCTTTTTCATCGAAATCCCAGTGATATGAGTCGAGTCCATGCATGCTACGATCACGGTATGAATTTGAAGGCAAAATATTTTTTTGTAGATTCTAGATTGTCTTTCCCTGTCCATAATGCTAAATTAAAGAAGTTAAATATAAATATAAATAGGAAACAGAAGAGAAATGTACAGTGATCACCCATTTTGTGACCACAAGCTTTTTGATCGAAATCCTAGTCATATGAGTCGAGTCCATGCATGCTACGATCCCGGTATGAATTTGAAGGCAAAATATTTTTTTGTAGGTTTTAGTTTAGGTCTTTTCCTGTTCATAATGCTAAATTAAAGAAGTTAAATATAAATATAAATAGGAAACAGAAGAGAAATGTACAGTGCTCACCCATTTTGTGACCACAAGCTTTTTGATCGAAATCCTAGTCATATGAGTTGAGTCCATGCATGCTACGATCACGGTATGAATTTGAAGGCAAAATATTTATTTGTAGATTTTAGATTAGGTTTTTCCCTGTCCTTAATGCTAAATTAAAGAAGTTAAATATAAATATAAATAGGAAACAGAAGAGAAATGTACAGTGATCACCCAGTTTGTGCCCACAATCTTTTTCTTCGAAATCCCAGTCATATGAGTCGAGTCCATGCATGCTACGATCACGGTATGAATTTGCAAGTAAAATATTTTTTTGTAGATTTTAGATTAGGTCTTTCCCTGTCCATAATGCTAAATGAAAGAACTTAAATATAAATAATAAATAGGAAACAGAAGAGAAATGTACAGTGATCACCCATTTTGTGCCCACAATCTTTTTCATCGAAATCCCTGTCATATGAGTCGAGTCAATGCATGCTACGATCACGGTATAAATTTGAAGGCAAAATATTTTTTTGTAGATTTTAGATTAGGTCTTTCCCTGTCCATAATGCTAAATTAAAGGAGTTAAATATAACTATAAATAGGAAACAGAAGAAAATGTACAGCGATCACCCATTTTGTGCCCACAATCTTTTTCATCGAAATCCCAGTCATATGAGTCGAGTCCATGCATTCTACGATCACGGTATGAATTTGCAAGTAAAATATTTTTTTGTAGATTTTAGATTAGGTGTTTCGCTGTCCTTAATGCTAAATGAAAGAAGTTAAATATAAATATAAATAGGAAACAGAAGAGAAATGTACAGTGATCACCCATTTTGTGCCCACAATATTTTTCATCGAAATCCCAGTCATATGAGTCGAGTCCATGCATGCTACGATCATGGTATGAATTTGTAGGTAAAATATTTTTTTGTAGATTTTAGATTAGGTCATTCCCTGTCCATAATACTAAATTAAAGAAGTTAAATATATATATAAATAGGAAACAGAAGAGAAATGTACAGTGATCACCCATTATGTGCCCACAATCTTTTTCATCGAAATCCCAGTCATATGAGTCGAGTCCATGTATGCTACGATCACGGTATGAATTTGTAGGTAAAATATTTTTTTGTAGATTTTAGATTAGGTCCTTCCCTGTCCTTAATGCTAAATTAAAGGAGTTAAATATAAATTTAAATAGGAAACAGAAGAGAAATGTACAGTGATCACCCATTTTGTGCCCACAAACTTTTTCATCGAAATCCCAGTCATATGAGTCGAGTCAATGCATGCTACGATTCCGGTATGAATTTGAAGGCTAAATATTTTTTTGTAGGTTTTAGTTTAGGTCTTTCCCTGTCCATAATGCTAAATTAAAGAAGTTAAATATAAATATAAATAGGAAACAGAAGAGAAATGTACAGTGATCACCCATTTTGTGACCACAAGCTTTTTGATCGAAATCCTAGTCATATGAGTCGAGTCCATGCATGCTACGATCCCGGTATGAATTTGAAGGCAAAATATTTTTTTGTAGGTTTTAGTTTAGGTCTTTCCCTGTCCATAATGCTAAATTAAAGAAGTTAAATATAAAAATAAACAGGAAACAGAAGAGAAATGTACAGTGATCACCATTTTGTGACCACAAGCTTTTTGATCGAAATCCTAGTCATATGAGTTGAGTCCATGCATGCTACGATCACGGTATGAATTTGAAGGCAAAATATTTATTTGTAGATTTCAGATTAGGTCTTTCCCTGTCCATAATGCTAAATGAAAGAACTTAAATATAAATATAAATAGGAAACAGAAGAGAAATGTACAGTGATCACCCATTTTGTGCCCACAATCTTTTTCATCGAAATCCCAGTCATATGAGTCGAGTCCATGCATGCTACGATCACGGTATGAATTTGAAGGCAAAATATTTTTTTGTAGATTTTAGATTAGGTCTTTCCCTGCCCATAATGCTAAATTTAAGGAGTTAAATATAAATATAAATAGGAAACAGAAGACAAATGTACAGCGATCACCCATTTTGTGCCCACAATCTTTTTCATTGAAATCCCAGTCATATGAGTCGAGTCCATGCATGCTACGATCACGGTATGAATTTGAAGGCAAAATATTTTTTGTAGATTTTAGATTAGGTCCTTCCCTGTCCTTAATGCTAAATTAAAGAAGTTAAATATAAATTTAAATAGGAAACAGAAGAGAAATGTTCAGTGATCACCCATTTTGTGCGCACAATCTTTTTCATCGAAATCCCAGTCATATGAGTCGAGTCCATGCATGCTACGATCCCGGTATGAATTTGAAGGCAAAATATTTTTTTGTAGATTCTAGATTGTCTTTCCCTGTCCATAATGCTAAATTAAAGAAGTTAAATATAAATATAAATAGGAAACAGAAGAGAAATGTACAGTGATCACCCAGTTTGTGCCCACAATCTTTTTCTTCGAAATCCCAGTCATATGAGTCGAGTCCATGCATGCTACGATCACGGCATGAATTTGCAAGTAAAATATTTTTTTGTAGATTTTAGATTAGGTCTTTCCCTGTCCATAATGCTAAATTAAAGGAGTTAAATATAACTATAAATAAGAAACAGAAGACAAATGTACAGCGATCACCCATTTTGTGCCCACAATCTTTTTCATCGAAATCCCATTCATATGAGTCGAGTCCATGCATGCTACGATCACGGTATGAATTTGAAGGCAAAATATTTTTTTGTAGATTTTAGATTAGGTCCTTCCCTGTCCTTAATGCTAAATTAAAGAAGTTAAATATAAATATAAATAGGAAACAGAAGAGAAATGTACAGTGATCACGCATTTTGTGCCGACAACCTTTTTCATCGAATTCCCAGTCATATGAGTTGAGTCCATGCATGCTATGATCACGGTATGAATTTGAATGCAAAATATTTTTTTGTAGATTTTAGATTAGGTCTTTCCCTGTCCATAATGCTAAATTAAAGGAGTTAAATATAAATATAAATAGGAAACAGAAGAGAAATGTACAGTGATAACCCATTTTGCGCCCACAATCTTTTTCATCGAAATCCCAGTCATATGAGTCGAGTCCATGCATGCTACGATCACGGTATGAATTTGTAGGTAAAATATTTTATTGTAGATTTTAGATTAGGTCTTTCACTGTCCATAATGCTAAATTAAAGAAGTTAAATATAAATATAAATAGGAAACAGAAGAGAAATGTACAGTGATCACCCATTTTGTGCCCACAATCTTTTTCATGGAAATCCCACTCATATGAGTCGAGTCCATACATGCTACGATCACGGTATGAATTTGTAGGTAAAATATTTTTGTAGATTTTAGATTAGGTCTTTCCCTGTCCATAATGCTAAATGAAAGAACTAAAATATAAATAATAAATAGGAAACAGAAGAGAAATGTACAGTGATCACCCATTTTGTGCCCACAATCTTTTTCATCAAAATCCCAGTCATATGAGTCGAGTCCATGCATGCTACGATCACGGTATGAATTTGAAGGCAAAATATTTTTTTGTAGATTTTAGATTAGGTCCTTCCCTGTCCTTAATGCTAAATTAAAGAAGTTAAATATAAATTCAAATAGGAAACAGAAGAGAAATGTTCAGTGATCACCCATTTTGTGCCCACAATATTTTTCATCGAAATCCCAGTCATATGAGTCGAGTCCATGAATGCTACGATCCCGGTATGAATATGAAGGCAAAATATTTTTTTGTAGATTTTAGATTAGGTCTTTCCCTGTCCATAATGCTAAATTAAAGAAGTTAAATATAAATATAAATAGGAAACAGAAGAGAAATGTACAGTGATCACCCATTTTGTGCCTACAATCTTTTTCATCGTAATCCCAGTCATATGAATCGAGTCCATGCATGCTGCGATCACGGTATGAATTTGAAGGCAAAATATTTTTTTGTACATTTTAGATTGTCTTTCCCTGTCCATAATGCTAAATTAAAGGAGTTAAATATAAATATAAATAGGAAACAGAAGAGAAATGTACAGTGATCACCCATTTCGTGCCCACAATCTTTTTCATCGAAATCCCAGTCATATGAGTCGAGCCCATGCATGCTACGATCCCGGCATGGATTTGTAGGTAAAATATTTTTTTGTAGATTTTAGATTAGGTCTTTCCCTGTCCATAATGCTAAATTAAAGAAGTTAAATATAAATATAAATAGGAAACAGAAGAGAAATGTACAGTGATCACCCATTGTGTGCCTACAATCTTTTTCATTGAAATCCCAGTCATATGAGTCGAGTCCATGCGTGCTACTATCACGGTATGAATTTGAAGGCAAAATATTTTTTTGTAGATTTTAGATTAGGTCTTTCCCTGTCCATAATGCTAAATTAAAGAAGTTAAATATAAATATAAATACGAAACAGAAGAGAAATGTTCAGTGATCCCCCATTTGCGCCCACAATCTTTTTCATAAAAATCCCAGTCATATGAGTCGAGTCCATGCATGCTACGATCACGGGATGAATTTGTAGATAAAATATTTTTTTGTAGATTTTAGATTAGGACTTTCCCTGTACATAATGGTAAATTAAAGATGTTAAATATAAAAATAAATAGGAAACAGAATAGAAATATACAGTGATCACCCATTTTGTGTCCACAATCTTTTTCATCGAAATCCCAGTCATATGAGTCGAGTCCATGCATGCTACTATCACGGGATGAATTTGTAGGCAAAATATGTTTTAGTAGATTTTAGATTAGGTCTTTCCCTGTCCATAATGCTAAATTAAAGAAGTTAAATATAAATATAAATAGGAAACAGAAGAGAAATGTACAGTGATCACCCATTTTGTGCCCACAATCTTTTTCATCGAAATCCCAGTCATATGAGTCGAGTCCATGCATGCTACGATCACGGTATGAATTTGTAGGCAAAATATTTTTTTGTATATTTTAGATTGACTTTCCCTGTCCATAATGCTAAATTAAAGAAGTTAAATATAAACATAAATAGGAAACAGAAGAGAAATGTACAGTGATCACCCATTTTGTGCCCACAATCTTTTTCATCGAAATCCCAGTCATATGAGTCGAGTCCATGCATGCTACGATCACGGTATGAATTTGTAGGTAAAATATTTTTTGTAGATTTTAGATTAGGTCTTTCCCTGTCCATAATGCTAAATTAAAGAAGTTAAATATAAATATAAAAAGGAAACAGAAGAGAAATGTACAGTGATCACCCAGTTCTTGCCTACAATCTTTTTCATCGAAATCCCAGTCATATGAGTCGAGTCCATGCATGCTACGATCACGGGATGAATTTGTAGATAAAATATTTTTTTGTAGATTTTAGATTAGGACTTTCCCTGTACATAATGGTAAATTAAAGATGTTAAATATAAAAATAAATAGGAAACAGAATAGAAATATACAGTGATCACCCATTGTGTGCCCACAATCTTTTTCATCGAAATCCCAGTCATATGAGTCGAGTCCATGCATGCTACGATCACGGTATGAATTTGTAGGTAAAATATTTTTTTGTAGATTTTAGATTAGGTCTTTCCCTGTCCATAATGCTAAATTAAAGAAGTTAAATATAAATATAAATAGGAAACAGAAGAGAAATGTTCAGTGATCACCCATTTTACGCCCACAATCTTTTTCATCGTAATCCCAGTCATATGAGTCGAGTCCATGCATGCTACTATCACGGTATGAATTTGAAGGCAAAATATTTTTTTGTAGATTTTAGATTGTCTTTTCCTGTCCATAACGCTAAATTAAAGGAGTTAAATATAAATATAAATAGGAAACAGAAGAGAAATGTACAGTGATCACCCATTTTGTACCCACAATCTTTTTCATCGAAATCCCAGTCATATGAGTCGAGTCCATGCATGCTGCGATCACGGTATGAATTTGAAGGCAAAATATTTTTTTGTACATTTTAGATTGTCTTTCCCTGTCCATAATGCTAAATTAAAGAAGTTAAATATAAACATAAATAGGAAACAGAAGAGAAATGTACAGTGATCACCCATTGTGTGCCTACAATCTTTTTCATTGAAATCCCAGTCATATGAGTCGAGTCCATGCGTGCTACTATCACGGTATGAATTTGAAGGCAAAATATTTTTTTGTAGATTTTAGATTAGGTCTTTCCCTGTCCATAATGCTAAATTAAAGAAGTTAAATATAAATATAAATAGGAAACAGAAGAGAAATGTTCAGTGATCCCCCATTTTGTGCCCACAATCTTTTTCATAAAAATCCCAGTCATATGAGTCGAGTCCATGCATGCGACTATCAAGGGATGAATTTGTAGGCAAAATATGTTTTTGTAGATTTTAGATTGACTTTCCCTGTCCATAATGCTAAATTAAAGAAGTTAAATATAAACATAAATAGGAAACAGAAGAGAAATGTACAGTGATCACCCATTTTGTGCCCACAATCTTTTTCATAAAAATCCCAGTCATATGAGTTGCGTCCATGCATGCTACTATCACGGGATGAATTTGTAGGCAAAATATGTTTTTGTAGATTTTAGATTGACTTTCCCTGTCCATAATGCTAAATTAAAGAAGTTAAATATAAATATAAATAGGAAACAGAAGAGAAATGTTCAGTGATCACCCATTTTATGCCCAAAATCTTTTTCATCGAAATCCCAGTCATATGAGTCGAGTCCATGCATGCTATGATCACCGTATGAATTTGTAGGTAAAATATTTTTTTGTAGATTGTAGATTAGGTCTTTCCCTGTCCATAATGCCAAATTAAAGAAGTTAAATATAAATATAAATAGGAAACAGAAGAGAAATGTACAGTGATCACCAATTTTTTGCCCACAATCCTTTTCATCGAAATCCCAGTCATATGAGTCGAGTCCATGCATGCTACGATCACGGTATGAATTTGCAGGTAAAATATTTTTTTGTAGATTTTAGATTAGGTTTTTCCATGTCCATAATGGTAAATTAAAGAAGTTAAATATAAATATAAATAGGAAACAGAAGAGAAATGTACAGTGATCACCCATTTTGTGCCCACAATCTTTTACATCGAAATCCCAGTCATATGAATCGAGTCCATGCATGCTACGATCACGGTATCTTGTGCCCACAATCTTCTACATCGAAATCCCAGTCATATGAATCGAGTCCATGCATGCTACGATCACGGTATGAATTTGTAGGTAAAATATTTCTTTGTAGATTTTAGATTAGGACTTTCCCTGTCCATAATGCTAAATTAAAGAAGTTAAATATAAATATAAATAAGAAACAGAAGAGAAATGTTCAGTGATCCCCCATTTTGTGCCCACAATCTTTTTCATAAAAATCCCAGTCATATGAGTCGAGTCCATGCATGCTACTATCACGGGATGAATTTGTAGGCAAAATATGTTTTTGTAGATTTTAGATTAGGTCTTTCCCTGTCCATAATGCTAAATTAAAGAAGTTAAATATAAATATAAATAGGAAACAGAAGAGAAATGTACAGTGATCACCCATTTTGTGCCCACAATCTTTTTCATCGAAATCCCAGTCATATGAGTCGAGTCCATGCATGCTACGATCACGGTATGAATTTGTAGGCAAAATATTTTTTTGTAGATTTTAGATTGACTTTCCCTGTCCATAATGCTAAATTAAAGAAGTTAAATATAAACATAAATAGGAAACAGAAGAGAAATGTACAGTGATCACCCATTTTGTGCCCACAATCTTTTTCATCGAAATCCCAGTCATATGAGTCGAGTCCATGCATGCTACGATCAAGGTATGAATTTGTAGGTAAAATATTTTTTGTAGATTTTAGATTAGGTCTTTCCCTGTCCATAATGCTAAATTAACGAAGTTAAATATAAATATAAAAAGGAAACAGAAGAGAAATGTACAGTGATCACCCAGTTCTTTCCTACAATCTTTTTCATCGAAATCCCAGTCAAATGAGTCGAGACCATGCATGCTACGATCACGGGATGAATTTGTAGATAAAATATTTTTTTGTAGATTTTAGATTAGGACTTTCCCTGTCCATAATGCTAAATTAAAGATGTTAAATATAAAAATAAATAGGAAACAGAATAGAAATATACAGTGATCACCCATTGTGTGCCCACAATCTTTTTCATCGAAATCCCAGTCATATGAGTCGAGTCCATGCATGCTACGATCACGGTATGAATTTGTAGGTAAAATACTTTTTGTAGATTTTAGATTAGGTCTTTCCCTGTCCATAATGCTAAATTAAAGAAGTTAAATATAAATATAAATAGGAAACAGAAGAGAAATGTACAGTGATCACCCATTTCATGCCCACAATCTTTTTCATCGAAATCCCAGTCATATGAGTCGAGTCCATGCATGCTACGATCCCAGCATGGATTTGTAGGTAAAATATTTTTTTGTAGATTTTAGAATAGGTCTTTCCATGTCCATAATGCTAAATTAAAGAAGTTAAATATAAATATAAATAGGAAACAGAAGAGAAATGTACAGTGATCACACCTTTTGTGCCCACAATCTTTTACATCGAAATCCCAGTCATATGAATCGAGTCCATGCATGCTACGATCACGGTATGAATTTGTAGGTAAAATATTTCTTTGTAGATTTTAGATTAGGACTTTACCGGTCCATAATGCTAAATTAAAGAAGTTAAATATAAATATCAATAGGAAACAGAAGAGAAATGTACAGTGATCACCCATTTTGTGCCTACAATCTTTTTCATCGTAATCCCAGTCATATGAGTCGAGTCCATGCATGCTACGATCACGGGATGAATTTGTAGGTAAAATATTTTTTTGTAGATTTTTGATTAGGTCTTTCCCTGTCCATAATGCTAAATTAAAGAAGTTAAATATAAAAATAAATACGAAACAGAAGAGAAATGTACAGTGATCACCCATTTTGTGCCCACAATCTTTTTCATCGAAATCCCAGACATCTGAGTCGAGTCCATGCATGTTACGATCACGGTATGAATTTGTAGGTAAAATAATTTTTGTAGACTTTAGATTGACTTTCCCTGTCCATAATGCTAAATTAAAGAAGTTAAATATAAATATAAATAGGAAACAGAAGAGAAATGTACAGTGATCACCCATTGTGTGCCTACAATCTTTTTCATTGAAATCCCAGTCATATGAGTCGAGTCCATGCGTGCTACTATCACGGTATGAATTTGAAGGCAAAATATGTTTTTGTAGATTTTAGATTGACTTTCCCTGTCCATAATGCTAAATTAAAGAAGTTAAACATAAACATAAATAGGAAACAGAAGAGAAATGTACAGTGATCACCCATTTTGTGCCCACAATCTTTTTCATAAAAATCCCAGTCATATGAGTTGAGTCCATGCATGCTACTATCACGGGATGAATTTGTAGGCAAAATATGTTTTTGTAGATTTTAGATTGACTTTCCCTGTCCATAATGCTAAATTAAAGAAGTTAAATATAAATATAAATAGGAAACAGAAGAGAAATGTTCAGTGATCACCCATTTTATGCCCACAATCTTTTTCATCGAAATCCCAGTCATATGAGTCGAGTCCATGCATGCTATGATCACCGTATGAATTTGAAGGCAAAATATTTTTTTGTTAAATTTAGATTGTCTTTCCCTGTCCATAACGCTAAATTAAAGAAGTTAAATATAAATATAAATAGGAAACAGAAGAGAAATGTACAGTGATCACCCATTGTGTGCCTACAATCTTTTTCATTGAAATCCCAGTCATATGAGTCGAGTCCATGCGTGCTACTATCACGGTATGAATTTGAAGGCAAAATATTTTTTTGTAGATTTTAGATTAGGTCTTTCCCTGTCCATAATGCTAAATTAAAGAAGTTAAATATAAATATAAATACGAAACAGAAGAGAAAAGTTCAGTGATCCCCATTTTGTGCCCACAATCTTTTTCATAAAAATCCCAGTCATATGAGTCGAGTCCATGCATGCTACTATCACGGGATGAATTTGTAGGCAAAATATGTTTTTGTAGATTTTAGATTAGGTCTTTCCCTGTCCATAATGCTAAATTAAAGAAGTTAAATATAAATAGGAAACAGAAGAGTAATGTACAGTGATCACCCATTTTGTGCCCACAATCTTTTTCATCGAAATCCCAGTCATATGAGTCGAGTCCATGCATGCTACGATCACGGTATGAATTTGTAGGCAAAATATTTTTTTGTAGATTTTAGATTGTCTTTCCCTGTCCATAATGCTAAATTAAAGAAGTTAAATATAAACATAAATAGGAAACAGAAGAGAAATGTACAGTGATCACCCAGTTCTTTCCTACAATCTTTTTCATCGAAATCCCAGTCATATGAGTCGAGACCATGCATGCTACAATCACGGGATGAATTTGTAGTTAAAATATTTTTTTGTAGATTTTAGATTAGGACTTTCCCTGTCCATAATGCTAAATTAAAGATGTTAAATATAAAAATAAATAGGAAACAGAATAGAAATATACAGTGATCACCCATTGTGTGCCCACAATCTTTTTCATCGAAATCCCAGTCATATGAGTCGAGTCCATGCATGCTACGATCACGGTATGAATTTGTAGGTAAAATATTTATTTGTAGATTTTAGATTAGGTCTTTCCCTGTCCATAATGCTAAATTAAAGAAGTTAAATATAAATATAAATAGGAAACAGAAGAGAAATGTTCAGTGATCACCCATTTTATGCCCACAATCTTTTTCATCGAAATCCCAGTCATATGAGTCGAGTCCATGCATGCTACTATCACGGTATGAATTTGAAGGCAAAATATTTTTTTGTAGATTTTAGATTGTCTTTTCCTGTCCATAATGCTAAATTAAAGGAGTTAAATATAAATATAAATAGGAAACAGAAGAGAAATGTACAGTGATCACCCATTTCGTGCCCACAATCTTTTTCATCGAAATCCCAGTCATATGAGTCGAATCCATGCATGCTACGATCCCGGCATGGATTTGTAGGTAAAATATTTTTTTGTAGATTTTAGATTAGGTCTTTCCATGTCCATAATGCTAAATTAAAGAAGTTAAATATAAATATGAATAGGAAACAGAAGAGAAATGTACAGTGATCACCCAGTTTGTGCCTACAATCTTTTTCATCGTAATCTCAGTCATATGAGTCGAGTCCATGCATGCTACGATCACGGGATGAATTTGTAGGTAAAATATTTTTTTGTAGATTTTTGATTAGGTCTTTCCCTGTCCATAATGCTAAATTAAAGAAGTTAAATATAAATATAAATAGGAAACAGAAGAGAAATGTTCAGTGATCCCCCATTTTGTGCCCACAATCTTTTTCATAAAAATCCCAGTCATATGAGTCGAGTCCATGCATGCTACAATCACGGGATGAATTTGTAGAAAAAATATGTTTTTATAGATTTTAGATTGACTTTCCCTGTCCATAATGCTAAATTAAAGAAGTTAAATATAAATATAAATAGGAAACAGAAGAGAAATGTTCAGTGATCACCCATTTTATGCCCACAATCTTTTTCATCGAAATCCCAGTCATATGAGTCGAGTCCATGCATGCTATGATCACCGTATGAATTTGAAGGCAAAATATTTTTTTGTAGAATTTAGATTGTCTTTCCCTGTCCATAACGCTAAATTAAAGAAGTTAAATATAAATATAAATAGGAAACAGAAGAGAAATGTACTGTGATCACGCATTGTGTTCCTACAATCTTTTTCATTGAAATCCCAGTCATATGAGTCGAGTCCATGCGTGCTACTATCACGGTATGAATTTGAAGGCAAAATATTTTTTTGTAGATTTTAGATTAGGTCTTTCCCTGTCCATAATGCTAAATTAAAGAAGTTAAATATAAATATAAATACGAAACAGAAGAGAAATGTTCAGTGATCCCCCATTTTGTACCCACAATCTTTTTCATAAAAATCCCAGTCATATGAGTCGAGTCCATGCATGCTACTATCACGGGATGAATTTGTAGGCAAAATATGTTTTTGTAGATTTTAGATTAGGTCTTTCCCTGTCCATAATGCTAAATTAAAGAAGTTAAATTTAAATATAAATAGGAAACAGAAGAGAAATGTACAGTGATCACCCATTTTGTGCCCACAATCTTTTTCATCGAAATCCCAGTCATATGAGTGGAGTCCATGCATGCTACGATCACGGTATGAATTTGTAGGCAAAATATTTTTTTGTAGATTTTAGATTGACTTTCCATGTCCATAATGCTAAATTAAAGAAGTTAAATATAAACATAAATAGGAAACAGAAGAGAAATGTACAGTGATCACCCATTTTGTGCCCACAATCTTTTTCATCGAAATCCCAGTCATATGAGTCGAGTCCATGCATGCTACGATCACGGTATGAATTTGTAGGTAAAATATTTTTTGTAGATTTTAGATTAGGTCTTTCCCTGTCCATAATGCTAAATTAAAGATGTTAAATATAAAAATAAATAGGAAACAGAATAGAAATATACAGTGATCACCCATTGTGTGCCCACAATCTTTTTCATCGAAATCCCAGTCATATGAGTCGAGTCCATGCATGCTACGATCACGGTATGAATTTGTAGGTAAAATATTTTTTTGTAGATTTTAGATTAGGTCTTTCCCTGTCCATAATGCTAAATTAAAGAAGTTAAATATAAATATAAATAGGAAACAGAAGGGAAATGTTCAGTGATCACCCATTTTATGCCCACAATCTTTTTCATCGAAATCCCAGTCATATGAGTCGAGTCCATGCATGCTACTATCACGGTATGAATTTGAAGGCAAAATATTTTTTTGTAGATTTTAGATTGTCTTTTCCTGTCCATAACGCTAAATTAAAGGAGTTAAATATAAATATAAATAGGAAACAGAAGAGAAATGTACAGTGATCACCCATTTTGTACCCACAATCTTTTTCATCGAAATCCCAGTCATATGAGTCGAGTCCATGCATGCTGCGATCACGGTATGAATTTGAAGGCAAAATATTTTTTTGTAGATTTTAGATTAGGTCATTCTTTGTCCATAATGCTAAATTAAAGAAGTTAAATATAAAAATAAATAGGAAACAGAAGAGAAATGTAAAGTGATCACCCATTTTGTGCCTACAATATTTTTCATTGAAATCCCAGTCATATGAGTCGAGTTCATGCATGCTACGATCACGGTAGGAATTTGTAGGTAAAATATTTTTTTGTAGATTTTAGATTAGGTCTTTCCCTGTCCATAATGCTAAATTGAATAAGTTAAATATAAATATAAATAGGAAACTGAAGAGAAATGTACAGTGATCACCCAGTTTGTGCCTACAATCTTTTTCATCGTAATCCCAGTCATATGAGTCGAGTCCATGCATGCTACGATCACGGTACGAATTTGTAGGTAAAATATTTTTTTGTAGATTTTAGATTAGGTCTTTCCCTGTCCATAATGCTAAATTAAAGAAGTTAAATATAAATATTAATAGGAAACAGAAGAGAAATGTACAGTGATCACCCATTTTGTGCCCAATATCTTTTTCATCGAAATCCCAGTCATATGAGTCGAGTCCATGCATGCTACGATCACGGTATGAATTTGAAGGCAAAATATGTTTTTGTAGATGTTAGATTATGTCTATCCCTGTCCTTAATGGTAAATTAAAGAAGTTAAATATAAATATAAATAGTAAACAGAAGAGAAATCTACAGTGATCACCCATTTTGTGCTCACAATCTTTTTCATCGAAATCCCAGTCATATGTGTAGAGTCCATGTATGCTACGATCACGGTATGAATTTGTAGGTAAACTATTTTTTTGTAGATATTAGATTAGGTCTTTCCCTGTCCATAATGCTAAATTAAAGAAGTTAAATATAAATATAAATAGGAAACAGAAGAGAAATGTACAGTGATCACCCATTTTGTGCCCACAATCTTTTTCATCGAAATCCCAGTCATATGAGTCGAGTCCATGCATGATACGATCACGGTATGAACATGTAGGTAAAACATTTTTTTGTAGATTTTAGATTAGGTCTTTCCCTGTCCATAATACTGAATTAAAGAAGTTAAATATAAATATTAATAGGAAACAGAAAAGAAATGTACAGTGATCACCCATTTTGTGACCACAATCTTTTTCAGGGAAATCCCAGTCATATGAGTCGAGTCCATGCATGCTACGATCACGGTATGAATTTGAAGGCAAAATTTTTTTTTGTAGATTTTAGATTAGGTCTTTCCCTGTCCATAATGCTAAATTAAAGAAGTTAAATATAAATATCAATAGGAAACAGAAGAGAAATGTACAGTGATCACCCATTTTGTGCCCACAATATTTTTCATCGAAATCCCAGTCATATGAGTCGAATCCATGCATGCTACGATCACGGTATAAATTTGAAGGCAAAATATTTTTTTGTAGATTTTAGATTAGGTCTTTCCCTGTCCATAATGCTAAATTAAAGAAGTTAAATATAAATATAAATAGAAAACAGAAGAGAAATGATCAGTGATCACCCATTTTATGCCCACAATCTTTTTCATCGAAATCCCAGTCATATGAGTCGAGTCCATGCATGATACGATCACGGTATGAATTTGTATGTAAAATATTTTTTTGTAGATTTTAGATTAGGTCTTTCCCTGTCCATAATACTGAATTAAAGAAGTTAAATATAAATATTAATAGGAAACAGAAGAGAAATGTACAGTGATCACCCATTTTGTGCCCAATATCTTTTTCATCGAAATCCCAGTCATATGAGTCGAGTCCATGCATGCTACGATCACGGTATGAATTTGAAGGCAAAATATGTTTTTGTAGATTTTAGATTATGTCTATCCCTGTCCTTAATGCTAAATTAAAGAAGTTAAATATAAATATAAATAGTAAACAGAAGAGAAATCTACAGTGATCACCCATTTTGTGCTCACACTCTTTTTCATCGAAATCCCAGTCATATGTGTAGAGTCCATGTATGCTACGATCACGGTATGAATTTGTAGGTAAACTATTTTTTTGTAGATATTAGATTAGGTCTTACCCTGTCCATAATGCTAAATTAAAGAAGTTAAATATAAATATAAATAGGAAACAGAAGAGAAATGTACAGTGATCACCCATTTTGTGCCCACAATCTTTTTCATCGAAATCCCAGTAATATGAGTCGAGTCCATGCATGATACGATCACGGTATGAATATGTAGGTAAAATATTTTTTTGTAGATTTTAGATTAGGTCTTTCCCTGTCCATAATACTGAATTAAAGAAGTTAAATATAAATATTAATAGGAAACAGAAAAGAAATGTACAGTGATCACCCATTTTGTGACCACAATCTTTTTCAGGGAAATCCCAGTCATATGAGTCGAGTCCATGCATGCTACGATCACGGTATGAATTTGAAGGCAAAATTTTTTTTTGTAGATTTTAGATTAGGTCTTTCCCTGTCCATAATGCTAAATTAAAGAAGTTAAATATAAATATCAATAGGAAACAGAAGAGAAATGTACAGTGATCACCCATTTTGTGCCCACAATATTTTTCATCGAAATCCCAGTCATATGAGTCGAATCCATGCATGCTACGATCACGGTATAAATTTGAAGGTAAAATATTTTTTTGTAGATTTTAGATTAGGTCTTTCCCTGTCCATAATGCTAAATTAAAGAAGTTAAATATAAATATAAATAGGAAACAGAAGAGAAATGTACAGTGATCACCCATTTTGTGCCCAATATCTGTTTCATCGAAATCCCAGTCATATGAGTCGAGTCCATGCATGCTACGATCACGGTATGAATTTGAAGGCAAAATATTTTTTTGTAGATTTTAGATTATGTCTTTCCCTGTCCATAATGCTAAATTAAAGAAGTTAAATATAAATATAAATTGGAAACACAAGAGAAATGTACAGTGATCACCCATTTTGTGCCCACAATCTTTTTCATTGAAATCCCAGTCATATGAGTCGAGTCCATGCATGCTATGATCACGATATGAATTTGAAGGCAAAATATTTTTTTGTAGATTTTAGATTTTCTTTCCCTGTCCATAATGCTAAATTAAAGAAGTTAAATATAAATTTAAATAGGAAACAGAAGAGAAATGTACAGTGATCAGCCTTTTTGTGCCCATACTCTTTTTCATCGAAATCCATGTCATATGAGTCGAGTCCATGCATGCTACGATCACGGTATGAAGTTGTATGTAAAATTTTTTTTTGTAGACTTTACATTAGGTCTTTCCCTGTCCATAATGCTAAATTAAAGAAGTTAAATATAAATATAAATAGGAAACAGAAGAGAAATGTACAGTGATCACCCATTTGGTGCCCACAATCTTTTTCATCGAAATCCCAGTCATATGAGTCGAGTCCATGCATGCTACGATCACGGTATAAATTTGAAGGCAAAATATTTTTTTGTAGATTTTAGATTAGGTCTTTCCCTGTCCTTAATGCTAAATTAAAAGAAGTTAAATATAAATATAAATAGGAAACAGAAGAGAAATGTACAGTGATCACCCATTTTGTGCCCACAATCTTTTTCATCGAAATCCCAGTCATATGAGTCGAGTCCATGCATGCTACGATCACGGTATGAATTTGTAGGTAAAATATTTTTTTGTAGATTTTAGATTAGGTCTTTCCCTGTCCATAATGCTAAATTAAAGAAGTGAAATATAAATATAAATAGGAAACAGAAGAGAAATGTACAGTGATCACCCATTTTGTGCCCACAATCTTTTTCATCGAAATCCCAGTCATATGAGTCGATTCCATGCATGCTACGATCACGGTATGAATTTGTTGGTAAAATATTTTTTTGTAGATTTTACATTATGTCTTTCCCTGTCCATAATGCTAAATTAAAGGAGTTAAATATAAATATAAATAGGAAACAGAAGAGGAATGTACAGTGATCACCCACTTTGTGCCTACAATCTTTTTCATCGAAATCCCAGTCATATGAGTCGAGTCCATGCATGCTACGATCACGGTATGAACTTGTAGGTAAAATATTGTTTTGTAGATTTTAGATTAGGTCATTCTCTGTCCATAACGCTAAATTAAAGAAGTTAAATATAAATATAAATAGGAAACAGAAGAGAAATGTACAGTGATCTCCCATTTTGTGCACACAATCTTTTTCATCGAAATCCCAGTCACATGTGTCGAGTACATGTATGCTACGATCACGGTATGAATTTGAAGGCAAAATATTTTTTTGTAGATTTTAGATTAGGTCTTTCCCTGTCCTTAATGCTAAATTAAAGAAGTTAAATATAAATATAAATAGGAAACAGAAGAGAAATGTACAGTGATCAACCATTTTCTGCACACAATCTTTTTCATCGAAATCCCAGTCATATGAGTCGAGTCCATGCATGCTACGATCACGGTATGAATTTGAAGGCAAAATATTTTTTGTAGATTTTAGATTTGGACTTTCCCTGTCCTTAATGCTAAATTAAAGAAGTTAAATATAAATATAAATAGGAAACAGAAGAGAAATGTACAGTGATCACCCAGTTTGTGCCTACAATCTTTTTCATAGAAATCCCAGTCATATGAGTCGAGTCCATGCACGCTACGATCACGGTATGAATTTGTAGGTAAAATATTTTTTTGTAGATTTAAGATTAGGTCTTTCCCTGTCCATAATACTAAATTAAAGAAGTTAAATATAAATATTAATGGGAAAAAGAAGAGAAATGTACAGTGATCACCCATTTTGTGCCAACAATCTTTTTCATCGAAATCCCAGTCATATGAGTCGAGTCCATGCATGCTACGATCACGGTATGAATTTGAAGGCAAAATATTTTTTTGTAGATTTTAGATTAGGTCTTTCACTGTCCATAATACTGAATTAAAGGAGATAAATATAAATATTAATAGTAAACAGAAGAGAAATGTACAGTGATCACCCATTTTGTGACCACAATCTTTTTCATGGAAATCCCAGTCATATGAGTCGAGTCCATGCATGCTACGATCACGGTATGAATTTGAAGGCAAAATATTTTTTTGTAGATTTTAGATTTGGTCTTTCCCTGTCCATAATGCTAAATTAAAGAAGTTAAATATAAATATAAATTGGAAACACAAGAGAAATGTACAGTGATCACCCATTTTGTGCCCACAATCTTTTTCATCGAAATCCCAGTCATATGAGTCGAATCCATGCATGCTACGATCACGATATGAATTTGAAGGCAAAATATTTTTTTGTAGATTTTAGATTATGTCTTTCCCTGTCCTTAATGCTAAATTAAAGAAGTTAAATATAAATATAAATATAAATAGGAAACAGAAGAGAAATGTACAGTGATCACCCATTTTGTGCCCACAATCTTTTTCATCGAAATCCCAGTCATATGAGTCGAGTCCATGTATGCTACGATCACGGTATGAATTTGTAGGTAAAATATTTTTTTGTAGATTTTAGATTAGGTCTTTCCCTGTCCATAATGTTAATTAAAGAAGTTAAATATAAATAAAAATAGGAAACAGAAGAGAAATGTACAGTGATCACCCATTTTGTGCCCACAATCTTTTTCATCGAAATCCCAGTCATATGAGTCGAGTCCATGCATGCTACGATCACGATATGAATTTGAAGGCAAAATATTTTTTTGTAGATTTTAGATTAGATCTTTCCCTGTCCTTAATGCTAAATTAAAGAAGTTAAATATAAATATAAATAGGAAACACAAGAGAAATGTACAGTGATCCCCCATTTTGTGCCCACAATCTTTTTCATTGAAATCCCAGTCATATGAGTCGAGTCCATGCATGCTACGATCACGGTATGAATTTGAAGGCAAAATATTTTTTTGTACATTTTAGATTTTCTTTCCCTGTCCATAATGCTAAATTAAAGAAGTTAAATAGAAATTTAAAAAGGAAACAGAAGAGAAATGTACAGTGATCACCCTTTTTGTGCCCACACTCTTTTTCATCGAAATACATGTCATATGAGTCGAGTCCATGCATGCTACAATCACGGTATGAATTTGTATGTAAAATATTTTTTTGTAGATTTTACATTAGGTCTTTCCCTGTCCTTAATGCTGAATTAAAGTAGTTAAATATAAATATAAATAGGAAACAGAAGAGAAATGTACAGTGATCACCCATTTTGTGTCCACAATATTTTTCATCGAAATCCCAGTCATATGAGTCGAGTCCATGCATGCTACGATCACGGTATGAATTTGTAGGTAAAATATTTTTTTGTAGATTTTAGATTAGGTCTTTCCATGTCCATAATGCTAAATTAAAGAAGTTAAATATAAATATAAATAGGAAACAGAAGAGAAATGTACAATGATCACACATTTTGTGCCCACAATCTTTTTCATCGAAATCCCAGTCATATGAGTCGAGTCCATGTATGCTACGATCACGGTATGTATTTGTAGGTAAACTATTTTTTTGTAGATATTAGACTAGGTCTTTCCCTGTCCATAATGGTAAATTAAAGAAGTTAAATATAAATATAAATAGGAAACAGAAGAGAAATGTACAGTGATCACCCATTTTGTGCCCACAATCTTTTTCATCGAAATCCCAGTCATATGAGTCGAGTCCATGCATGCTACGATCACGGTACGAATTTGTAGGCAAAATATTTTTTTGTAGATTTTAGATTAGGTCTTTCCCTGTCCTTAATGCTAAATTAAAGAAGTTAAATATAAATATAAATAGTAAACAGAAGAGAAATGTACAGTGATCACCCATTTTGTGCCCACAATATTTTCATCGAAATCCCAGTCATATGAGTCGAGTCCATGCATGCTACGATCACGGTATGAATTTGAAGGCAAAATATTTTTTTGTAGATTTTAGATTAGCTCTTTCCCTGTCCATAATGCTAAATTAAAGAAGTTAAATATAAATATAAATAGGAAACACAAGAGAAATGTACAGTGATCACCCATTTTGTGCCCACAATATTTTCATCGAATTCCCAGTCATATGAGTCGAGTCCATGTATGCTACGATCACGGTATGAATTTGTAGGTAAACTATTTTTTTGTAGATATTAGACTAGGTCTTTCCCTGTCCATAATGTTAATTAAAGAAGTTAAATATAAATATAAATAGGAAACAGAAGAGAAATGTTCAGTGATCACCCATTTTGTGCCACAATATTTTTCATCGAAATCCCAGTCATATAAGTCGAGTCCATGCATGCTACGATCACGGTATGTATTTGTAGGTAAAATATTTTTTTCTTTGATTTTTGATTAGGTCATTCCTTGTCCATAATACTAATTTAAAGAAGTTAAATATAAATAAAAATAGGAAACAGAAGAGAAATGTACAGTGATCACCCATTTTGTGCGCACAATCTTTTTCATCGAAATCCCAGTGATATGAGTCGAGTCCATGCATGCTACGATCACGGTATGAATTTGAAGGCAAAATATTTTTTTGTAGATTCTAGATTGTCTTTCCCTGTCCATAATGCTAAATTAAAGAAGTTAAATATAAATATAAATAGGAAACAGAAGAGAAATGTACAGTGATCACCCATTTTGTGACCACAAGCTTTTTGATCGAAATCCTAGTCATATGAGTCGAGTCCATGCATGCTACGATCCCGGTATGAATTTGAAGGCAAAATATTTTTTTGTAGGTTTTAGTTTAGGTCTTTTCCTGTTCATAATGCTAAATTAAAGAAGTTAAATATAAATATAAATAGGAAACAGAAGAGAAATGTACAGTGCTCACCCATTTTGTGACCACAAGCATTTTGATCGAAATCCTAGTCATATGAGTTGAGTCCATGCATGCTACGATCACGGTATGAATTTGAAGGCAAAATATTTATTTGTAGATTTTAGATTAGGTTTTTCCCTGTCCTTAATGCTAAATTAAAGAAGTTAAATATAAATATAAATAGGAAACAGAAGAGAAATGTACAGTGATCACCCAGTTTGTGCCCACAATCTTTTTCTTCGAAATCCCAGTCATATGAGTCGAGTCCATGCATGCTACGATCACGGTATGAATTTGCAAGTAAAATATTTTTTTGTAGATTTTAGATTAGGTCTTTCCCTGTCCATAATGCTAAATGAAAGAACTTAAATATAAATAATAAATAGGAAACAGAAGAGAAATGTACAGTGATCACCCATTTTGTGCCCACAATCTTTTTCATCGAAATCCCTGTCATATGAGTCGAGTCAATGCATGCTACGATCACGGTATGAATTTGAAGGCAAAATATTTTTTTGTAGATTTTAGATTAGGTCTTTCCCTGTCCATAATGCTAAATTAAAGGAGTTAAATATAACTATAAATAGGAAACAGAAGAAAATGTACAGCGATCACCCATTTTGTGCCCACAATCTTTTTCATCGAAATCCCAGTCATATGAGTCGAGTCCATGCATTCTACGATCACGGTATGAATTTGCAAGTAAAATATTTTTTTGTAGATTTTAGATTAGGTGTTTCGCTGTCCTTAATGCTAAATGAAAGAAGTTAAATATAAATATAAATAGGAAACAGAAGAGAAATGTACAGTGATCACCCATTTTGTGCCCACAATATTTTTCATCGAAATCCCAGTCATATGAGTCGAGTCCATGCATGCTACGATCATGGTATGAATTTGTAGGTAAAATATTTTTTTGTAGATTTTAGATTAGGTCATTCCCTGTCCATAATACTAAATTAAAGAAGTTAAATATATATATAAATAGGAAACAGAAGAGAAATGTACAGTGATCACCCATTATGTGCCCACAATCTTTTTCATCGAAATCCCAGTCATATGAGTCGAGTCCATGTATGCTACGATCACGGTATGAATTTGTAGGTAAAATATTTTTTTGTAGATTTTAGATTAGGTCCTTCCCTGTCCTTAATGCTAAATTAAAGAAGTTAAATATAAATTTAAATAGGAAACAGAAGAGAAATGTACAGTGATCACCCATTTTGTGCCCACAAACTTTTTCATCGAAATCCCAGTCATATGAGTCGAGTCAATGCATGCTACGATCCCGGTATGAATTTGAAGGCTAAATATTTTTTTGTAGGTTTTAGTTTAGGTCTTTCCCTGTCCATAATGCTAAATTAAAGAAGTTAAATATAAATATAAATAGGAAACAGAAGAGAAATGTACAGTGATCACCCATTTTGTGACCACAAGCTTTTTGATCGAAATCCTAGTCATATGAGTCGAGTCCATGCATGCTACGATCCCGGTATGAATTTGAAGGCAAAATATTTTTTTGTAGGTTTTAGTTTAGGTCTTTCCCTGTCCATAATGCTAAATTAAAGAAGTTAAATATAAAAATAAATAGGAAACAGAAGAGAAATGTACAGTGATCACCATTTTGTGACCACAAGCTTTTTGATCGAAATCCTAGTCATATGAGTTGAGTCCATGCATGCTACGATCACGGTATGAATTTGAAGGCAAAATATTTATTTGTAGATTTCAGATTAGGTCTTTCCCTGTCCATAATGCTAAATGAAAGAACTTAAATATAAATATAAATAGGAAACAGAAGAGAAATGTACAGTGATCACCCATTTTGTGCCCACAATCTTTTTCATCGAAATCCCAGTCATATGAGTCGAGTCCATGCATGCTACGATCACGGTATGAATTTGAAGGCAAAATATTTTTTTGTAGATTTTAGATTAGGTCTTTCCCTGCCCATAATGCTAAATTTAAGGAGTTAAATATAAATATAAATAGGAAACAGAAGACAAATGTACAGCGATCACCCATTTTGTGCCCACAATCTTTTTCATTGAAATCCCAGTCATATGAGTCGAGTCCATGCATGCTACGATCACGGTATGAATTTGAAGGCAAAATATTTTTTGTAGATTTTAGATTAGGTCCTTCCCTGTCCTTAATGCTAAATTAAAGAAGTTAAATATAAATTTAAATAGGAAACAGAAGAGAAATGTTCAGTGATCACCCATTTTGTGCGCACAATCTTTTTCATCGAAATCCCAGTCATATGAGTCGAGTCCATGCATGCTACGATCCCGGTATGAATTTGAAGGCAAAATATTTTTTTGTAGATTCTAGATTGTCTTTCCCTGTCCATAATGCTAAATTAAAGAAGTTAAATATAAATATAAATAGGAAACAGAAGAGAAATGTACAGTGATCACCCAGTTTGTGCCCACAATCTTTTTCTTCGAAATCCCAGTCATATGAGTCGAGTCCATGCATGCTACGATCACGGTATGAATTTGCAAGTAAAATATTTTTTTGTAGATTTTAGATTAGGTCTTTCCCTGTCCATAATGCTAAATTAAAGGAGTTAAATATAACTATAAATAAGAAACAGAAGACAAATGTACAGCGATCACCCATTTTGTGCCCACAATCTTTTTCATCGAAATCCCATTCATATGAGTCGAGTCCATGCATGCTACGATCACGGTATGAATTTGAAGGCAAAATATTTTTTTGTAGATTTTAGATTAGGTCCTTCCCTGTCCTTAATGCTAAATTAAAGAAGTTAAATATAAATATAAATAGGAAACAGAAGAGAAATGTACAGTGATCACGCATTTTGTGCCGACAACCTTTTTCATCGAATTCCCAGTCATATGAGTTGAGTCCATGCATGCTATGATCACGGTATGAATTTGAAGGGAAAATATTTTTTTGTAGATTTTAGATTAGGTCCTTCCCTGTCCTTAATGCTAAATTAAAGGAGTTAAATATAACTATAAATATGAAACAGAAGAGAAATGTACAGTGATAACCCATTTTGCGCCCACAATCTTTTTCATCGAAATCCCAGTCATATGAGTCGAGTCCATGCATGCTACGATCACGGTATGAATTTGTAGGTAAAATATTTTATTGTAGATTTTAGATTAGGTCTTTCACTGTCCATAATGCTAAATTAAAGAAGTTAAATATAAATATAAATAGGAAACAGAAGAGAAATGTACAGTGATCACCCATTTTGTGCCCACAATCTTTTTCATGGAAATCCCACTCATATGAGTCGAGTCCATGCATGCTACGATCATGGTATGAATTTGTAGGTAAAATATTTTTTTGTAGATTTTAGATTAGGTCATTCCCTGTCCATAATACTAAATTAAAGAAGTTAAATATATATATAAATAGGAAACAGAAGAGAAATGTACAGTGATCACCCATTATGTGCCCACAATCTTTTTCATCGAAATCCCAGTCATATGAGTCGAGTCCATGTATGCTACGATCACGGTATGAATTTGTAGGTAAAATATTTTTTTGTAGATTTTAGATTAGGTCCTTCCCTGTCCTTAATGCTAAATTAAAGAAGTTAAATATAAATTTAAATAGGAAACAGAAGAGAAATGTACAGTGATCACCCATTTTGTGCCCACAAACTTTTTCATCGAAATCCCAGTCATATGAGTCGAGTCAATGCATGCTACGATCCCGGTATGAATTTGAAGGCTAAATATTTTTTTGTAGGTTTTAGTTTAGGTCTTTCCCTGTCCATAATGCTAAATTAAAGAAGTTAAATATAAATATAAATAGGAAACAGAAGAGAAATGTACAGTGATCACCCATTTTGTGACCACAAGCTTTTTGATCGAAATCCTAGTCATATGAGTCGAGTCCATGCATGCTACGATCCCGGTATGAATTTGAAGGCAAAATATTTTTTTGTAGGTTTTAGTTTAGGTCTTTCCCTGTCCATAATGCTAAATTAAAGAAGTTAAATATAAAAATAAATAGGAAACAGAAGAGAAATGTACAGTGATCACCATTTTGTGACCACAAGCTTTTTGATCGAAATCCTAGTCATATGAGTTGAGTCCATGCATGCTACGATCACGGTATGAATTTGAAGGCAAAATATTTATTTGTAGATTTCAGATTAGGTCTTTCCCTGTCCATAATGCTAAATGAAAGAACTTAAAAATAAATATAAATAGGAAACAGAAGAGAAATGTACAGTGATCACCCATTTTGTGCCCACAATCTTTTTCATCGAAATCCCAGTCATATGAGTCGAGTCCATGCATGCTACGATCACGGTATGAATTTGAAGGCAAAATATTTTTTTGTAGATTTTAGATTAGGTCTTTCCCTGCCCATAATGCTAAATTTAAGGAGTTAAATATAAATATAAATAGGAAACAGAAGACAAATGTACAGCGATCACCCATTTTGTGCCCACAATCTTTTTCATTGAAATCCCAGTCATATGAGTCGAGTCCATGCATGCTACGATCACGGTATGAATTTGAAGGCAAAATATTTTTTGTAGATTTTAGATTAGGTCCTTCCCTGTCCTTAATGCTAAATTAAAGAAGTTAAATATAAATTTAAATAGGAAACAGAAGAGAAATGTTCAGTGATCACCCATTTTGTGCGCACAATCTTTTTCATCGAAATCCCAGTCATATGAGTCGAGTCCATGCATGCTACGATCCCGGTATGAATTTGAAGGCAAAATATTTTTTTGTAGATTCTAGATTGTCTTTCCCTGTCCATAATGCTAAATTAAAGAAGTTAAATATAAATATAAATAGGAAACAGAAGAGAAATGTACAGTGATCACCCAGTTTGTGCCCACAATCTTTTTCTTCGAAATCCCAGTCATATGAGTCGAGTCCATGCATGCTACGATCACGGTATGAATTTGCAAGTAAAATATTTTTTTGTAGATTTTAGATTAGGTCTTTCCCTGTCCATAATGCTAAATTAAAGGAGTTAAATATAACTATAAATAAGAAACAGAAGACAAATGTACAGCGATCACCCATTTTGTGCCCACAATCTTTTTCATCGAAATCCCATTCATATGAGTCGAGTCCATGCATGCTACGATCACGGTATGAATTTGAAGGCAAAATATTTTTTTGTAGATTTTAGATTAGGTCCTTCCCTGTCCTTAATGCTAAATTAAAGAAGTTAAATATAAATATAAATAGGAAACAGAAGAGAAATGTACAGTGATCACGCATTTTGTGCCGACAACCTTTTTCATCGAATTCCCAGTCATATGAGTTGAGTCCATGCATGCTATGATCACGGTATGAATTTGAAGGCAAAATATTTTTTTGTAGATTTTAGATTAGGTCCTTCCCTGTCCTTAATGCTAAATTAAAGGAGTTAAATATAACTATAAATATGAAACAGAAGAGAAATGTACAGTGATAACCCATTTTGCGCCCACAATCTTTTTCATCGAAATCCCAGTCATATGAGTCGAGTCCATGCATGCTACGATCACGGTATGAATTTGTAGGTAAAATATTTTATTGTAGATTTTAGATTAGGTCTTTCACTGTCCATAATGCTAAATTAAAGAAGTTAAATATAAATATAAATAGGAAACAGAAGAGAAATGTACAGTGATCACCCATTTTGTGCCCACAATCTTTTTCATGGAAATCCCACTCATATGAGTCGAGTCCATACATGCTACGATCACGGTATGAATTTGTAGGTAAAATATTTTTGTAGATTTTAGATTAGGTCTTTCCCTGTCCATAATGCTAAATGAAAGAACTAAAATATAAATAATAAATAGGAAACAGAAGAGAAATGTACAGTGATCACCCATTTTGTGCCCACAATCTTTTTCATCAAAATCCCAGTCATATGAGTCGAGTCCATGCATGCTACGATCACGGTATGAATTTGAAGGCAAAATATTTTTTTGTAGATTTTAGATTAGGTCCTTCCCTGTCCTTAATGCTAAATTAAAGAAGTTAAATATAAATTCAAATAGGAAACAGAAGAGAAATGTTCAGTGATCACCCATTTTGTGCCCACAATATTTTTCATCGAAATCCCAGTCATATGAGTCGAGTCCATGAATGCTACGATCCCGGTATGAATATGAAGGCAAAATATTTTTTTGTAGATTTTAGTTTAGGTCTTTCCCTGTCCATAATGCTAAATGAAAAAACTTAAATATAAATATAAATAGGAAACAGAAGAGAAATGTACAGTGATCACCCATTTTGTGCCCACAATCTTTTTCATCGAAATCCCAGTCATATGACTCGAGTCCATGCATGCTACGATCACGGTATGAACTTGTAGGTAAAATATTGTCTTGTAGATTTTAGATTAGGTCATTCCCTGTCCATAATGCTAAATTAAAGAAGTTAAATAAAAATATGAATAGGAAACAGAAGAGAAATGTACAGTGATCACCCATTTTGTGCACACAATCTTTTTCATCGAAATCCCAGTCATATGAGTCGAGTCCATGCATGCTCCGATCACGGTATGAATTTGAAGGCAAAATATTTTTTGTAGATTTTAGATTAGGTCTTTCCCTGTCCTTAATGCTAAATTAGAGAAGTTAAATATAAATATACATAGGAAACAGAAGAGAAATGTACAGTGATCACCCATTTTGTGCCCACAATCTTTTTCTTCGACATCCCAGTCATATGAGTCGAGTCCATGCTTGCTACGATCACGGTATGAATTTCAAGGCAAAATAATTTTTTGTAGATTTTAGATTAGGTCTTTCCCTGTCCTTAATGCTAAATTAAAGAAGTTAAATATAAATATAAATAGGAAACAGAAGAGAAATGTACAGTGATCACCCATTTTGTGCCCACAATCTTTTTCATAGAAATCCCAGTCATATGAGTCGAGTCCATGCTTGCTACGATCACGGTATGAATTTGAAGGCAAAATATTTTTTTCTAGATTTTAGATTAGGTCTTTCCCTGTTCATAAGTCTAAATTAAAGATGTTAAATATAAATATAAATTGGAAACAGAAGAGAAATGTACAGTGATCACCCATTTTGTGCCCACTATCTTTTTCATTGAAATCCCAGTCATATGAGTCGAGTCCATGCATGCTACGATCACGGTATGAACTTGTAGGTAAAATATTGTTTTGTAGATTTTAGATTAGATCATTCCCTGTCCATAATACTAAATTAAAGAAGTTAAATATAAATATAAATAGGAAAGAGAAGAGAAATGTACAGTGATCACCCATTTTGTGCCCACAATCTTTTTCATCGAAATCCCAGTCATATGAGTCGAGGCCATGCATGCTACGATCACGGTATGAATTTGAAGGCAAAATATTTTTTTGTAGATTTTAGATTAGGCCTTTCCCTGTCCTTAATGCTAAATTAAAGGAGTTAAATATAAATATAAATAGGAAACAGAAGAGAAATGTACAGTGATCACCCATTTTGTGCCCACAATCTTTTTCATCGAAATCCCAGTCATATGAGTCGAGTCCATGCATGCTACGATCACGGTATAAATTTGAAGGCAAAATATTTTTTTGTAGATTTTAAATTAGGTCTTTCCCTGTCCTTAATGCTAAATTAAAGAAGTTAAATATAAATATAAATAGTAAACAGAAGAGAAATGTACAGTGATCACCCATTTTGTGCCCACAATCTTTTTCAGCGAAATCCCAGTCATATGAGTCGAGTCCATGCATGCTACGATCAGGGCATGAATTTGTAGGTAAAATATTTTTTTGTAGATTTTAGATTAGGTCTTTCCCTGTCCATAATGCTAAATTAAAGGAGTTAAATATAAATATAAATATGAAACAGAAGAGAAATGTACAGTGATCACCCATTTTGTGCTCACAATCTTTTTCATCGAAATCCCAGTCATATGAGTCGAGTCCATGCATGCTACGATCACGTTATGAATTTGTAGGTAAAATATTTTTTTGTAGATATTAGATTAGTTCTTTCGCTGTCCATAATGCTAAATTAAAGAAGTTAAATATAAATATAAATAGGAAACAGAAGACAAATGTACAGTGATCACCCATTTTGTGCCCACAATCTTTTTCATCGAAATCCCAGCCATATGAGTCGAGTCCATGCATGCTACGATCACGGTATGAATTGTAGGTAAAATATTTTTTGTAGATTTTAGATTAGGTCTTTCCCTGTCCTTAATGCTAAATTAAAGAAGTTAAATATAAATATAAATAGGAAACAGAAGAGAAATGTACAGTGATCACCCATTTTGTGCCCACAATCTTTTTCTTCGAAATCCCAGTCATATGATTCGAGTCCATGCATGCTACGATCCCGTTATGAATTTGAAGGCAAAATATTTTTTGTAGATTTTAGATTAGTTCTTTCCCTGTCCTTAATGCTAAATTAAAGAAATTAAATATAAATATAAATAGGAAACAGAAGAGAAATGTACAGTGATCACCCATTTTGTGCCCACAAACTTTTTCATCGAAATCCCAGTCATATGAGTCGAGTCCATGCATGCTACGATCCCGTTATGAATTTGAAGGCAAAATATTTTTTTGTAGATTTTAGTTTAGGTCTTTCCCTGTCCATAATGCTAAATTAAAGAAGTTAAATATAAATATAAATAGGAAACAGAAGAGAAATGTACAGTGATCACCCATTTTGTGACCACAATCTTTTTCATCGAAATCCTAGACATATGAGTCGTGTCCATGCATGCTACGATCACGGTATGAATTTGAAGGCAAAATATTTATTTGTAGATTTTAGATTAGGTTTCTCGCTGTCCTTAATGCTAAATTAAAGAAGTTAAATATAAATATAAATAGGAAACAGAAGAGAAATGTACAGTGATCAACCATTTTGTGCCGACAACCTTTTTCATAGAAATCCCAGTCATATGAGTTGAGTCCATGCATGCTATGATCACGGTATGAATTTGAAGGCAAAATATTTTTTTGTAGATTTTAGATTAGTTCTTTCACTGTCCATAATGCTAAATTAAAGAAGTTAAATATAAATATAAATAGGAAACAGAAGAGAATTGTACAGTGATCACCCATTTTGTGCCCACAATCTTTTTCATAGAAATCCCAGTCATATGAGTCGAGTCCATGCTTGCTACGATCACGGTATGAATTTGAAGGCAAAATATTTTTTTCTAGATTTTAGATTAGGTCTTTCCCTGTCCATAAGTCTAAATTAAAGAAGTTAAATATAAATATAAATAGGAAAGAGAAGACAAATGTACAGTGATCACCCATTTTGTGCCCACAATCTTTTTCATCGAAATCCCAGCCATATGAGTCGAGTCCATGCATGCTACGATCACGGTATGAATTGTAGGTAAAATATTTTTTGTAGATTTTAGATTAGGTCTTTCCCTGTCCTTAATGCTAAATTAAAGAAGTTAAATATAAATATAAATAGGAAACAGAAGTGAAATGTACAGTGATCACCCATTTTGTGCCCACAATCTTTTTCTTCGAAATCCCAGTCATATGATTCGAGTCCATGCATGCTACGATCCCGGTATGAATTTGAAGGCAAAATATTTTTTGTAGATTTTAGATTAGTTCTTTCCCTGTCCTTAATGCTAAATTAAAGAAATTAAATATAAATATAAATAGGAAACAGAAGAGAAATGTACAGTGATCACCTATTTTGTGCCCACAATCTTTTTCATCGAAATCCCAGTCAAACGAGTCGAGTCCATGCATGCTACGATCATGGTATGAATTTGAAGGCAAAATATTTTTTTGTAGATTGTAGATTAGGTCTTTCCCTGTCCTTAATGCTAAATTAAAGAACTTAAATATAAATATAAATAGTAAACAGAAGAGAAATGTACAGTGATCACCCATTTTGTGCCCACAATCTTTTTCATCGAAATCCCAGTCATATGAGTCGAGTCCATGCATGCTACGATCACGGCATGAATTTGTAGGTAAAATATTTTTTTGTAGATTTTAGATTAGGTCTTTCCCTGTCCATAATGCTAAATTAAAGGAGTTAAATATAAATATAAATAGGAAACAGAAGAGAAATGTACAGTGATCACCCATTTTTTAAACACAATCTTTTTCATCGAAATCCCAGTCATATGAGTCGAGTCCATGCATGCTACGATCACGGTATGAAATTGAAGGCAAAATATTTTTTTGTAGATTTTAGATTAGGTCCTTCCCTGTCCTTAATGCTAAATTAAAGAATTTAAATATAAATATAAATAGGAAACAGAAGAGAAATGTACAGTGATCACCCATTTTGTGCCCACAATCTTTTTCATCGAAATTCCAGTCATATGAGTCGAGTCCATGCATGCTACGATCACGGTATGAATTTGTAGGTAAAATACTTTTTTGTAGATTTTACATTAGGTCTTTTCATGTCCATAATGCTAAATTAAAGAAGTTAAATATAAATATTAATAGGAAACAGAAGAGAAATGTACAGTGGTCACCCATTTTGTCCCCACAATTTTTTTTCATCGAAATCCCAGTCATATGAGTCGATTCCATGCATGCTATTATCACGGTATGAATTTGTAGGTGAAATATTTTTTTGTAGATTTTAGATTACGTCATTCCCCGTCCATAATGCTAAATTAAAGGAGTTAAATATAAATATAAATAGGAAACAGAAGAGAAATGTACAGTGATCACCCATTTTGTGCCCACAATCTTTTTCATCGAAATCTCAGTCATATGTGTCGAGTCCATGCATGCTACGATCACGGTATGAATTTGTAGGTAAAATATTTTTTGTAGATTTTAGATTAGGTCTTTCCCTGTCCATAATGCTAAATTAAAGAAGTTAAATATAAATATAAATAGGAAACAGAAGAGAAATGTACAGTGATCACCCATTTTGTGCTGACAAACTTTTTCATGGAAATCCCAGTCATATGAGTCGAGTCCATGCATGCTACGATCACGGTATGAATTTGTAGGTAAAATATTTTTTTGTAGAATTTAGATTAGGTCTTTCCATGTCCATAATGCTAAATTAAAGAAGTTAAATATAAATATTAATAGGAAACAGAAGAGAAATGTACAGTGGTCACCCCTTTTGCGCCCACAATCTTTTTCATCGAAATTCCAGTCATATGAGTCGAGTCCATGCATGCTACGATCACGGTATGAATTTGTAGGTAAAATATTTTTTTGTAGATTTTAGATTAGGTCTTTCCATGTCCATAATGCTAAATTAAAGAAGTTAAATATAAATATAAATAGGAAACAGAAGAGAAATGTACAGTGAACAACCATTTTGTGCCCACTATCTTTTTCATCGAAATCCCAGTCATATGAGTCGAATCCATGCATGCTACGATCACGGTATGAACTTGTAGATAAAATATTGTTTTGTAGATTTTAGATTAGGTCATTCCCTGTCCATAATGCTAAATTAAAGAAGTTAAATATAAATATAAATAGTATAGAGAAGAGAAATGTACAATGATCACCCATTTTGTGCCCACAATCTTTTTCATTGAAATCCCAGTCATATGAGTCGAGTCCATGCATGCTACGATCACGGTATGAATTTGAAGGCAAAATATTTTTTTGTAGATTTTAGATTAGGTCCTTCCCTGTCCTTAATGCTAAATTAAAGAAGTTAAATATAAATATAAATAGGAAACAGAAGAGAAATGTACAGTGATCACCCATTTTGTGCCCACAATCTTTTTCATCGAAATTCCAGTCATATGAGTCGAGTCCATGCATGCTACGATCACGGTATGAATTTGTAGGTAAAATATTTTTTTGTAGATTTTAGATTAGGTCTTTCCATGTCCATAATGCTAAATTAAAGAAGTTAAATATAAATATTAATAGGAAACAGAAGAGAAATGTACAGTGGTCACCCATTTTGTGCCCACAATTTTTTTTCATCGAAATCCCAGTCATATGAGTCGATTCCATGCATGCTATGATCACGGTATGAATTTGTAGGTAAAATATTTTTTGTAGATTTTAGATTAGGTCTTTCCCTGTCCATAATGCTAAATTAAAGAAGTTAAATATAAATATAAATATTAAACAGAAGAGAAATGTACAGTGATCACCCATTTTGTGCCCACAATCTTTTTCATTGAAATCCCAGTCATATGAGTCGAGTCCATGCATGCTACGATCACGGTATGAATTTGAAGGCAAAATATTTTTTTGTACATTTCAGATTAGGTCCTTCCCTGTCCTTAATGCTAAATTAAAGGAGTTAAATATAAATATAAATAGGAAACAGAAGAGAAATGTAGAGTGATCACCCATTTTGTGCCCACAATCTTTTTCATCGAAATCCCAGTCATATGAGTCGAGTCCATGCATGCTATGATCATGGTATGAATTTGAAGGCAAAATATTTTTTTGTAGATTTTAGATTAGGTCTTTCCCTGTCCTTAATGATAAATTAAAGAAGTTAAATATAAATATAAATAGGAAACAGAAGAGAAATGTAGAGTGATCACCCATTTTGTGCCCACAATCTTTTTCATCGAAATCCCAGTCATATGAGTCGATTCCATGCATGCTACGATCACGGTATGAATTTGAAGACAAAATATTTTTTTGTAGATTTTAGATTAGGTCCTTCCCTGTCCTTAATGCTAAATTAAAGAAATAAATATAAATATAAATAGGAAACAGAAGAGAAATGTACAGTGATCACCCATTTTGTGCCCACAAACTTTTTCATCGAAATTCCAGTCATATGAGTCGAGTCCATGCATGCTACGATCACGGTATGAATTTGTAGGTAAAATATTTTTTTGTAGATTTTAGATTAGGTCTTTCCATGTCCATAATGCTAAATTAAAGAAGTTAAATATAAATATAAATAGGAAACAGAAGAGAAATGTATAGTGATCACCCATTTTCTGCCCACAATCTTTTTCATCGAAATCCCAGTCATATGAGTCGAGTCAATGCATGCTACGATCATGGTATGAATTTGTAGGTAAAATATTTTTTGTAGATTTTAGATTAGGTCTTTCCCTGTCCATAATGCTAAATTAAAGAAGTTAAATATAAATATAAATAGGAAACAGTAGAGAAATGTACAGTGATCACCCATTTTGTGCCCACAATCTTTTTCATCGAAATCCCAGTCATATGAGTCGAGTCCATGCATGCTACGATCACGGTATAAATTTGCAGATAAAATATTTTTTGTAGATTTTAGATTAGGACTTTCCCTGTTCATAATGCTAAATTAAAGAAGTTAAATATAAATATAAATATTAAACAGAAGAGAAATGTACAGCGATCACACATTTTGTGCCCACAATCTTTTTCATCGAAATCCCAGTCATATAAGTCGAGTCCATGCATGCTACGACCACGGTATGAAATTGTAGGTAAATATTGTTTTGTAGATATTGATTAGGTTATTCCCTGTCCATAATGCTAAATTAAAGATGTTAAATATAAATATAAATAGGAAACAGAAGAGAAATGTACAGTGATCACCCATTTTGTGCCGACAAACTTTTTCATCGAAATCCCATTCATATGAGTCGAGTCCATGCATGCTACGATCACGGTATGAATTTGAAGGCAAAATATTTTTTCGTAGATTTTAGATTAGGTCCTTCCCTGTCCTTAATGCTAAATTAAAGAAGTGAAATATAAATATAAATAGGAAACAGAAGAGAAATGTACAGTGATCACCCAGTTTGTGCCTACAATCTTTTTCATCGAAATCCCAGTCATATGAGTCGAGTCCATGCATGCTACGATCACGGTATGAATTTGTAGATAAAATATTTTTTTGTAGATTTTAGATTAGGTCTTTCCATGTCCATAATGCTAAATTAAAGAAGTTAAATATAAATATTAATAGGAAACAGAAGAGAAATGTACAGTGATCACCCATTTTGTGCCAACAATCTTTTTCATCGAAATCCCAGTCATATGAGTCGAGTCCATGCATGCTACGATCACGGTATGAATTTGTAGATAAAATATTTTTTGTAGATTTTAGATTAGGACTTTCCCTGTTCATAATGCTAAATTAAAGAAGTTAAATATAAATATAAATATTAAACAGAAGAGAAATGTACAGCGATCACACATTTTGTGCCCACAATCTTTTTCATCGAAATCCCAGTCATATGAGTCGAGTCCATGCATGCTACGACCACGGTATGAATTTGAAGGTAAAATATTTTTTTGTAGATTTTAGATTAGGTCTTTCACTGTCCATAATACTAAATTAAAGAAGTTAAATATAAATATAAATAGGAAACAGAAGAGAAATGTACAGTGATCACCCATTTTGTGCCCATAATCTTTTTCATGGAAATCCCAGTCATATGAGTTGAGTCCATACATGCTACGATCACGGTATGAATTTGTAGGTAAAATATTTTTGTAGATTTTAGATTAGGTCTTTCCCTGTCCTTAATGCTAAATTAAAGAACTTAAATATAAATATAAATAGGAAACAGAAGAGAAATGTACAGTGATCACCCATTTTGTGCCCACAATCTTTTTCATCGAAATCCCAGCCATATGAGTTGAGTCCATGCATGCTATGATCACGGTATGAATTTGAAGGCAAAATATTTTTTTGTAGATTTTAGATTAGGTCTTTCCCTGTCCATAATGCTAAATTAAAGAAGTTAAATATAAATATAAATAAGAAACAGAAGAGAAATGTACAGTGATCACCCATTTTGTGCCCACAATCTTTTTCATCGAAATCCCAGTCATATGAGTCGAGTCCGTGTATGCTACGATCACGGTATGAATTTTTAAGTAAAATATTTTTTTGTAGATTTTAGATTAGGTCTTTCCATGTCCATAATGCTAAATTAAAGAAGTTAAATATAAATATAAATAAGAAACAGAAGAGAAATGTACAGTGATCACCCATGTTGTGCCCACAATCTTTTTCATCGAAATCCCAGTCATATGAGTCGAGTCCATGTATGCTACGATCACGGTATGAATTTGTAAGTAAAATATTTTTTTGTAGATTTTAGATTAGGTCTTTCCCTGTCCATAATGCTAAATTAAAGAAGTGAAATATAAATATAAATAGGAAACAGCAGAGAAATGTACAGTGATCACCCATTTTGTGCCCAATATCTTTTTCATCGAAATCCCAGTCATATGTCGAGTCCATGCATGCTACGATCACGGTATGAATTTGTGGGTAAAATATTTTTTTGTAGATTTTAGATTAGGTCTTTCCCTGTCCATAATGCTAAATTAAAGAAGTTAAATATAAATATAAATAGGAAACAGAAGAGAAATGTACAGTGATCACCCATTTTGTGCCCACAATCTTTTTCATCGAAATCCCAGTCATATGAGTCGAGTCCATGCATGCTACGATCACGGTATGAATTTGAAGGCAAAATATTTTTTTGTAGATTTTAGATTAGGTCTTTCCCTGTCCATAATGCTAAATTAAAGAAGTTAAATATAAATATAAATAGGAAACAGAAATGTACAGTGATCACCCATTTTGTGCCAGCTATATTTTTCATCGAAATCCCAGTCATATGAGTCGAATCCATGCATGCTACGATCACGGTATGAACTTGTATGTAAAATATTGTTTTTCTAGATTTTAGATTAGGTCATTCCCTGTCCATAATGCTAAATTAAAGATGTTAAATATAATTATAAATAGGAAACAGAAGAGAAATGTACAGTGATCACCCATTTTGTGCCCACAATCTTTTTCATCGAAATCCCAGTCATATGAGTCGAGTCCATGTATACTACGATCACGGTATAAATTTGTAGGTAAAATATTTTTTTGTAGATTTTAGATTAGGTCTTTCCATGTCCATAATGCTAAATTAAAGAAGTTAAATATAAATATAAATAGGAAACAGAAGAGAAATGTACAGTGATCACCCATTTTGTGCCCACAATCTTTTTCATCGAAATCCCAGTCATATGAGTCGAGTCCATGCATGCTACGATCACGGTATGAATTTGTAGGTAAAATATTTTTTTGTAGATTTTAGATTAGGTCTTTCCATGTCCATAATGCTAAATTAAAGAAGTTAAATATAAATATAAATAGGAAACAGAAGAGAAATGTACAGTGATCACCCAGTTTGTGCCTACAATCTTTTTCATCGAAATCCCAGTCATATGAGTCAAGTCCATGCATGCTACGATCACGGTATGAATTTGTAGATAAAATATTTTTTTGTAGATTTTAGATTAGGTCTTTCCATGTCCATAATGCTAAATTAAAGAAGTTAAATATAAATATTAATAGGAAACAGAAGAGAAATGTACAGTGATCACCCATTTTGTGCCCACAATCTTTTTCATCGAAATCCCAGTCATATGAGTCGAGTCCATGCATGCTACGATCACGGTATGAATTTGTAGATAAAATATTTTTTGTAGATTTTAGATTAGGACTTTCCCTGTTCATAATGCTAAATTAAAGAAGTTAAATATAAATATAAATATTAAACAGAAGAGAAATGTACAGCGATCACACATTTTGTGCCCACAATCTTTTTCATCGAAATCCCAGTCATATGAGTCGAGTCCATGCATGCTACGACCACGGTATGAATTTGAAGGTAAAATATTTTTTTGTAGATTTTAGATTAGGTCTTTCATTGTCCATAATACTAAATTAAAGAAGTTAAATATAAATATAAATAGGAAACAGAAGAGAAATGTACAGTGATCACCCATTTTGTGCCCATAATCTTTTTCATGGAAATCCCAGTCATATGAGTTGAGTCCATACATGCTACGATCACGGTATGAATTTGTAGGTAAAATATTTTTGTAGATTTTAGATTAGGACTTTCCCTGTCCTTAATGCTAAATTAAAGAACTTAAATATAAATATAAATAGGAAACAGAAGAGAAATGTACAGTGATCACCCATTTTGTGCCCAGAATCTTTTTCATGGAAATCCCAGTCATATGAGTTGAGTCCATACATGCTACGATCACGGTATGAATTTGTAGATAAATATTTTTGTAGATTTTAGAATAGGTCTTTCCCTGTCCATAATGCTAAATTAAAGAACTTAAATATAAATATCAATAGGAAACAGAAGAGAAATGTACAGTGATCACCCATTTTGTGCCCACAATCTTTTTCATCGAAATCCCAGTCATATGAGTCGAGTCCATGTATACTACGATCACGGTATAAATTTGTAGGTAAAATATTTTTTTGTAGATTTTAGATTAGGTCTTTCCATGTCCATAATGCTAAATTAAAGAAGTTAAATATAAATATAAATAGGAAACAGAAGAGAAATGTACAGTGATCACCCATTTTGTGCCCACAATCTTTTTCATCGAAATCCCAGTCATATGAGTCGAGTCCATGCATGCTACGATCACGGTATGAATTTGTAGGTAAAATATTTTTTTGTAGATTTTAGATTAGGTCTTTCCATGTCCATAATGCTAAATTAAAGAAGTTAAATATAAATATAAATAGGAAACAGAAGAGAAATGTACAGTGATCACCCAGTTTGTGCCTACAATCTTTTTCATCGAAATCCCAGTCATATGAGTCGAGTCCATGCATGCTACGATCACGGTATGAATTTGTAGATAAAATATTTTTTTGTAGATTTTAGATTAGGTCTTTCCATGTCCATAATGCTAAATTAAAGAAGTTAAATATAAATATTAATAGGAAACAGAAGAGAAATGTACAGTGATCACCCATTTTGTGCCCACAATCTTTTTCATCGAAATCCCAGTCATATGAGTCGAGTCCATGCATGCTACGATCACGGTATGAATTTGTAGATAAAATATTTTTTGTAGATTTTAGATTAGGACTTTCCCTGTTCATAATGCTAAATTAAAGAAGTTAAATATAAATATAAATATTAAACAGAAGAGAAATGTACAGCGATCACACATTTTGTGCCCACAATCTTTTTCATCGAAATCCCAGTCATATGAGTCGAGTCCATGCATGCTACGACCACGGTATGAATTTGAAGGTAAAATATTTTTTTGTAGATTTTAGATTAGGTCTTTCACTGTCCATAATACTAAATTAAAGAAGTTAAATATAAATATAAATAGGAAACAGAAGAGAAACGTACAGTGATCACCCATTTTGTGCCCACAATCTTTTTCATCGAAATCCCAGTCATATGAGTTGAGTCCATACATGCTATGATCACGGTATGAATTTGAAGGCAAAATATTTTTTTGTAGATTTTAGATTAGGTCTTTCCCTGTCCATAATGCTAAATTAAAGAAGTTAAATATAAATATAAATAAGAAACAGAAGAGAAATGTAAAGTGATCACCCATTTTGTGCCCACAATCTTTTTCATCGAAATCCCAGTAATATGAGTCGAGTCCATGCATGCTACGATCACGGTATGAATTTGTAAGTAAAATATTTTTTTGTAGATTTTAGATTAGGTCTTTCCATGTCCATAATGCTAAATTAAAGAAGTTAAATATAAATATTAATAGGAAACAGAAGAGAAATGTACAGTGATCACCCATTTTGTGCCCACAATCTTTTTCATCGATATCCCAGTCATATGACTCGAGTCCATGCATGCTACGATCACGGTATGAATTTGTAGGTAAAATATTTTTTTGTAGATTTTAGATTAGGTCTTTCCCTGTCCATAATGCTAAATTAAAGAAGTTAAATATAAATATAAATAAGAAACAGAAGAGAAATGTACAGTGATCACCCATGTTGTGCCCACAATCTTTTTCATCGAAATCCCAGTCATATGAGTCGAGTCCATGTATGCTACGATCACGGTATGAATTTGTAAGTAAAATATTTTTTTGTAGATTTTAGATTAGGTCTTTCCCTGTCCATAATGCTAACTTAAAGAAGTGAAATATAAATATAAATAGGAAACAGAAGAGAAATGTACAGTGATCACCCATTTTGTGCCCAATATCTTTTTCATCGAAATCCCAGTCATATGTCGAGTCCATGCATGCTACGATCACGGTATGAATTTGTGGGTAAAATATTTTTTTGTAGATTTTAGATTAGGTCTTTACCTGTCCATAATGCTAAATTAAAGAAGTTAAATATAAATATAAATAGGAAACAGAAGAGAAATGTACAGTGATCACCCATTTTGTGCCCACAATCTTTTTCATCGAAATCCCAGTCATATGAGTCGAGTCCATGTATGCTACGATCACGGTATGAATTTGTAGGTAAAATATTTTTTGTAGATTTTAGATTAGGTCTTTCCCTGTCCATAATGCTAAATTAAAGAAGTTAAATATAAATATAAATATTAAACAGAAGAGAAATGTAAAGCGATCACACATTTTGTGCCCACAATCTTTTTCATCGAAATCCCAGTCATATGAGTCGAGTCCATGCATGCTACGATCACGGTATGAATTTGAAGGCAAAATATTTTTTTGTCGATTTTAGATTAGGTCTTTCCCTGTCCATAATGCTAAATTAAAGAAGTTAAATATAAATATAAATAGGAAACAGAAATGTACAGTGATCACCCATTTTGTGCCAGCTATATTTTTCATCGAAATCCCAGTCATATGAGTCGAATCCATGCATGCTACGATCACGGTATGAACTTGTATGTAAAATATTGTTTTTCTAGATTTTAGATTAGGTCATTCCCTGTCCATAATGCTAAATTAAAGATGTTAAATATAATTATAAATAGGAAACAGAAGAGAAATGTACAGTGATCACCCATTTTGTGCCCACAATCTTTTTCATCGAAATCCCAGTCATATGAGTCGAGTCCATGCATGCTACGATCACGGTATGAATTTGTAGGTAAAATATTTTTTTGTAGATTTTAGATTAGGTCTTTCCATGTCCATAATGCTAAATTAAAGAAGTTAAATATAAATATTAATAGGAAACAGAAGAGAAATGTACAGTGATCACCCATTTTGTGCCCACAATCTTTTTCATCGATATCCCAGTCATATGACTCGAGTCCATGCATGCTACGATCACGGTATGAATTTGTAGGTAAAATATTTTTTTGTAGATTTTAGATTAGGTCTTTCCCTGTCCATAATGCTAAATTAAAGAAGTTAAATATAAATATAAATAAGAAACAGAAGAGAAATGTACAGTGATCACCCATGTTGTGCCCACAATCTTTTTCATCGAAATCCCAGTCATATGAGTCGAGTCCATGTATGCTACGATCACGGTATGAATTTGTAAGTAAAATATTTTTTTGTAGATTTTAGATTAGGTCTTTCCCTGTCCATAATGCTAACTTAAAGAAGTGAAATATAAATATAAATAGGAAACAGAAGAGAAATGTACAGTGATCACCCATTTTGTGCCCAATATCTTTTTCATCGAAATCCCAGTCATATGTCGAGTCCATGCATGCTACGATCACGGTATGAATTTGTGGGTAAAATATTTTTTTGTAGATTTTAGATTAGGTCTTTACCTGTCCATAATGCTAAATTAAAGAAGTTAAATATAAATATAAATAGGAAACAGAAGAGAAATGTACAGTGATCACCCATTTTGTGCCCACAATCTTTTTCATCGAAATCCCAGTCATATGAGTCGAGTCCATGTATGCTACGATCACGGTATGAATTTGTAGGTAAAATATTTTTTGTAGATTTTAGATTAGGTCTTTCCCTGTCCATAATGCTAAATTAAAGAAGTTAAATATAAATATAAATATTAAACAGAAGAGAAATGTAAAGCGATCACACATTTTGTGCCCACAATCTTTTTCATCGAAATCCCAGTCATATGAGTCGAGTCCATGCATGCTACGATCACGGTATGAATTTGAAGGCAAAATATTTTTTTGTCGATTTTAGATTAGGTCTTTCCCTGTCCATAATGCTAAATTAAAGAAGTTAAATATAAATATAAATAGGAAACAGAAATGTACAGTGATCACCCATTTTGTGCCAGCTATATTTTTCATCGAAATCCCAGTCATATGAGTCGAATCCATGCATGCTACGATCACGGTATGAACTTGTATGTAAAATATTGTTTTTCTAGATTTTAGATTAGGTCATTCCCTGTCCATAATGCTAAATTAAAGATGTTAAATATAATTATAAATAGGAAACAGAAGAGAAATGTACAGTGATCACCCATTTTGTGCCCACAATCTTTTTCATCGAAATCCCAGTCATATGAGTCGAGTCCATGCATGCTACGATCACGGTATGAATTTGTAGGTAAAATATTTTTTTGTAGATTTTAGATTAGGTCTTTCCATGTCCATAATGCTAAATTAAAGAAGTTAAATATAAATATAAATAGGAAACAGAAGAGAAATGTACAGTGATCACCCAGTTTGTGCCTACAATCTTTTTCATCGAAATCCCAGTCATATGAGTCGAGTCCATGCATGGTACGATCACGGTATGAATTTGTAGATAAAATATTTTTTTGTAGATTTTAGATTAGGTCTTTCCATGTCCATAATGCTAAATTAAAGAAGTTAAATATAAATATAAATAGGAAACAGAAGAGAAATGTACAGTGATCACCCATTTTGTGCCCACAATCTTTTTCATCGAAATCCCAGTCATATGAGTCGAGTCCATGCATGCTACGATCACGGTATGAATTTGTAGATAAAATATTTTTTGTAGATTTTAGATTAGGACTTTCCCTGTTCATAATGCTAAATTAAAGAAGTTAAATATAAATATAAATATTAAACAGAAGAGAAATGTACAGCGATCACACATTTTGTGCCCACAATCTTTTTCATCGAAATCCCAGTCATATGAGTCGAGTCCATGCATGCTACGACCACGGTATGAATTTGAAGGTAAAATATTTTTTTGTAGATTTTAGATTAGGTCTTTCACTGTCCATAATACTAAATTAAAGAAGTTAAATATAAATATAAATAGGAAACAGAAGAGAAATGTACAGTGATCACCCATTTTGTGCCCATAATCTTTTTCATGGAAATCCCAGTCATATGAGTTGAGTCCATACATGCTACGATCACGGTATGAATTTGTAGGTAAAATATTTTTGTAGATTTTAGATTAGGTCTTTCCCTGTCCTTAATGCTAAATTAAAGAACTTAAACATAAATATAAATAGGAAACAGAAGAGAAATGTACAGTGATCACCCATTTTGTGCCCACAATCTTTTTCATCGAAATCCCAGTCATATGAGTTGAGTCCATGCATGCTATGATCACGGTATGAATTTGAAGGCAAAATATTTTTTTGTAGATTTTAGATTAGGTCTTTCCCTGTCCATAATGCTAAATTAAAGAAGTTAAATATAAATATAAATAAGAAACAGAAGAGAAATGTACAGTGATCACCCATGTTGTGCCCACAATCTTTTTCATCGAAATCCCAGTCATATGAGTCGAGTCCATGTATGCTACGATCACGGTATGAATTTGTAAGTAAAATATTTTTTTGTAGATTTTAGATTAGGTCTTTCCCTGTCCATAATGCTAAATTAAAGAAGTGAAATATAAATATAAATAGGAAACAGAAGAGAAATGTACAGTGATCACCCATTTTGTGCCCAATATCTTTTTCATCGAAATCCCAGTCATATGTCGAGTCCATGCATGCTACGATCACGGTATGAATTTGTGGGTAAAATATTTTTTTGTAGATTTTAGATTAGGTCTTTCCCTGTCCATAATGCTAAATTAAAGAAGTTAAATATAAATATAAATAGGAAACAGAAGAGAAATGTACAGTGATCACCCATTTTGTGCCCACAATCTTTTTCATCGAAATCCCAGTCATATGAGTCGAGTCCATGTATGCTACGATCACGGTATGAATTTGTAGGTAAAATATTTTTTTGTAGATTTTAGATTAGGTCTTTCCATGTCCATAATGCTAAATTAAAAAAGTTAAATATAAATATTAATAGGAAACAGAAGAGAAATGTACAGTGATCACCCATTTTGTGCCCACAATCTTTTTCATCGAAATCCCAGTCATATGAGTCGAATCCATGCATGCTACGATCACGGTATAAATTTGTAGATAAAATATTTTTTGTAGATTTTAGATTAGGTCTTTCCCTGTCCTTAATGCTAAATTAAAGAAGTTAAATATAAATATAAATAGGAAACAGAAGAGAAATGTACAGTGATCACCCATTTTGTGCCAGCTATATTTTTCATCGAAATCCCAGTCATATGAGTCGAATCCATGCATGCTACGATCACGGTATGAACTTGTATGTAAAATATTGTTTTTCTAGATTTTAGATTAGGTCATTCCCTGTCCATAATGCTAAATTAAAGATGTTAAATATAATTATAAATAGGAAACAGAAGAGAAATGTACAGTGATCACCCATTTTGTGCCCACAATCTTTTTCATCGAAATCCCAGTCATATGAGTCGAGTCCATGCATGCTACGATCACGGTATGAATTTGAAGGAAAAATATTTTTTTGTAGATTTTAGATTAGGTCCTTCCCTGTCCTTAATGCTAAATTAAAGAAGTTAAATATAAATATAAATAGGAAACAGAAGAGAAATGTACAGTGATCACCCATTTTGTGCACACAATCTTTTTCATCGAAATCCCAGTCATATGTGTCGAGTCCATGCATGCTATGATCACGGTATGAATTTGTAGGTAAAATATTTTTTTGTAGATTTTAGATTAGGTCTTTCCCTGGCCATAATGCTAAATTAAAGAAGTCAAATATAAATATAAATAGGAAACAGAAGAGAAATGTACAGTGATCACCCATTTTGGGCCCACAATCTTTTTAATCGAAATCCCAGTCATATGAGTCGAGTCCATGCATGCTACGATCACGGTATAAATTTGAAGGCAAAATATTTTTTTGTAGATTTTAGATTAGGGCTTTTCCTGTCCTTAATGCTAAATTAAAGAAGTTAAATATAAATATAAATAGGAAACAGAACAGAAATGTACAGTGATCACCCATTTTGTGCCCACTATCTTTTTCATCGAAATCCCAGTCATATGAGTCGAATCCATGCATGCTACGATCACGGTATGAAATTGTAGGTAAAATATTGTTTTGTAGATATTGATTAGGTTATTCCCTGTCCATAATGCTAAATTAAAGAAGTTAAATATAAATATAAATAGTAAACAGAAGAGAAATGTACAGTGATCACCCATTTTGTGCCCACAATCTTTTTCATCGAAATCCTAGTCATATGAGTCGAGTCCATGCATGCTACGATCACGGTATGAATTTGAAAGCAAAATATTTTTTTATAGATTTTAGATTAGGTCTTTCCCTGTCCATAATGCCAAATTAAAGAAGTTAAATATTAATATAAATAGGAAACAGAAGAGAAATGTACAGTGATCACCCATTTTGTGCCCACAATCTTTTTCATCGAAATCCCAGTCATATGAGTCGAGTCCATGCATGCTACGATCACGGTATGAATTTGTAGGTAAAATATTTTTGTAGATTTTAGATTAGCTTTTTCACTGTCCATAATGCTAAATTAAAGTAGTTAAATATAAATATAAATAGGAAACAGAAGAGAAATGTGCAGTGATCACCCATTTTGTGCCCATAATCTTTTTCATGGAAATCCCAGTCATATGAGTTGAGTCCATACATGCTACGATCACGGTATGAATTTGTAGGTAAAATATTTTTGTAGATTTTAGAATAGGTCTTTCCCTGTCCATAATGCTAAATTAAAGAACTTAAATATAAATATAAATAGGAAACAGAAGAGAAATGTACAGTGATCACCCATTTTGTGCCCACAATCTTTTTCATCGAAATCCCAGACATATGAGTCGAGTCCATGCATGCTACGATCATGGTATGAATTTGAAGGCAAAATATTTTTTTGTAGATTTTAGATTAGGTCTTTCCCTGTCCTTAATGCTAAATTAAAGAAGTTAAATATAAATATAAATAGGAAACAGAAGAGAAATGTACAGTGATCACCCATTTTGTGCCCACAATCTTTTTCATCGAAATCCCAGTCATATGAGTCGAGTCCATGCATGCTACGATCACGGTATGAATTTGTAGGTAAAATATTTTTTTGTAGATTTTAGATTAGGTCTTTCCATGTCCATAATGCTAAATTAAAGAAGTTAAATATAAATATTAATAGGAAACAGAAGAGAAATGTACAGTGATCACCCATTTTGTGCCCACAATCTTTTTCATCGAAATCCCAGTCATATGAGTCGAGTCCATGCATGCTACGATCACGGTATGAATTTGTAGATAAAATATTATTTGTAGATTTTAGATTAGGTATTTCCCTGTTCATAATGCTAAATTAAAGAAGTTAAATATAAATATAAATGGGAAACAGAAGACAAATGTACAGTGATCACCCATTTTGTGCCCACAATCTTTTTCATCGAAATCCCAGTCATATGAGTCGAGTCCATGCATGCTACGATCACGGCATGAATTTGTAGGTAAAATATTTTTTTGTAGATTTTAGATTAGGTCTTTCCACGTCCATAATGCTAAATTAAAGAAGTTAAATATAAATATTAATAGGAAACAGAAGAGAAATGTACAGTGATCACCCATTTTGTGCCCACAATCTTTTTCATCGAAATCCCAGTCATATGAGTCGAGTCCATGCATGCTACGATCACTGTATGAATTTGTAAGTAAAATATTTTTTTGTAGATTTTAGATTAGGTCTTTCCATGTCCATAATGCTAAATTAAAGAAGTTAAATATAAATATTAATAGGAAACAGAAGAGAAATGTACAGTGATCACCCATTTTGTGCCCACAATCTTTTTCATCGAAATCCCAGTCATATGAGTCGAGTCCATGCATGCTACGATCACGGTATGAATTTGTAGATAAAATATTTTTTGTAGATTTTAGATTATGTCTTTCCCTGTTCATAATGCTAAATTAAAGAAGTTAAATATAAATATAAATGGGAAACAGAAGACAAATGTACAGTGATCACCCATTTTGTGCCCACAATCTTTTTCATCGAAATCCCAGTCATATGAGTCGAGTCCATGCATGCTACGATCACGGTATGAATTTGTAGGTAAAATATTTTTTTGTAGATTTTAGATTAGGTCTTTCCATGTCCATAATGCTAAATTAAAGAAGTTAAATATAAATATTAATAGGAAACAGAAGAGAAATGTACAGTGATCACCCATTTTGTGCCCACAATCTTTTTTATCGAAATCCCAGTCATATGAGTCGAGTCCATGCATGCTACGATCACGGTATGAATTTGTAGATAAAATATTTTTGTAGATTTTAGATTAGGTCTTTCCCTGTTCATAATGCTAAATTAAAGAAGTTAAATATAAATATAAATATTAAACAGAAGAGAAATGTACAGCGATCACACATTTTGTGCCCACAATCTCTTTCATCGAAATCCCAGTCATATGAGTCGAGTCCATGCATGCTACGATCACGGTATGAATTTGAAGTTAAAATATTTGTTTGTAGATTTTAGATTAGGTCTTTCACTGTTCATAATACTAAATTAAAGAAGTTAAATATAAATATAAATAGGAAACAGAAGAGAAATGTACAGTGATCACCCATTTTGTGCCCATAATCTTTTTCATGGAAATCCCAGTCATATGAGTTGAGTCCATACATGCTACGATCACGGTATGAATTTGTAGGTAAAATATTTTTGTAGATTTTAGATTAGGTCTTTCCCTGTCCTTAATGCTAAATTAAAGAACTTAAATATAAATATAAATAGGAAACAGAAGAGAAATGTACAGTGATCACCCATTTTGTGCCCACAATCTTTTTCATCGAAATCCCTGTCATATGAGTCAAGTCCATGCATGCTACGATCACGGTATGAATTTGAAGGCAAAATATTTTTTTGTAGATTTTAGATTAGGTCTTTCCCTGTCCATAATGCTAAATTAATGAAGTTAAATATAAATAGGAAACAGAAGAGAAATGTACAGTGATCACCCATTTTGTGCCCACAATCTTTTTCATCGAAATCCCAGTCATATGACTCGAGTCCATGCATGCTACGATCACGGTATGAATTTGTAGGTAAAATATTTTTTTGTAGATTTTAGATTAGGTCTTTCCCTGTCCATAATCCTAAATTAAAGAAGTGAAATATAAATATAAATAGGAAACAGAAGAGAAATGTACAGTGATTAGCCAGTTTGTGCATACAATCTTTTTCATCGAAATCCCAGTCATATGAGTCAAGTCCATGTATGCTACTATCATGGTATGAATTGGAAGGCAAAATATTTTTTTGTAGATTTTAGATTAGGTCTTTCCCTGTCCATAATGCTAAATTAAAGAAGTGAAATATAAATATAAATGGGAAACAGAAGAGAAATGTACAGTGATCACCCATTTTGTGCCCACAATCTTTTTCATCGAAATCCCAGTCATATGAGTCGAGTCCATGTATGCTACGATCACGGTATGAATTTGTAGGTAAAATATTTTTTTGTAGATTTTAGATTAGGTCTTTCCATGTCCATAATGCTAAATTAAAGAAGTTAAATATAAATATAAATAGGAAACAGAAGAGAAATGTACAGTGATCACCCATTTTGTGCCCACAATCTTTTTCATCGAAATCCCAGTCATATGAGTCGAGTCCATGCATGCTACGATCACGGTATGAATTTGTAGATAAAATATTTTTTGTAGATTTTAGATTAGGTCTTTCCCTGTCCATAATGCGAAATTAAAGAAGTTAAATATAAATATAAATAGGAAACAGAAATGTACAGTGATCACCCATTTTGTGCCCACTATATTTTTCATCGAAATCCCAGTCATATGAGTCGAATCCATGCATGCTACGATCACGGTATGAAATTGTAGGTAAAATATTGTTTTTCTAGATTTTAGATTAGGTCATTCCCTGTCCATAATGCTAAATTAAAGATGTTAAATATAATTATAAATAGGAAACAGAAGAGAAATGTACAGTGATCACCCATTTTGTGCCCACAATCTTTTTCATCGAAATCCCAGTCATATGAGTCGAGTCCATGCATGCTACGATCACCGTATGAATTTGAAGGCAAAATATTTTTTTATAGATTTTAGATTAGGTCTTTCCCTGTCCATAATGCTAAATTAAAGAAGTTAAATATAAATATAAATAGGAAACAGAAGAGAAATGTACAGTGATCACCCATTTTGTGCCCACAATCTTTTTCATCGAAATCCCAGTCATATGAGTCGAGTCCATGCATGCTACGATCACGGTATGAATTTGAAGGCAAAATATTTTTTTGTAGATTTTAGATTAGGTCCTTCCCTGTCCTTAATGCTAAATTAAAGAAGTTAAATATAAATATAAATAGGAAACAGAAGAGAAATGTACAGTGATCACCCATTTTGTGCACACAATCTTTTTCATCGAAATCCCAGTCATATGTGTCGAGTCCATGCATGCTACGATCACGGTATGAATTTGAAAGCAAAATATTTTTTTATAGATTTTAGATTAGGTCTTTCCCTGTCCATAATGCTAAATTAAAGAAGTTAAATATAAATATAAATAGGAAACAGCAGAGAAATGTACAGTGATCACCCATTTTGTGCCCACAATCTTTTTCATCGAAATCCCAGTCATATCTGTCGAGTCCATGCATGCTACGATCACGGTATGAATTTGTAGGTAAAATATTTTTTGTAGATTTTAGATTAGGTCTTTCCCTGTCCATAATGCTAAATTAAAGAAGTTAAATATAAATATAAATAGGAAACAGTAGAGAAATGTACAGTGATCATCCATTTTGTGCCCACAATCTTTTTCATCGAAATCCTAGTCATATGAGTCGAGTCCATGCATGCTACGATCACCGTATGAATTTGAAGCAAAATATTTTTTTATAGATATTAGATTAGGTCTTTCCCTGTCCATAATGCTAAATTAAAGAAGTAAAATATAAATATAAATAGGAAACAGAAGAGAAATGTACAGTGATCACCCATTTTGTGTCCACAATCTTTTTCATCGAAATCCCAGTCATATGAGTCGAGTCCATGCATGCTACGATCACGGTATGAATTTGAAGGCAAAATATTTTTTTGTAGATTTTAGAATAGGTCCTTCCCTGTCCTTAATGCTAAATTAAAGAAGTTTAATATAAATATAAATAGGAAACAGAAGAGAAATGTACAGTGATCACCCATTTTGTGCCCACAATCTTTTTCATCGAAATCCCAGTCATATGAGTCGAGTCCATGCATGCTACGATCACGGTATGAATTTGAAGGCAAAATATTTTTTTGTAGATTTTAGATTAGGTCCTTCCCTGTCCTTAATGCTAAATTAAAGAAGTTAAATATAAATATGAATAGGAAACAGAAGAGAAATGTACAGTGATCACCCATTTTGTGCACACAATCTTTTTCATCGAAATCCCAGTCATATGAGTCGAGTCCATGCATGCTACGATCACGGTATGAATTTGTAGGTAAAATATTTTTTTGTAGATTTTATATTAGGTCTTTCCCTGTCCATAATGCTAAATTAAAGAAGTCAAATGTAAATATAAATAGGAAACAGAAGAGAAATGTACAGTGATCACCCATTTTGGGCCCACAATCTTTTTAATCGAAATCCCAGTCATATGAGTCGAGTCCATGCATGCTACGATCACGGTATAAATTTGAAGGCAAAATATTTTTTTATAGATTTTAGATTAGGTCTTTCCCTGTCCATAATGCTAAATTAAAGAAGTTAAATATAAATATAAATAGGAAACAGAAGAGAAATGTACAGTGATCACCCATTTTGTGCCCACAATCTTTTTCATCGAAATCCCAGTCATATGAGTCGAGTCCATGCATGCTACGATCACGGTATGAATTTGAAGGCAAAATATTTTTTTGTAGATTTTAGATTAGGTCCTTCCCTGTCCTTAATGCTAAATTAAAGAAGTTAAATATAAATATAAATAGGAAACAGAAGAGAAATGTACAGTGATCACCCATTTTGTGCACACAATCTTTTTCATCGAAATCCCAGTCATATGAGTCGAGTCCATGCATGCTATGATCACGGTATGAATTTGTAGGTAAAATATTGTTTGGTATATATTGATTAGGTTATTCCCTGTCCATAATGCTAAATTAAAGAAGTTAAATATAAATATAAATAGTAAACAGAAGAGAAATGTACAGTGATCACCCATTTTGTGCCCACAATCTTTTTCATCGAAATCCTAGTCATAAGAGTCGAGTCCATGCATGCTACGATCACGGTATGAATTTGAAAGCAAAATATTTTTTTATAGATTTTAGATTAGGTCTTTCCCTGTCCATAATGCTAAATTAAAGAAGTTAAATATAAATATAAATAGGAAACAGCAGAGAAATGTACAGTGATCACCCATTCTGTGCCCACAATCTTTTTCATCGAAATCCCAGTCATATCTGTCGAGTCCATGCATGCTACGATCACGGTATGAATTTGTAGGTAAAATATTTTTTGTAGATTTTAGATTAGGTCTTTCCCTGTCCATAATGCTAAATTAAAGAAGTTAAATATAAATATAAATAGGAAACAGTAGAGAAATGTACAGTGATCATCCATTTTGTGCCCACAATCTTTTTCATCGAAATCCTAGTCATATGAGTCGAGTCCATGCATGCTACAATCACCGTATGAATTTGAAGGCAAAATATTTTTTTATAGATATTAGATTAGGTCTTTCCCTGTCCATAATGCTAAATTAAAGAAGTAAAATATAAATATAAATAGGAAACAGAAGAGAAATGTACAGTGATCACCCATTTTGTGCCCACAATCTTTTTCATCGAAATCCCAGTCATATGTGTCGAATCCATGCATGCTACGATCACGGTATGAATTTGTAGATAAAATATTTTTTTGTAGATTTTAGATTAGGTCTTTCCCTGTCCATAATGCTAAATTAAAGAAGTCAAATATAAATATAAATAGGAAACAGAAGAGAAGTGTACAGTGATCACCCATTTTGTGCCCACAATCTTTTTCATCGAAATCCCAGTCATATGAGTCGAGTCCATGCATGCTACGATCACCGTATGAATTTGAAGGCAAAATATTTTTTTGTAGATTTTAGATTAGGTCCTTCCCTGTCCATAATGCTAAATTAAAGAAGTCAAATGTAAATATAAATAGGAAACAGAAGAGAAATGTACAGTGATCACCCATTTTGGGCCCACAATCTTTTTAATCGAAATCCCAGTCATATGAGTCGAGTCCATGCATGCTACGATCACGGTATAAATTTGAAGGCAAAATATTTTTTTTTAGATTTTAGATTAGGTCTTTTCCTGTCCTTAATGCTAAATTAAAGAAGTTAAATATAAATATAAATAGGAAACAGAACAGAAATGTACAGTGATCACCCATATTGTGCCCACTATCTTTTTCATCGAAATCCCAGTTATATGAGTCGAATCCATGCATGCTACGATCACGGTATGAAATTGTAGGTAAAATATTGTTTCGTAGATATTGATTAGGTTATTCCCTGTCCATAATGCTAAATTAAAGATGTTAAATATAAATATAAATAGGAAACAGAAGAGAAATGTACAGTGATCACCCATTTTGTGCCCACAATCTTTTTCATCGAAATCCTAGTCATATGAGTCGTGTCCATGCATGCTACAATCACGGTATGAATTTGAAAGCAAAATATTTTTTTATAGATTTTAGATTAGGTCTTTCCCTGTCCATAATGCTAAATTAAAGAAGTAAAATATAAATATAAATAGGAAACAGAAGAGAAATGTACAGTGATCACCCATTTTGTGCCCACAATCTTTTTCATCGAAATCCCAGTCATATCTGTCGAGTCCATGCATGCTACGATCACGGTATGAATTTGTAGGTAAAATATTTTTTGTAGATTTTAGATTAGGTCTTTCCCTGTCCATAATGCTAAATTAAAGAAGTTAAATATAAATATAAATAGGAAACAGTAGAGAAATGTACAGTGATCATCCATTTTGTGCCCACAATCTTTTTCATCGAAATCCTAGTCATATGAGTCGAGTCCATGCATGCTACAATCACCGTATGAATTTGACGGCAAAATATTTTTTTATAGATATTAGATTAGGTCTTTCCCTGTCCATAATGCTAAATTAAAGGAGTTAAATATAAATATAAATAGGAAACAGAAGAGAAATGTACAGTGATCACCCATTTTGTGCCCACAATCTTTTTCATCGAAATCCCAGTCATATGTGTCGAGTCCATGCATGCTACGATCACGGTATGAATTTGTAGATAAAATATTTTTTTGTAGATTTTAGATTAGGTCTTTCCCTGTCCATAATGCTAAATTAAAGAAGTCAAATATAAATATAAATAGGAAACAGAAGAGAAATGTACAGTGATCACCCATTTTGTGCCCACAATCTTTTTCATCGAAATCCCAGTCATATGAGTCGAGTCCATGCATGCTACGATCACGGTATGAATTTGAAGGCAAAATATTTTTTTGTAGATTTTAGATTAGGTCTTTCCCTGTCCTTAATGCTAAATTAAAGAAGTTAAATATAAATATAAATAGTAAACAGAAGAGAAATGTACAGTGATCACCCATTTTGTGCCCACAATCTTTTTCATCGAAATCCTAGTCATATGAGTCGAGTCCATGCATGCTACAATCACGGTATGAATTTGAAAGCAAAATATTTTTTTATAGATTTTAGATTAGGTCTTTCCCTGTCCATAATGCTAAATTAAAGAAGTTAAATATAAATATAAATACGAAACAGAAGAGAAATGTACAGTGATCACCCATTTTGTGCCCACAATCTTTTTCATCGAAATCCCAGTCACATCTGTCGAATCCATGCATGCTACGATCACGGTATGAATTTGTAGGTAAAATATTTTTTGTAGATTTTAGATTAGGTCTTTCCCTGTCCATAATGCTAAATTAAAGAAGTTAAATATAAATATAAATAGGAAACAGAAGAGAAATGTACAGTGATCAGCCATTTTGTGCCCACAATCTTTTTCATCGAAATCCCAGTCATATGAGTCGAGTCCATGCATGCTACGATCACGGTATGAATTTGTAGGCAAAATATTTTTTTGTAGATTTTAGATTGACTTTCCATGTCCATAATGCTAAATTAAAGAAGTTAAATATAAACATAAATAGGAAACAGAAGAGAAATGTACAGTGATCACCCATTTTGTGCCCACAATCTTTTTCATCGAAATCCCAGTCATATGAGTCGAGTCCATGCATGCTACGATCACGGTATGAATTTGTAGGTAAAATATTTTTTGTAGATTTTAGATTAGGTCTTTCCCTGTCCATAATGCTAAATTAAAGATGTTAAATATAAAAATAAATAGGAAACAGAATAGAAATATACAGTGATCACCCATTGTGTGCCCACAATCTTTTTCATCGAAATCCCAGTCATATGAGTCGAGTCCATGCATGCTACGATCACGGTATAAATTTGAAGGCAAAATATTTTTTTTTAGATTTTAGATTAGGTCTTTTCCTGTCCTTAATGCTAAATTAAAGAAGTTAAATATAAATATAAATAGGAAACAGAACAGAAATGTACAGTGATCACCCATATTGTGCCCACTATCTTTTTCATCGAAATCCCAGTTATATGAGTCGAATCCATGCATGCTACGATCACGGTATGAAATTGTAGGTAAAATATTGTTTCGTAGATATTGATTAGGTTATTCCCTGTCCATAATGCTAAATTAAAGATGTTAAATATAAATATAAATAGGAAACAGAAGAGAAATGTACAGTGATCACCCATTTTGTGCCCACAATCTTTTTCATCGAAATCCTAGTCATATGAGTCGTGTCCATGCATGCTACAATCACGGTATGAATTTGAAAGCAAAATATTTTTTTATAGATTTTAGATTAGGTCTTTCCCTGTCCATAATGCTAAATTAAAGAAGTAAAATATAAATATAAATAGGAAACAGAAGAGAAATGTACAGTGATCACCCATTTTGTGCCCACAATCTTTTTCATCGAAATCCCAGTCATATCTGTCGAGTCCATGCATGCTACGATCACGGTATGAATTTGTAGGTAAAATATTTTTTGTAGATTTTAGATTAGGTCTTTCCCTGTCCATAATGCTAAATTAAAGAAGTTAAATATAAATATAAATAGGAAACAGTAGAGAAATGTACAGTGATCATCCATTTTGTGCCCACAATCTTTTTCATCGAAATCCTAGTCATATGAGTCGAGTCCATGCATGCTACAATCACCGTATGAATTTGACGGCAAAATATTTTTTTATAGATATTAGATTAGGTCTTTCCCTGTCCATAATGCTAAATTAAAGGAGTTAAATATAAATATAAATAGGAAACAGAAGAGAAATGTACAGTGATCACCCATTTTGTGCCCACAATCTTTTTCATCGAAATCCCAGTCATATGTGTCGAGTCCATGCATGCTACGATCACGGTATGAATTTGTAGATAAAATATTTTTTTGTAGATTTTAGATTAGGTCTTTCCCTGTCCATAATGCTAAATTAAAGAAGTCAAATATAAATATAAATAGGAAACAGAAGAGAAATGTACAGTGATCACCCATTTTGTGCCCACAATCTTTTTCATCGAAATCCCAGTCATATGAGTCGAGTCCATGCATGCTACGATCACGGTATGAATTTGAAGGCAAAATATTTTTTTGTAGATTTTAGATTAGGTCTTTCCCTGTCCTTAATGCTAAATTAAAGAAGTTAAATATAAATATAAATAGTAAACAGAAGAGAAATGTACAGTGATCACCCATTTTGTGCCCACAATCTTTTTCATCGAAATCCTAGTCATATGAGTCGAGTCCATGCATGCTACAATCACGGTATGAATTTGAAAGCAAAATATTTTTTTATAGATTTTAGATTAGGTCTTTCCCTGTCCATAATGCTAAATTAAAGAAGTTAAATATAAATATAAATACGAAACAGAAGAGAAATGTACAGTGATCACCCATTTTGTGCCCACAATCTTTTTCATCGAAATCCCAGTCACATCTGTCGAATCCATGCATGCTACGATCACGGTATGAATTTGTAGGTAAAATATTTTTTGTAGATTTTAGATTAGGTCTTTCCCTGTCCATAATGCTAAATTAAAGAAGTTAAATATAAATATAAATAGGAAACAGAAGAGAAATGTACAGTGATCAGCCATTTTGTGCCCACAATCTTTTTCATCGAAATCCCAGTCATATGAGTCGAGTCCATGCATGCTACGATCACGGTATAAATTTGAAGGCAAAATATTTTTTTGTAGATTTTACATTAGTTCTTTCCCTCTCCTTAATGCTAAATTAAAGAAGTTAAATATAAATATAAATAGTAAACAGAAGAGAAATGTACAGTGATCACCCATTTTGTGCCCACAATCTTTTTCATCGAAATCCCAGTCATATGAGTCGAGTCCATACATGCTACGATCACGGTATGAATTTGAAGGCAAAATATTTTTTTGTAGATTTTAGATTATGTCCTTCCCTGTCCTTAATGCTAAATTAAAGATGTTAAATATAAATATAAATAGGAAACAGAAGAGAAATGTACAGTGATCACCCATTTTGTGCCCACAATCTTTTTCATCGAAATCCCAGTCATATGAGTCGAATCCATGCATGCTACGATCACGGTATGAATTTGTAGGTAAAATATATTTTTGTAGATTTTAGATTAGGTCATTCCCTGTCGATAATACTAAATTAAAGAAGTTAAATATAACTATGAAAGAGAAGAGAAATGTACAGTGATCACCCATTTTGTGCCCACTATCTTTTTTATCGAAATCCCAGTCATATGAGTCGAGTCCATGCATGCTACGATCACGGTATAAACTTGTAGGTAAAATATTGTTTTGTAGATTTTAGATTAGGTCATTCCCTTTCCATAATGCTAAATAAAAAAGTTAAATATAAATATAAATAGTAAACAGAAGAGAAATCGACAGTGATCACCCATTTTGTGCCCTCAATGTTTTTCATCGAAATCCCAGTCATATTAATCGAGTCCATGCATGCTACGATCACGGTATGTACTTGTAGATAAAATATTGTTTTGTAGATTTTAGATTAGGTCATTCCCTGTCCATAATGCTAAATTAAAGAAGTTAAATATAAATATAAATAGGAAACAGAAGAGAAATGTACAGTGATCACCCATTTTGTGCCCACAATCTTTTTCATCGAAATCCCAGTCATATGAGTCGAGTCCATGCATGCTACGATCACGGTATAAATTTGAAGGCAAAATATTTTTTTGTAGATTTTAGATTAGGTCTTTCCCTGTCCTTAATGCTAAATTAAAGAAGTTAAATATAAATATAAATAGTAAACAGAAGAGAAATGTACAGTGATCACCCATTTTGTGCCCACAATCTTTTTCATCGAAATCCTAGTCATATGAGTCGAGTCCATGCATGCTACAATCACGGTATGAATTTGAAAGCAAAATATTTTTTTATAGATTTTAGATTAGGTCTTTCCCTGTCCATAATGCTAAATTAAAGAAGTTAAATATAAATATAAATACGAAACAGAAGAGAAATGTACAGTGATCACCCATTTTGTGCCCACAATCTTTTTCATCGAAATCCCAGTCACATCTATCGAATCCATGCATGCTACGATCACAGTATGAATTTGTAGGTAAAATATTGTTTTGTAGATTTTAGATTAGGTCTTCCCCTGTCCATAATGCTAAATTAAAGAAGTTAAATATAAATATAAATAGGAAACAGTAGAGAAATGTACAGTGATCATCCATTTTGTGCCCACAATCTTTTTCATCAAAATCCTAGTCATATGAGTCGAGTCCATGCATGCTACGATCACCGTATGAATTTGAAGGCAAAATATTTTTTTATAGATATTAGATTAGGTCTTTCCCTGTCCATAATGCTAAATTAAAGAAGTTAAATATAAATATAAATAGTAAACAGAAGAGAAATGTACAGTGATCACCCATTTTGTGCCCACAATCTTTTTCATCGAAATCCCAGTCATATGAGTCGAGTCCATGCATGCTACGATCACAGAATGAACTTGTAGGTAAAATATTGTTTTGTAGATTTTAGATTAGGTCATTCCCTGTCCATAATGCTAAATTAAATAAGTTAAATATAAATATAAATAGGAAACAGAAGAGAAATGTACAGTGATCAGCCATTTTGTGCCCACAATCTTTTTCATCGAAATCCCAGTCATATGAGTCGAGTCCATGCATGCTACGATCACGGTATAAATTTGAAGGCAAAATATTTTTTTGTAGATTTTACATTAGTTCTTTCCCTCTCCTTAATGCTAAATTAAAGAAGTTAAATATACATATAAATAGTAAACAGAAGAGAAATGTACAGTGATCACCCATTTTGTGCCCACAATCTTTTTCATCGAAATCCCAGTCATATGAGTCGAGTCCATACATGCTACGATCACGGTATGAATTTGAAGGCAAAATATTTTTTTGTAGATTTTAGATTATGTCCTTCCCTGTCCTTAATGCTAAATTAAAGATGTTAAATATAAATATAAATAGGAAACAGAAGAGAAATGTACAGTGATCACCCATTTTGTGCCAACAATCTTTTTCATTGAAATCTTAGTCATATGTGTCGAGTCCATGCATGCTACGATCACGGTATGAATTTGTAGGTAAAATATTTTTTTGTAGATTTTAGATTAGGTCTTTCCCTGTCCATAATGCTAAATTAAAGAAGTCAAATATAAATATAAATAGGAAACAGAAGCGCAATGTACAGTGATCACCCATTTTATGCCCACAATCTGTTTCATCGAAATCCCAGTAATATGAGTCGAGTCCATGCATGCTACGATCACGGTATGAATTTGAAGGCAAAATATTTTTTGTAGATTTTAGATTAGGTCTTTCCCTGTCCATAATGCTAAATTAAAGAAGTTAAATATAAATATAAATAGGAAACAGAAGAGAAATGTACAGTGATCACCGATTTTGTGCCCACAATCTTTTTCATCGAAATCCCAGTCATATGAGTCGAATCCATGCATGCTACGATCACGGTATGAATTTGTAGGTAAAATATATTTTTGTAGATTTTAGATTAGGTCATTCCCTGTCGATAATACTAAATTAAAGAAGTTAAATATAACTATGAAAGAGAAGAGAAATGTACAGTGATCACCCATTTTGTGCCCACTATCTTTTTTATCGAAATCCCAGTCATATGAGTCGAGTCCATGCATGCTACGATCACGGTATAAACTTGTAGGTAAAATATTGTTTTGTAGATTTTAGATTAGGTCATTCCCTTTCCATAATGCTAAATAAAAAAGTTAAATATAAATATAAATAGTAAACAGAAGAGAAATCGACAGTGATCACCCATTTTGTGCCCTCAATGTTTTTCATCGAAATCCCAGTCATATGAATCGAGTCCATGCATGCTACGATCACGATATGAATTTGAATGCAAAATATTTTTTTGTAGATTTTACATTAGGTCATTCCCTTTCCATAATGCTAAATTAAAGAAGTTAAATATAAATATAAATATGAAACAGTAGAGAAATGTACAGTGATCATCCATTTTCTGCCCACAATCTTTTTCATCGAAATCCTAGTCATATGCGTCGAGTCCATGCATGCTACGATCATGGTATGAATTTGAAGGCAAAATATTTTTTTATAGATATTAGATTAGGTCTTTCCCTATCCATAATGCTAAATTAAAGAAGTTAAATATAAATATAAATAGGAAACAGAAGAGAAATGTACAGTGATCACCCATTTTGTGCCCACAATCTTTTTCATCGAAATCCTAGTCATATGAGTTGAGTCCATGCATGCTACGATCACGGTATGAATTTGAAGGCAAAATATTTTTTTATAGATATTAGATTAGGTCTTTCACTGTCCATAATGCTAAATTAAAGAAGTTAAATATAAATATAAATAGGAAACAGAAGAGAAATGTACAGTGATCACCCATTTTGTGCCCACAATCTTTTTCATCGAAATCCCAGTCATATGAGTCGAGTCCATGCATGCTACGATCACGGTATGAATTTGAAGGCAAAATATTTTTTTGTAGATTTTAGATTAGGACCTTCCCTGTCCTTAATGCTAAATTAAAGAAGTTAAATATAAATATAAATAGGAAACAGAAGAGAAATGTACAGTGATCACCCATTTTGTGCCCACAATCTTTTTCATCGAAATCCCAGTCATATGTGTCGAGACTATGCATGCTACGATCACGGTATGAATTTGTAGGTAAAATATTTTTTTGTAGATTTTAGATTAGGTCTTTCCCTGTCCATAATGCTAAATTAAAGTAGTTAAATATAAATATAAATAGTAAACAGAAGAGAAATGTACAGTGATCACCCATTTTGTGCCCACTATCTTTTTCATCGAAATCCCAGTCATATGAGTCGAGTCCATGCATGCTACGATCACGGTATGAACTTGTAGGTAAAATATTGTTTTGTAGATTTTAGATTAGGTCATTCCCTGTCCATAATGCTAAATTAAATAAGTTAAATATAAATATAAATAGGAAACAGAAGAGAAATGTACAGTGATCACCCAATTTGTGCCCACAATCTTTTTCATTGAAATCTTAGTCATATGTGTCGAGTTCATGCATGGTACGATCACGGTATGAATTTGTAGGTAAAATATTTTTTTGTAGATTTTAGATTAGGTCATTCCCTGTCCTTGATGCTAAATTAAAGGAGATAAATATAAATATAAATAGGAAACAGAAGAGAAATGTACAGTGATCAACCATTTTGTGCCCACAATCTTTTTCATAGAAATCCCAGTAATATGAGTCAAGTCCATGCATGCTACGCTCACGGTATGAATTTGAAGGCAAAATATTTTTTTGTAGATTTTAGATTAGGTCTTTCCCTGTCCATAATGTTAAATTAAAGAAGTTAAATATAAATATAAATAGGAAACAGAAGAGAAATGTACAGTGATCACCCATTTTGGGCCCACAATCTTTTTCATCGAAATCCCAGTCATATGTGTCGAGTCCATGCATGCTACGATCACGGTATGAATTTGTAGGTAAAATATTTTTTGTAGATTTTAGATTAGGTCTTTCCCTGTCCATAATGCTAAATTCAAGAAGTGAAATATAAATATAAATAGGAAACAGTAGAGAAATGTACAGTGATCACCCATTTTGTGCCCACAATCTTTTTCATCGAAATCCTAGTCATATGAGTCGAGTCCATGCATGCTACGATCACGGTATGAATTTGAAGGCAAATTATTTTTTTGTAGATTTTAGATTAGGTCTTTCCCTGTCGATAATGCTAAATTAAAGAAGTTAAATATAAATATGAAAGAGAAGAGAAATGTACAGTGATCACCCATTTTGTGCCCACAATCTTTTTCATCGAAATCCCAGTCATATGAGTCGAATCCATGCATGCTACGATCACGGTATAAATTTGATGGCAAAATATTTTTTTGTAGATTTTAGATTAGGTCTTTCCCTGTCCATAATGCTAAATTAAAGTAGATAAATATAAATATAAATAGTAAACAGAAGAGAAATGAGCAGTGATCACCCATTTTGTGCCCACTATCTTTTTCATCGAAATCCCAGTGATATGAGTCGAGTCCATGCATGCTACGATCACGGTATGAACTTGTAGGTAAAATATTGTTTTGTAGATTTTAGATTAGGTCATTCCCTCTCCTTAATGCTAAATTAAAGTAGTTAAATATAAATATAAATAGTAAACAGAAGAGAAATGTACAGTGATCACCCATTTTGTGCTCACAATCTTTTTCATCGAAATCCCAGTCATATGAGTCGAGTCCATGCATGCTACGATCACGGTATGAATTTGAAGGCAAAATATTTTTTTGTAGATTTTAGATTAGGTCCTTCCCTGTCCTTAATGCTAAATTAAAGAAGTTAAATATAAATATAAATAGGAAACAGGAGAGAAATGTACAGTGATCACCCAATTTGTGCCCACAATCTTTTTCATTGAAATCTTAGTCATATGTGTCGAGTCCATGCATGCTATGATCACGTTATAAATTTGAAGGCAAAATATTTTTTTGTAGATTTTAGATTACGTCTTTCCCTGTCCATAATGCTAAATTAAAGAAGTCAAATATAAATATAAATAGGAAACAGAAGAGAAATGAACAGTGATCACCCATTTTGTGCCCACAATCTTTTTCATCGAAATCCCAGTAATATGAGTCGAGTCCATGCATGCTACGATCACGGTATGAATTTGTAGGTAAAATATTTTTTTGTAGATTTTATATTAGGTCATTCCCTGTCGATAATGCTAAATTAAAAGAAGTTAAATATAACTATGAAAGAGAAGAGAAATGTACAGTGATCACCCATTTTGTGCCCACAATCTTTTTCATCGAAATAGCAGTCATATGTGTCGAGTCCATGCATGCTACGATCACGGTATGAATTTGTAGGTAAAATATTTTTTTGTAGATTTTAGGTTAGGTCATTCCCTGTCCATAATGCTAAATTACAGAAGTTAAATATAAATATAAATAGGAAACAGAAGAGAAATGTACAGTGATCACCCATTTTGTGCCCACAATCTATTTCATCGAAATCCCAGTCATATGAGTCGAGTCCATGCATGCTACGATCACGGTAAAAATTTGAAGACAATATATTTTTTTGTAGATTTTAGATTAGGTCTTTCCCTGTCCTTAATGCTAAATGAAAGAAGTTAAATATAAATATAAATAGTAAACAGAAGAGAAATGTACAGTGATCACCCATTTTGTGCCCACAATCTTTTTCATTGAAATCCCAGTCTTATGAGTCGAGTACATGCATGCTACGATCACGGTATGAATTTGTAGGTGATATATTTTTTTGTAGATTTTAGATTAGGTCATTCCGCGTCCATAATGCTAAATTAAAGGAGTTAAATATAAATATGAATAGGAAACAGAAGAGAAATGTACAGTGATCACCCATTTTGTGCCCACAATTTTTTTCATCGAAATCCCAGTCATATGAGTCGAGTCCATGCATGCTACGATCACGGTATGAATTTGTAGGTAAAATATTTCTTGTAGATTTTAGATTCGGTCTTTCCCTGTCCATAATGCTAAATTAAAGAAGTTAAATATAAATATAAACAGGAAACAGAAGAGAAATGTACAGTGATCACCCATTTTGTGCCCACAATCTTTTTCATCGAAATCCCAGTCATATGAGTCGAATCCATGCATGCTACGATCACGGTATGAATTTGTAGGTAAAATACTTTTTTGTAGATTTTAGATTAGGTCATTCCCTGTCGATAATGCTAAATTAAAGAAGTTAAATATAAATAGGAAAGAGAAGAGAAATGTATAGTGATCACCCATTTTGTGCCCACAATCTTTTTCATCGAAATCCCAGTCATATGAGTCGAGTCCATGCATGCTACAAGCACGGTATGAATCTGGAGGTAAAATATTTTTTGTAGATTTTAGATTAGGTCTTTCCCTGTCGATAATGCTAAATTAAAGAAGTTAAATATAAATATGAATAGGAAACAGAAGAGAAATGTACAGTGATCACCCATTTTGTGCCCACTATCTTTTTCATCGAAATCCTAGTCATATGTCGAGTCCATGCATGCTACGACCACGGTATGAATTTGAACGCAAAATATTTTTTTATAGGTTTTAGATTAGGTCATTCCCTGTCGATAATGCTAAATTAAAGAAGTTAAATATAAATAGGAAAGAGAAAAGAAATGTACAGTGATCACCCATTTTGTGCCCACAATCTATTTCATCGAAATCCCAGTCATATGAGTCGAGTCCATGCATGCTACGATCACGGTATAAATTTGAAGGCAAAATATTTTTTTGTAGATTTTAGATTAGGTCTTTCCCTGTCCTTAATGCTAAATTAAAGAAGGTAAATATAAATATAAATAGTAAACAGAAGAGAAATGTACAGTGATCACCCATTTTGTGCTCACAATCTTTTTCATCGAAATCCCAGTCATATTAGTCGAGTCCATGCATGCTACGTTCTCGGTATGAATTTGTAGGTGAAATATTTTTTTGTAGATTTTAGATTAGGTCATTCCCTGTCCATAATGCTAAATTAAAGGAGTTAAATATAAATATGAATAGGAAACAGAAGAGAAATGTACAGTGATCACACATTTTGTGCCCACAATCTTTTTCATCGAAATCCCAGTCATATGAGTCGAGTTTATGCATGCTACGATCACGGTATGAATTTGTAGGTAAAATATTTTTTGTAGATTTTAGATTAGGTCATTCCCTGTCCATAATGCTAAATTAAAGAAGGTAAATATAAATATAAATAGGAAACAGAAGAGAAATGTACAGTGATCACCCATTTTGTGCCCACTATCTTTTTCATGGAAATCCCAGTCATATGAGTCGAGTCCATGCATGCTACGATCACGGTATGAATTTGTAGGTAAAATATTTTTTGTAGATTTTAGATTAGGTCTTTCCCTGTCCTTAATGCGAAATTAAAGTAGTTAAATATAAATATAAATAGTAAACAGAAGAGAAATATACAGTGATCACCCATTTTGTGCCCACAATCTTTTTCATCGAAATCCCAGTCATATGAGTCGAGTCCATGCATGCTACGATCACGGTATGACTTTGTAGGTGAAATATTTTTTTGTAGATTTTAGATTACGTCATTCCCTGTCCATAATGCTAAATTAAAGAAGTTAAATATAAATATAAATAGGAAACAGAAGAGAAATGTACAGTGATCACCCATTTTGTGTCCACACACTATTTCATCGAAATCCCAGTCATATGAGTCGAGTCCATGCATGCTACGATCACGGTATGAATTTGTAGATAAAATATTTTTTGTAGATTTTAGATTATGTCTTTCCCTGTCCATAATGCTAAATTAAAGGAGTTAAATATAAATATAAATAGGAAACAGAAGAGAAATGTACAGTGATCACCCATTTTGTGCCCGCTATCTTTTTCATCGAAATCCCAGTCATATGAGTCGAGTCCATCCATGCTACGAGCACGGTATGAACTTGTAGGTAAAATATTGTTTTGTAGATTTTAGATTAGTTCATTCCCTGTCCATAATGCTAAATTAAAGAAGTTAAATATAAATATAAATAGGAAACAGAAGAGAAATGTACAGTGATCACCCATTTTGTGCCCACAATCTATTTCATCGAAATCCCAGTCATATGAGTCGAGTCCATGCATGCTACGATCACGGTATAAATTTGAAGACAAATTATTTTTTTGTAGATTTTAGATTAGGTCTTTCCCTGTCCTTAATGCTAAATTAAAGAAGTTAAATATAAATATAAATAGGAAACAGAAGAGAAATGTACAGTGATCACCCATTTTGTGCCCACACTCTATTTCATCGAAATCCCAGTCATATGAGTCGAGTCCATGCATGCTACGATCACGGTATGAATTTGTAGGTGAAATATTTTTTTGTAGATTTTAGATTAGGTCATTCCCTGTCCATAATGCTAAATTAAAGGAGTTAAATATAAATATAAATAGGAAACAGAAGAGAAATGTACAGTGATCACCCATTTTGTGCCCACAATCTTTTTCATCGAAATCCCAGTCATATGAGTCGAGTCCATGCATGCTACGATCACGGTATGAATTTGTAGGTAAAATATTGTTTTGTAGATTTTAGATTAGTTCATTCCCTGTCCATAATGCTAAATTAAAGAAGTTAAATATAAATATAAATAGGAAACAGAAGAGAAATGTACAGTGATCACCGATTTTGTGCCCACAATCTATTTCATCGAAATCCCAGTCATATGAGTCGTGTCCATGCATGCTACGATCACGGTATAAATTTGAAGACAAATTAATTTTTTGTAGATTTTAGATTAGGTCTTTCCCTGTCCTTAATGCTAAATTAAAGAAGTTAAATATAAATATAAATAGGAAACAGAAGAGAAATGTACAGTGATCACCCATTTTGTGCCCACAATCTTTTTCATCGAAATCCCAGTCATATGAGTCGAGTCCATGCATGCTACGATCACGGTATGAATTTGAAGGTGAAATATTTTTTTGTAGATTTTAGATTACGTCATTCCCTGTCCATAATGCTAAATTAAAGGAGTTAAATATAAATATAAATAGGAAACAGAAGAGAAATGTACAGTGATCAACCATTTTGTGCCCACAATCTTTTTCATCGAAATCCCAGTCATATGAGTCGAGTCCATGCATGCTACGATCACGGTATGAATTTGTAGATAAAATATTTTTTGTAGATTTTAGATTATGTCTTTCCCTGTCCATAATGCTAAATTAAAGGAGTTAAATATAAATATAAATAGGAAACAGAAGAGAAATGTACAGTGATCACCCATTTTGTGCCCACTATCTTTTTCATCGAAAACCCAGTCATATGAGTCGAGTCCATGCATGCTACGAGCACGGTATGAACTTGTAGGTAAAATATTGTTTTGTAGATTTTAGATTAGTTCATTCCCTGTCCATAATGCTAAATTAAAGAAGTTAAATATAAATATAAATAGGAAACAGAAGAGAAATGTACAGTGATCACCCATTTTGTGCCCACAATCTATTTCATCGAAATCCCAGTCATATGAGTCGAGTCCATGCATGCTACGATCACGGAATAAATTTGAAGACAAATTATTTTTTTGTAGATTTTAGATTAGGTCTTTCCCTGTCCTTAATGCTAAATTAAAGAAGTTAAATATAAATATAAATAGGAAACAGAAGAGAAATGTACAGTGATCACCCATTTTGTGCCCACACTCTATTTCATCGAAATCCCAGTCATATGAGTCGAGTCCATGCATGCTACGATCACGGTATGAATTTGTAGGTGAAATATTTTTTTGTAGATTTTAGATTAGGTCATTCCCTGTCCATAATGCTAAATTAAAGGAGTTAAATATAAATATAAATAGGAAACAGAAGAGAAATGTACAGTGATCACCCATTTTGTGCCCACAATCTTTTTCATCGAAATCCCAGTCGTATGAGTCGAGTCCATGCAGGCTACGATCACGGTATGAATTTGTAGGTAAAATATTGTTTTGTAGATTTTAGATTAGTTCATTCCCTGTCCATAATGCTAAATTAAAGAAGTTAAATATAAATATAAATAGGAAACAGAAGAGAAATGTACAGTGATCACCGATTTTGTGCCCACAATCTATTTCATCGAAATCCCAGTCATATGAGTCGAGTCCATGCATGCTACGATCACGGTATGAATTTGTAGGCAAAATATTTTTTTGTATATTTTAGATTGACTTTCCCTGTCCATAATGCTAAATTAAAGAAGTTAAATATAAACATAAATAGGAAACAGAAGAGAAATGTACAGTGATCACCCATTTTGTGCCCACAATCTTTTTCATCGAAATCCCAGTCATATGAGTCGAGTCCATGCATGCTACGATCACGGTATGAATTTGTAGGTAAAATATTTTTTGTAGATTTTAGATTAGGTCTTTCCCTGTCCATAATGCTAAATTAAAGTAGTTACATATAAATATAAATAGGAAACAGAAGAGAAATGTACAGTGATCACCCATTTTGTGCCCACAATCTTTTTCATCGAAATCCCAGTCATATGAGTCGAGTCCATGCATGCTACGATCACGGTATGAGTTTGTAGGTAAAATATTTTTTGTAGATTTTAGATTAGGTCTTTCCCTATCCATAATGCTAAATTAAAGAATTACATATAAATATAAATAGGAAACAGAAGAGAAATGTACAGTGATCACCCATTTTGTGGCCACAATCTTTTTCATCGAAATCCCCGTCATATGAGTCGAGTCCACGCATGCTACGATGACGGTATGAATTTGCAAGTAAAATATTTTTTTGTAGATTTTAGATTAGGTCTTTCCCTGTCCTTAATGCTAAATTAAAGAAGTTAAACATAAATATAAATAGTAAACAGAAGAGAAATGTACAGTGATTACCCATTTTGTGCCCACAATCTTTTTCATCGAAATCCCAGTCATATGAGTCGAGTCCATGCATGCTACGATCACGGTATGAATTTGTAGGTAAAATATTTTTTGTAGATTTTAGATTAGGTCTTTCCCTGTCCATAATGCTAAATTAAAGAAGTTACTTATAAATATAAATAGGAAACAGAAGAGAAATGTACAGTGATCACCCATTTTGAGACCACAATCTTTTTCATCGAAATCCCAGTCATATGAGTCGAGTCCATGCATGCTACGATCACAGTATGAATTTGAAGGCAAAATATTTTTTTGTAGATTTTAGATTAGGTCATTCCCTGTCCATAATGCTAAATTAAAGGAGTTAAATATAAATATAAATAGGAAACATAAGAGAAATGTACAGTGATCAGCCATTTCGTGCCCACAATCTTTTTCATCGAAATCCCAGTCATATGAATCGAGTCCATGCATACTAGGATCACGGCATGAATTTGTAGGTAAAATATTTTTTTGTAGATTTTAGATTAGGTCTTTCCCTGTCCATAATGCTAAATTAAAGGAGTTAAATATAAATATAAATAGGAAACAGAAGAGAAATGTACAGTGATCACCCATTTTGTGCCCACAATCTTTTTCATCGAAATCCCAGTCATATGATTCGAGTCCATGCATGCTACTATCACGGTATGAATTTGAAGGCAAAATATTTTTTTGTAGATTTTAGATTACGTCTTTCCCTGTCCTTTATGCTAAATTCAAGAAGTTAAATATAAATATAAATAGGAAACAGAAGAGAAATGTACAGTGATCACCCATTTTGTGCCCACAATCTTTTTCATCGAAATCCCAGTCATATGATTCGAGTCCATGCATGCTACGATCACGGTATGAATTTGAAGGCAAAATATTTTTTTGTAGATTTTAGATTGTCTTTCCCTGTCCATAATGCTAAATTAAAGAATTTAAATATAAATATAAATAGGAAAGAGAAGAGAAATGTACAGTGATCACCCATTTTGTGGCCACAATCTTTTTCATCGAAATCCCAGTCATATGAGGCGATTCCATGCATGTTACGATCACGGTATGAATTTGTAGGTAAAATATTTTTTTGTAGATTTTAGATTAGGTCATTCCCTGTCCATAATGCTAAATTAAAGAAGTTAAATATAAATATAAATAGGAAACAGAATAGAAATGTACAGTGACCACCCATTTTGAGCCCACAATCTCTTTCATCGAAATCCCAGTCATATGAGTCGAGTCCATGCATGCTACGATCACAGTATGAATTTGAAGGCAAAATATTTTTTTGTAGATTTTAGATTAGGTCATTCCCTGTCCATAATACTAAATTAAAGAAGTTAAATATAAATATAAATAGGAAACAGAAGAGAAATGTACAGTGATCACCCATTTTGTGCCCACAATCTTTTTCATCAAAATCCCAGTCATATGAGTCGAGTCCATGCATACTAGGATCACGGCATGAATTTGTAGGTAAAATATTTTTTTTAGATTTTAGATTAGGTCTTTCCCTGTCCATAATGCTAAATTAAAGGAGTTAAATATAAATATAAATAGGAAACAGAAGAGAAATGTACAGTGATCACCCATTTTGTGCCCACAATCTTTTTCATCGAAATCCCAGTCATATGATTCGAGTCCATGCATGCTACGATCACGGTATGAATTTGAAGGCAAAATATTTTTTTGTAGATTTTAGATTACGTCTTTCCCTGTCCTTTATGCTAAATTCAAGAAGTTAAATATAAATATAAATAGGAAACAGAAGAGAAATGTACAGTGATCACCCATTTTGTGCCCACAATCTTTTTCATCGAAATCCCAGTCATATGAGTCGAGTCCATGCATGCTACGATCACGGTATGAATTTGAAGGCAAAATATTTTTTTGTAGAATTTAGATTAGGTCATTCCCTGTCCATAATGCGAAATTAAAGAAGTTAAATATAAATATAAATAGGAAACAGAAGAGAAATGTACAGTGGTCACCCATTTTGTGCCCACAATCTATTTCATCGAAATCCCAGTCATATGAGTCGAGTCCATGCATGCTACGATCCCGGTATGAATTTGTAGGTAAAATATTTTTTGTAGATTTAAGATTAGGTGTTTCCCTGTCCATAATGCTAAATTAAAGAAGTTACATATAAATATAAATAGGAAACAGAAGAGAAATGTACAGTGATCACCCATTTTGTGCCCACAATCTTTTTCATCGAAATCCCAGTCATATGAGTCGAGTCCATGCATGCTACGATCACGGTATGAATTTGAAGGCAAAATATTTTTTTGTAGATTTTAGATTAGGTCCTTCCCTGTCCTTAATGCTAAATTAAAGAAGTTAAATATAAATATAAATAAAAAACAGAAGAGAAATGTACAGTGATCACCCATTTGGTGCGCACAATCTTTTTCATTGAAATCCCAGTCATATAAGTCGAGTCCATGCATGCTACGATCATGGTATGAATTTGTAGGTAAAATATTTTTTTGTAGATTTTAGATTAGGTCATTCCCTGTCCATAATACTAAATTAAAGAAGTTAAATATAAATATAAATAGGAAACAGAAGAGGTATTTACAGTAATCACCCATTTTGTGGCCACAATCTTTTTCATCGAAATCCCCGTCATAAGAGTCGAGTCCATGCATGCTACGATCACGGTATGAATTTGCAAGTAAAATATTTTTTTGTAGATTTTAGATTAGGTCTTTCCCTGTCCTTAATGCTAAATTAAAGAAGTTCAACATAAATATAAATAGTAAACAGAAGAGAAATGTACAGTGATCACCCATTTTGTGCCCACAATCTTTTTCATCGAAATCCCAGTCATATGAGGCGATTCCATGCATGTTACGATCACGGTATGAATTTGTAGGTAAAATATTTTTTGTAGATTTTAGATTAGGTCATTCCCTGTCCATAATGCTAAATTAAAGAAGTTAAATATAAATATAAATAGGAAACAGAATAGAAATGTACAGTGACCACCCATTTTGAGCCCCCAATCTTTTTCATCGAAATCCCAGTCATATGAGTCGAGTCCATGCATGCTACGATCACAGTATGAATTTGAAGGCAAAATATTTTTTTGTAGATTTTAGATTAGGTCATTCCCTGTCCATAATGCTAAATTAAAGGAGTTAAATATAAATATTAATAGGAAACATAAGAGAAATGTACAGTGATCAGCCATTTCGTGCCCACAATCTTTTTCATCGAAATCCCAGTCACATGATTCGAGTCCATGCATGCTACGATCACGGTATAAATTTGAGGAAAAAAAAAATTTTTTTGTAGATTTTAGACTAGGTCATTCCCTGTCCATAATACTAAATCACGGCATGAATTTGTAGGTAAAATATTTTTTTTTAGATTTTAGATTAGGTCTTTCCCTGTCCATAATGCTAAATTAAAGAAGTTAAATATAAATATAAATAGGAAACAGAAGAGAAATGTACAGTGATCACCCATTTTGTGCCCACACTCTATTTCATCGAAATCCCAGTCATATGAGTCGAGTCCATGCATGCTACGATCACGGTATGAATTTGTAGGTGAAATATTTTTTTGTAGATTTTAGATTAGGTCATTCCCTGTCCATAATGCTAAATTAAAGGAGTTAAATATAAATATAAATAGGAAACAGAAGAGAAATGTACAGTGATCACCCATTTTGTGCCCACAATCTTTTTCATCGAAATCCCAGTCGTATGAGTCGAGTCCATGCATGCTACAATCACGGTATGAATTTGTAGGTAAAATATTGTTTTGTAGATTTTAGATTAGTTCATTCCCTGTCCATAATGCTAAATTAAAGAAGTTAAATATAAATATAAATAGGAAACAGAAGAGAAATGTACAGTGATCACCCATTTTGTGCCCACAATCTATTTCATCGAAATCCCAGTCATATGAGTCGAGTCCATGCATGCTACGATCACGGTATAAATTTGAAGACAAATTAATTTTTTGTAGATTTTAGATTAGGTCTTTCCCTGTCCTTAATGCTAAATTAAAGAAGTTAAATATAAATATAAATAGGAAACAGAAGAGAAATGTACAGTGATCACCCATTTTGTGCCCACAATCTTTTTCATCGAAATCCCAGTCATATGAGTCGAGTCCATGCATGCTACGATCACGGTATGAATTTGAAGGTGAAATATTTTTTTGTAGATTTTAGATTACGTCATTCCCTGTCCATAATGCTAAATTAAAGGAGTTAAATATAAATATAAATAGGAAACAGAAGAGAAATGTACAGTGATCAACCATTTTGTGCCCACAATCTTTTTCATCGAAATCCCAGTCATATGAGTCGAGTCCATGCATGCTAAGATCACGGTATGAATTTGTAGGTAAAATATTTTTTGTAGATTTTAGATTAGGTCTTTCCCTGTCCATAATGCTAAATTAAAGTAGTTACATATAAATATAAATAGGAAACAGAAGAGAAATGTACAGTGATCACCCATTTTGTGCCCACAATCTTTTTCATCGAAATCCCAGTCATATGAGTCGAGTCCATGCATGCTACGATCACGGTATGAGTTTGTAGGTAAAATATTTTTTGTAGATTTTAGATTAGGTCTTTCCCTATCCATAATGCTAAATTAAAGAAGTTACATATAAATATAAATAGGAAACAGAAGAGAAATGTACAGTGATCACCCATTTTGTGGCCACAATCTTTTTCATCGAAATCCCCGTCATATGAGTCGAGTCCACGCATGCTACGATGACGGTATGAATTTGCAAGTAAAATATTTTTTTGTAGATTTTAGATTAGGTCTTTCCCTGTCCTTAATGCTAAATTAAAGAAGTTAAACATAAATATAAATAGTAAACAGAAGAGAAATGTACAGTGATTACCCATTTTGTGCCCACAATCTTTTTCATCGAAATCCCAGTCATATGAGTCGAGTCCATGCATGCTACGATCACGGTATGAATTTGTAGGTAAAATATTTTCTGTAGATTTTAGATTAGGTCTTTCCCTGTCCATAATGCTAAATTAAAGAAGTTACATATAAATATAAATAGGAAACAGAAGAGAAATGTACAGTGATCACCCACTTTAAGACCACAATCTTTTTCATCGAAATCCCAGTCATATGAGTCGAGTCCATGCATGCTACGATCACAGTATGAATTTGAAGGCAAAATATTTTTTTGTAGATTTTAGATTAGGTCATTCCCTGTCCATAATGCTAAATTAAAGGAGTTAAATATAAATATAAATAGGAAACATAAGAGAAATGTACAGTGATCAGCCATTTCGTGCCCACAATCTTTTTCATCGAAATCCCAGTCATATGAGTCGAGTCCATGCATACTAGGATCACGGCATGAATTTGTAGGTAAAATATTTTTTTGTAGATTTTAGATTAGGTCTTTCCCTGTCCATAATGCTAAATTAAAGGAGTTAAATATAAATATAAATAGGAAACAGAAGAGAAATGTACAGTGATCACCCATTTTGTGCCCACAATCTTTTTCATCGAAATCCCAGTCATATGATTCGAGTCCATGCATGCTACTATCACGGTATGAATTTGAAGGCAAAATATTTTTTTGTAGATTTTAGATTACGTCTTTCCCTGTCCTTTATGCTAAATTCAAGAAGTTAAATATAAATATAAATAGGAAACAGAAGAGAAATGTACAGTGATCACCCATTTTGTGCCCACAATCTTTTTCATCGAAATCCCAGTCATATGATTCGAGTCCATGCATGCTACGATCACGGTATGAATTTGAAGGCAAAATATTTTTTTGTAGATTTTAGATTGTCTTTCCCTGTCCATAATGCTAAATTAAAGAATTTAAATATAAATATAAATAGGAAAGAGAAGAGAAATGTACAGTGATCACCCATTTTGTGGCCACAATCTTTTTCATCGAAATCCCCGTCATAAGAGTCGAGTCCATGCATGCTACGATCACGGTATGAATTTGCAAGTAAAATATTTTTTTGTAGATTTTAGATTAGGTCTTTCCCTGTCCTTAATGCTAAATTAAAGAAGTTAAACATAAATATAAATAGTAAACAGAAGAGAAATGTACAGTGATCACCCATTTTGTGCCCACAATCTTTTTCATCGAAATCCCAGTCATATGAGGCGATTCCATGCATGTTACGATCACGGTATGAATTTGTAGGTAAAATATTTTTTTGTAGATTTTAGATTAGGTCATTCCCTGTCCATAATGCTAAATTAAAGAAGTTAAATATAAATATAAATAGGAAACAGAATAGAAATGTACAGTGACCACCCATTTTGAGCCCACAATCTCTTTCATCGAAATCCCAGTCATATGAGTCGAGTCCATGCATGCTACGATCACAGTATGAATTTGAAGGCAAAATATTTTTTTGTAGATTTTAGATTAGGTCATTCCCTGTCCATAATACTAAATTAAAGAAGTTAAATATAAATATAAATAGGAAACAGAAGAGAAATGTACAGTGATCACCCATTTTGTGCCCACAATCTTTTTCATCAAAATCCCAGTCATATGAGTCGAGTCCATGCATACTAGGATCACGGCATGAATTTGTAGGTAAAATATTTTTTTTAGATTTTAGATTAGGTCTTTCCCTGTCCATAATGCTAAATTAAAGGAGTTAAATATAAATATAAATAGGAAACAGAAGAGAAATGTACAGTGATCACCCATTTTGTGCCCACAATCTTTTTCATCGAAATCCCAGTCATATGATTCGAGTCCATGCATGCTACGATCACGGTATGAATTTGAAGGCAAAATATTTTTTTGTAGATTTTAGATTACGTCTTTCCCTTTCCTTTATGCTAAATTCAAGAAGTTAAATATAAATATAAATAGGAAACAGAAGAGAAATGTACAGTGATCACCCATTTTGTGCCCACAATCTTTTTCATCGAAATCCCAGTCATATGAGTCGAGTCCATGCATGCTACGATCACGGTATGAATTTGAAGGCAAAATATTTTTTTGTAGAATTTAGATTAGGTCATTCCCTGTCCATAATGCGAAATTAAAGAAGTTAAATATAAATATAAATAGGAAACAGAAGAGAAATGTACAGTGGTCACCCATTTTGTGCCCACAATCTATTTCATCGAAATCCCAGTCATATGAGTCGAGTCCATGCATGCTACGATCCCGGTATGAATTTGTAGGTAAAATATTTTTTGTAGATTTAAGATTAGGTGTTTCCCTGTCCATAATGCTAAATTAAAGAAGTTACATATAAATATAAATAGGAAACAGAAGAGAAATGTACAGTGATCACCCATTTTGTGCCCACAATCTTTTTCATCGAAATCCCAGTCATATGAGTCGAGTCCATGCATGCTACGATCACGGTATGAATTTGAAGGCAAAATATTTTTTTGTAGATTTTAGATTAGGTCCTTCCCTGTCCTTAATGCTAAATTAAAGAAGTTAAATATAAATATAAATAAAAAACAGAAGAGAAATGTACAGTGATCACCCATTTGGTGCGCACAATCTTTTTCATTGAAATCCCAGTCATATAAGTCGAGTCCATGCATGCTACGATCATGGTATGAATTTGTAGGTAAAATATTTTTTTGTAGATTTTAGATTAGGTCATTCCCTGTCCATAATACTAAATTAAAGAAGTTAAATATAAATATAAATAGGAAACAGAAGAGGTATTTACAGTAATCACCCATTTTGTGGCCACAATCTTTTTCATCGAAATCCCCGTCATAAGAGTCGAGTCCATGCATGCTACGATCACGGTATGAATTTGCAAGTAAAATATTTTTTTGTAGATTTTAGATTAGGTCTTTCCCTGTCCTTAATGCTAAATTAAAGAAGTTCAACATAAATATAAATAGGAAACAGAATAGAAATGTACAGTGACCACCCATTTTGAGCCCCCAATCTTTTTCATCGAAATCCCAGTCATATGAGTCGAGTCCATGCATGCTACGATCACAGTATGAATTTGAAGGCAAAATATTTTTTTGTAGATTTTAGATTAGGTCATTCCCTGTCCATAATGCTAAATTAAAGGAGTTAAATATAAATATTAATAGGAAACATAAGAGAAATGTACAGTGATCAGCCATTTCGTGCCCACAATCTTTTTCATCGAAATCCCAGTCACATGATTCGAGTCCATGCATGCTACGATCACGGTATAAATTTGAGGAAAAAAAAAATTTTTTTGTAGATTTTAGATTAGGTCATTCCCTGTCCATAATACTAAATCACGGCATGAATTTGTAGGTAAAATATTTTTTTTTAGATTTTAGATTAGGTCTTTCCCTGTCCATAATGCTAAATTAAAGAAGTTAAATATAAATATAAATAGGAAACAGAAGAGAAATGTACAGTGATCAGCCATTTCGTGCCCACAATCTTTTTCATCGAAATCCCAGTCATATGAGTCGAGTCCATGCATACTAGGATCACGGCATGAATTTGTAGGTAAAATATTTTTTTTTAGATTTTAGATTAGGTCTTTCCCTGTCCATAATGCTAAATTAAAGGAGTTAAATATAAATATAAATAGGAAACAGAAGAGAAATGTACAGTGATCACCCATTTTGTGCCCACAATCTTTTTCATCGAAATCCCAGTCATATGATTCGAGTCCATGCATGCTACGATCACGGTATGAATTTGAAGGCAAAATATTTTTTTGTAGATTTTAGATTACGTCTTTCCCTGTCCTTTATGCTAAATTCAAGAAGTTAAATATAAATATAAATAGGAAACAGAAGAGAAATGTACAGTGATCACCCATTTTGTGGCCACAATCTTTTTCATCGAAATCCCCGTCATAAGAGTCGAGTCCATGCATGCTACGATCACGGTATGAATTTGCAAGTAAAATATTTTTTTGTAGATTTTAGAAAAGGTCTTTCCCTGTCCTTAATGCTAAATTAAAGAAGTTAAGCATAAATATAAATAGTAAACAGAAGAGAAATGTACAGTGATCACCCATTTTGTGCCCACAATCTTTTTCATCGAAATCCCAGTCATATGAGTCGAGTCCATGCATGCTACGATCACAGTATGAATTTGAAGGCAAAATATTTTTTTGTAGATTTTAGATTAGGTCATTCCCTGTCCATAATACTAAATTAAAGAAGTTAAATATAAATATAAATAGGAAACAGAAGAGAAATGTACAGTGATCACCCATTTTGTGACCACAATCTTTTTCATCGAAATCCCAGTCATATGAGTCGAGTCCATGCATGATACGATCACGGTATGAATTTGAAGGCAAAATATTTTTTTGTAGATTTTAGATTAGGTCATTCCCTGTCCATAATGCTAAATTAAAGAAGTTAAATATAAATATAAATAGGAAACAGAAGAGAAATTTACAGTGATCACCCATTTTGTGCCCACAATCTTTTTCATTGAAATCCAGGTCATATGAGTCGATTCCATGCATGCTACGATCACGGTATGAATTTGTAGGTAAATTATTTTTTGTAGATTTTAGATTAGGTCTTTCCCTGTCCATAATGCTAAATTAAAGAAGTTAAATATAAATATAAATAGGAAACAGAAGAGAAATGTACAGTGATCACCCATTTTGTGCCCACTATCTTTTTCATCGAAATCCCAGTCATATGAGTCGAGTCCATGCATGCTACGAGCACGGTATGAACTTGTAGGTAAAATATTGTTTTGTAGATTTCAGATTAGTTCATTCCCTGTCCATAATGCTAAATTAAAGAAGTTAAATATAAATATAAATAGGAAACAGAAGAGAAATGTACAGTGATCACCCATTTTGTGCCCACAATCTATTTCATCGAAATCCCAGTCATATGAGTCGAGTCCATGCATGCTACGATCACGGTATAAATTTGAAAGCAAATTATTTTTTTGTAGATTTTAGATTAGGTGTTTCCCTGTCCTTAATGCTAAATTAAAGAAGTTAAATATAAATATAAATAGTAAACAGAAGAGAAATGTACAGTGATCACCCATTTTGTGCCCACAATCTTTTTCATCGAAATCCCAGTCATATGAGTCGAGTCCATGCATGCTACGATCACGGTATGAGTTTGTAGGTAAAATATTTTTTGTAGATTTAAGATTAGGTGTTTCCCTGTCCATAATGCTAAATTAAAGAAGTTACATATAAATATAAATAGGAAACAGAAGAGAAATGTACAGTGATCACCCATTTTGTGCCCACAATCTTTTTCATCGAAATCCCAGTCATATGAGTCGAGTCCATGCATGCTACGATCCCGGTATGAATTTGAAGGCAAAATATTTTTTTGTAGATTTTAGATTATGTCTTTCCCTGTCCTTAATGCTAAATTAAAGAAGTTAAATATAAATATAAATAGGAAACAGAAGAGAAATGTACAGTGATCACCCATTTTGTGCCCACAATCTTTTTCATCGAAATCCTAGTCATATGAGTCGAGTCCATGCATGCTACGATCACGGTATGAATTTGAAGGCAAAATATTTTTTTGTAGATTTTAGATTAGGTCATTCCCTGTCCATAATACTAAATTAAAGAAGTTAAATATAAATATAAATAGGAAACAGAAGAGATATGTACAGAGATCACCCATTTTGTGCCCACAATCTTTTTCATCGAAATCCCAGTCATATGAGTCGAGTCCATGCATGCTACGATCACTGTATGAATTTGTAGGTAAAATATTTTTTGTAGATTTTAGATTAGGCCTTTCCCTGTCCATAATGCTAAATTAAAGAAGTTAAATATAAATATAAATAGGCAACAGAAGAGAAATGTACAGTGATCACCCATTTTGTGCCCACAATCTATTTCATCGAAATCCCAGTCATAGGAGTCGAGTCCATGCATGCTACGATCACGGTATAAATTTGAAGGCAAATTATTTTTTTGTAGATTTTAGATTAGGTCTTTCCCTGTCCATAATGCTAAATTAAAGAAGTTACATATAAATATAAATAGGAAACAGAAGAGAAATGTACAGTGATCACCCATTTTGTGCCCACAATCTTTTTCATTGAAATCCCAGTCATATGAGTCGAGTCCATGCATGCTACGATCACGGTATGAATTTGAAGGCAAAATATTTTTTTGTAGATTTTAGATTGTCTTTCTCTGTCCATAATTCTAAATTAAAGAATTTAAATATAAATATAAATAGGAAAGAGAAGAGAATGTACAGTGATCACCCATTTTGTGGCCACAATCTTTTTCATCGAAATCCCCGTCATATGAGTCGAGTCCATGCATGCTACGATCACGGTATGAATTTGCAAGTAAAATAATTTTTGTAGATTTTAGATTAGGTCTTTCCCTGTCCTTAATGCTAAATTAAAGAAGTTAAACATAAATATAAATAGGAAACAGAAGAGAAAGGTACAATGTTCACCCATTTTGTGCCCACAATTTTTTCATCGAAATCCCAGTCATATGAGTCGATTCCATGCATGTTACGATCACGGTATGAATTTGTAGGTAAAATATTTTTTTGTAGATTTTAGATTAGGTCATTCCCTGTCTATAATGCTAAATTAAATAAGTTAAATATAAATATAAATAGGAAACAGAATAGAAATGTACAGTGACCACCCATTTTGAGCCCACAATCTTTTTCATCGAAATCCCAGTCATATGAGTCGAGTCCATGCATGCTACGATCACAGTATGAATTTGAAGGCAAAATATTTTTTTGTAGATTTTAGATTAGGTCATTCCCTGTCCATAATGCTAAATTAAAGGAGTTAAATATAAATATAAATAGGAAACATAAGAGAAATGTACAGTGATCAGCCATTTCGTGCCCACAATCTTTTTCATCGAAATCCCAGTCATATGAGTCGAGTCCATGCATACTACAATCACGGCATGAATTTGTAGGTAAAATATTTTTTTGTAGATTTTAGATTAGGTCTTTCCCTGTCCATAATGCTAAATTAAAGGAGTTAAATATAAATATAAATAGGAAACAGAAGAGAAATGTACAGTGATCACCCATTTTGTGCCCACAATCTTTTTCATCGAAATCCCAGTCATATGATTCGAGTCCATGCATGCTACGACCACGGTATGAATTTGAAGGCAAAATATTTTTTTGTAGATTTTAGATTGTCTTTCCCTGTCCATAATACTAAATTAAAGAAGTTAAATATAAATATAAATAGGAAACAGAAGAGAAAGGTACAATGATCACCCATTTTGTGCCCACAATCTTTTTCATCGAAATCCCAGGAATATCAGTCGAGTCCATGCATGCTACGATCACGGTATGAATTTGAAGGCAAAATATTTTTTTGTAGATTTTAGATTAGGTCTTTCCCTGACCATAATGCTAAATTAAAGAAGTTAAATATAAATATAAATAGGAAACAGAAGAGAATGATACAGTGATCACCCATTTTGGGCCCACAATCTTTTTCATCGAAATCCCAGTCATATGAGTCGAGTCCATGCATGCTACGATTACGGTATAAATTTGAAGGCGAAATATTTTTTTGTAGATTTTAGATTAAGGCTTTCCGTGTCCTTAAAGCTAAATTAAAGAAGTTAAACATAAATATAAATAGTAAACAGAAGAGAAATGTACAGTGATCACCCATTTTGTGCCCACAATCTTTTTCATCGAAATCCCAGTCATATGAGTCGAATCCATGCATGCTACGATCACGGTATGAATTTGTAGGTAAAATACTTTTTTGTAGATTTTAGATTAGGTCATTCCCTGTCGATAATGCTAAATTAAAGAAGTTAAATATAAATAGGAAAGAGAAGAGAAATGTATAGTGATCACCCATTTTGTGCCCACAATCTTTTTCATCGAAATCCCAGTCATATGAGTCGAGTCCATGCATGCTACGATCACGGTATGAATTTGTAGGTAAAATATTTTTTGTAGATTTTAGATGAGGTCTTTCCCTGTCCATAATGCTAAATTAAAGAAGTTGAATATAAATATAAATAGGAAACAGAAGAGAAATGTACAGTGATCACCCATTTTGTGCCCACAATCTTTTTCATCGAAATCCCAGTCATATGAGTCGAGTCCATGCATGCTACGATCACAGTATGAATTTGAAGGCAAATTTTTTTTTGTAGATTTTAGATTAGGTCATTCCCTGTCCATAATGCTAAATTAAAGGAATTAAATATAAATATAAATAGGAAACATAAGAGAAATGTACAGTGATCAGCCATTTCGTGCCCACAATCTTTTTCATCGAAATCCCAGTCATATGAGTCGAGTCCATGCATACTACGATCACGGCATGAATTTGTAGGTAAAATATTTTTTTGTAGATTTTAGATTAGGTCTTTCCCTGTCCATAATGCTAAATTAAAGAAGTTAAATATAAATATAAATAGGCAACAGAAGAGAAATGTACAGTGATAACCCATTTTGTGCCCACAAACTTTTTCATCGAAATACCAGTCACATGAGTCGAGTCCATGCATGCTATGATCACGGTATGAATTTGCAAGTAAAATATTTTTTTGTAGATTTTAGATTAGGCCTTTCCCTGTCCATAATGCTAAATTAAAGAAGTTAAATATAAATATAAAAAGGCAACAGAAGAGAAATGTACAGTGATCACCCATTTTGTGCCCACAATCTATTTCATCGAAATCCCAGTCATATGAGTCGAGTCCATGCATGCTACGATCACGGTATAAATTTGAAGGCAAATTATTTTTTTGTAGATTTTAGATTAGGTCTTTCCCTGTCCATAATGCTAAATTAAAGAAGTTACATATAAATATAAATAGGAAACAGAAGAGAAATGTACAGTGATCACCCATTTTGTGCCCACAATCTTTTTCATCGAAATCCCAGTCATATGAGTCGAGTCCATGCATGCTACGACCACGGTATGAATTTGAAGGCAAAATATTTTTTTCTAGATTTTAGATTGTCTTTCCCTGTCCATAATGCTAAATTAAAGAACTTAAATATAAATATAAATAGGAAAGAGAAGAGAAATGTACAGTGATCACCCATTTTGTGGCCACAATCTTTTTCATCGAAATCCCCGTCATAAGAGTCGAGTCCATGCATGCTACGATCACGGCATGAATTTGTAGGTAAAATATTTTTTTGTAGATTTTAGATTAGGTCTTTACCTGTCCATAATGCTAAATTAAAGGAGTTAAATATAAATATAAATAGGAAACAGAAGAGAAATGTACAGTGATCACCCATTTTGTGCCCAAAATCTTTTTCATCGAAATCCCAGTCATATGAGTCGAGTCCATGCATGCTACGATCACGGTATGAAGTTGCAAGTAAAATATTTTTTTGTAGATTTTGATTAGGTCTTTCCCTGTCCATAATGCTAAATTAAAGAAGTTAAATATAAATATAAATAGGAAACAAAAGAGAAATGTACAGTGATCACCAATTTTGTGCCCACAATATTTTTCATCGAAATCCCAGTCATATGAGTCGAGTCCATGCATGTTACGATCACGGTATGAATTTGAAGGCAAAATATTTTTTTGTAGATTTTAGATTAGGTCTTTCCCTGTCCTTAATGCTAAATTAAAGAAGTTAAATATAAATATGAATAGGAAACAGAAGAGAAATGTACAGTGATCACCCATTTTGTGCCCACTATCTTTTTCATCGAAATCCCAGTCATATGAGTCGAGTCCATGCATGCTACGATCACGGTATTAACTTGTAGGTAAAATATTGTTTTGTAGATTTTAAATTAGTTCATTCCCTGTCCATAATGCTAAATTAAAGAAGTTAAATATAAATATAAATAGGAAACAGAAGAGAAATGTACAGTGATCACCCATTTTGTGCCCACAATCTTTTTCATCGAAATACCAGTCATATGAGTCGAGTCCATGCATGCTACGATCACAGTATGAATTTGAAGGCAAATTTTTTTTTGTAGATTTTAGATTAGGTCATTCCCTGTCCATAATGCTAAATTAAAGGAATTAAATATAAATATAAATAGGAAACATAAGAGAAATGTACAGTGATCAGCCATTTCGTGCCCACAATCTTTTTCATCGAAATCCCAGTCATATGAGTCGAGTCCATGCATACTACGATCACGGCATGAATTTGTAGGTAAAATATTTTTTTGTAGATTTTAGATTAGGTCTTTCCCTGTCCATAATGCTAAATTAAAGAAGTTAAATATAAATATAAATAGGCAACAGAAGAGAAATGTACAGTGATAACCCATTTTGTGCCCACAAACTTTTTCATCGAAATACCAGTCACATGAGTCGAGTCCATGCATGCTATGATCACGGTATGAATTTGCAAGTAAAATATTTTTTTGTAGATTTTAGATTAGGCCTTTCCCTGTCCATAATGCTAAATTAAAGAAGTTAAATATAAATATAAAAAGGCAACAGAAGAGAAATGTACAGTGATCACCCATTTTGTGCCCACAATCTATTTCATCGAAATCCCAGTCATATGAGTCGAGTCCATGCATGCTACGATCACGGTATAAATTTGAAGGCAAATTATTTTTTTGTAGATTTTAGATTAGGTCTTTCCCTGTCCATAATGCTAAATTAAAGAAGTTACATATAAATATAAATAGGAAACAGAAGAGAAATGTACAGTGATCACCCATTTTGTGCCCACAATCTTTTTCATCGAAATCCCAGTCATATGAGTCGAGTCCATGCATGCTACGACCACGGTATGAATTTGAAGGCAAAATATTTTTTTCTAGATTTTAGATTGTCTTTCCCTGTCCATAATGCTAAATTAAAGAACTTAAATATAAATATAAATAGGAAAGAGAAGAGAAATGTACAGTGATCACCCATTTTGTGGCCACAATCTTTTTCATCGAAATCCCCGTCATAAGAGTCGAGTCCATGCATGCTACGATCACGGCATGAATTTGTAGGTAAAATATTTTTTTGTAGATTTTAGATTAGGTCTTTACCTCTCCATAATGCTAAATTAAAGGAGTTAAATATAAATATAAATAGGAAACAGAAGAGAAATGTACAGTGATCACCCATTTTGTGCCCAAAATCTTTTTCATCGAAATCCCAGTCATATGAGTCGAGTCCATGCATGCTACGATCACGGTATGAAGTTGCAAGTAAAATATTTTTTTGTAGATTTTGATTAGGTCTTTCCCTGTCCATAATGCTAAATTAAAGAAGTTAAATATAAATATAAATAGGAAACAAAAGAGAAATGTACAGTGATCACCAATTTTGTGCCCACAATATTTTTCATCGAAATCCCAGTCATATGAGTCGAGTCCATGCATGTTACGATCACGGTATGAATTTGAAGGCAAAATATTTTTTTGTAGATTTTAGATTAGGTCTTTCCCTGTCCTTAATGCTAAATTAAAGAAGTTAAATATAAATATGAATAGGAAACAGAAGAGAAATGTACAGTGATCACCCATTTTGTGCCCACTATCTTTTTCATCGAAATCCCAGTCATATGAGTCGAGTCCATGCATGCTACGATCACGGTATTAACTTGTAGGTAAAATATTGTTTTGTAGATTTTAAATTAGTTCATTCCCTGTCCATAATGCTAAATTAAAGAAGTTAAATATAAATATAAATAGGAAACAGAAGAGAAATGTACAGTGATCACCCATTTTGTGCCCACAATCTTTTTCATCGAAATCCCAGTCATATGAGTCGAGTCCATGCATGCTACGATCACGGTATGAATTTGCAAGTAAAATATTTTTTTGTAGATTTTGATTAGGTCTTTCCCTGTCCATAATGCTAAATTAAATAAGTTAAATATCAATATGAATAGGAAACAGAAGAGAAATGTACAGTGATCACCCATTTTGTGCCCACAATCTTTTTCATCGAAATCCCAGTCATATGAGTCGAGTCCATGCATGCTACGATCACGGTATGAATTTGAAGGCAAATTATTTATTTGTAGCTTTTAGATTAGGTCTTTCCCTGTCCATAATGTTAATTAAAGAAGTTAAATATAAATATAAATAGGAAACAAAAGAGAAATGTACAGTGATCACCCATTTTGTGCCCACAATCTTTTTCATTGAAATCCCAGTCATATGAGTCGAGTCCATGCATGCTACGATCACGGTATGAATTTGAAGGCAAAATATTTTTTTGTAGATTTTAGATTGTCTTTCTCTGTCCATAATTCTAAATTAAAGAATTTAAATATAAATATAAATAGGAAAGAGAAGAGAAATGTACAGTGATCACCCATTTTGTGGCCACAATCTTTTTCATCGAAATCCCCGTCATATGAGTCGAGTCCATGCATGCTACGATCACGGTATGAATTTGCAAGTAAAATAATTTTTGTAGATTTTAGATTAGGTCTTTCCCTGTCCTTAATGCTAAATTAAAGAAGTTAAACATAAATATAAATAGGAAACAGAAGAGAAAGGTACAATGTTCACCCATTTTGTGCCCACAATTTTTTCATCGAAATCCCAGTCATATGAGTCGATTCCATGCATGTTACGATCACGGTATGAATTTGTAGGTAAAATATTTTTTTGTAGATTTTAGATTAGGTCATTCCCTGTCGATAATGCTAAATTAAATAAGTTAAATATAAATATAAATAGGAAACAGAATAGAAATGTACAGTGACCACCCATTTTGAGCCCACAATCTTTTTCATCGAAATCCCAGTCATATGAGTCGAGTCCATGCATGCTACGATCACAGTATGAATTTGAAGGGAAAATATTTTTTTGTAGATTTTAGATTAGGTCATTCCCTGTCCATAATGCTAAATTAAAGGAGTTAAATATAAATATAAATAGGAAACATAAGAGAAATGTACAGTGATCAGCCATTTCGTGCCCACAATCTTTTTCATCGAAATCCCAGTCATATGAGTCGAGTCCATGCATACTACAATCACGGCATGAATTTGTAGGTAAAATATTTTTTTGTAGATTTTAGATTAGGTCTTTCCCTGTCCATAATGCTAAATTAAAGGAGTTAAATATAAATATAAATAGGAAACAGAAGAGAAATGTACAGTGATCACCCATTTTGTGCCCACAATCTTTTTCATCGAAATCCCAGTCATATGATTCGAGTCCATGCATGCTACGACCACGGTATGAATTTGAAGGCAAAATATTTTTTTGTAGATTTTAGATTGTCTTTCCCTGTCCATAATACTAAATTAAAGAAGTTAAATATAAATATAAATAGGAAACAGAAGAGAAAGGTACAATGATCACCCATTTTGTGCCCACAATCTTTTTCATCGAAATCCCAGGAATATCAGTCGAGTCCATGCATGCTACGATCACGGTATGAATTTGAAGGCAAAATATTTTTTTGTAGATTTTAGATTAGGTCTTTCCCTGACCATAATGCTAAATTAAAGAAGTTAAATATAAATATAAATAGGAAACAGAAGAGAATGATACAGTGATCACCCATTTTGGGCCCACAATCTTTTTCATCGAAATCCCAGTCATATGAGTCGAGTCCATGCATGCTACGATTACGGTATAAATTTGAAGGCGAAATATTTTTTTGTAGATTTTAGATTAAGGCTTTCCGTGTCCTTAAAGCTAAATTAAAGAAGTTAAACATAAATATAAATAGTAAACAGAAGAGAAATGTACAGTGATCACCCATTTTGTGCCCACAATCTTTTTCATCGAAATCCCAGTCATATGAGTCGAATCCATGCATGCTACGATCACGGTATGAATTTGTAGGTAAAATACTTTTTTGTAGATTTTAGATTAGGTCATTCCCTGTCGATAATGCTAAATTAAAGAAGTTAAATATAAATAGGAAAGAGAAGAGAAATGTATAGTGATCACCCATTTTGTGCCCACAATCTTTTTCATCGAAATCCCAGTCATATGAGTCGAGTCCATGCATGCTACGATCACGGTATGAATTTGTAGGTAAAATATTTTTTGTAGATTTTAGATGAGGTCTTTCCCTGTCCATAATGCTAAATTAAAGAAGTTGAATATAAATATAAATAGGAAACAGAAGAGAAATGTACAGTGATCACCCATTTTGTGCCCACAATCTTTTTCATCGAAATCCCAGTCATATGAGTCGAGTCCATGCATGCTACGATCACAGTATGAATTTGAAGGCAAATTTTTTTTTGTAGATTTTAGATTAGGTCATTCCCTGTCCATAATGCTAAATTAAAGGAATTAAATATAAATATAAATAGGAAACATAAGAGAAATGTACAGTGATCAGCCATTTCGTGCCCACAATCTTTTTCATCGAAATCCCAGTCATATGAGTCGAGTCCATTCATACTACGATCACGGCATGAATTTGTAGGTAAAATATTTTTTTGTAGATTTTAGATTAGGTCTTTCCCTGTCCATAATGCTAAATTAAAGAAGTTAAATATAAATATAAATAGGCAACAGAAGAGAAATGTACAGTGATAACCCATTTTGTGCCCACAAACTTTTTCATCGAAATACCAGTCACATGAGTCGAGTCCATGCATGCTATGATCACGGTATGAATTTGCAAGTAAAATATTTTTTTGTAGATTTTAGATTAGGCCTTTCCCTGTCCATAATGCTAAATTAAAGAAGTTAAATATAAATATAAATAGGCAACAGAAGAGAAATGTACAGTGATCACCCATTTTGTGGCCACAATCTTTTTCATCGAAATCCCCGTCATAAGAGTCGAGTCCATGCATGCTACGATCACGGCATGAATTTGTAGGTAAAATATTTTTTTGTAGATTTTAGATTAGGTCTTTACCTGTCCATAATGCTAAATTAAAGGAGTTAAATATAAATATAAATAGGAAACAGAAGAGAAATGTACAGTGATCACCCATTTTGTGCCCAAAATCTTTTTCATCGAAATCCCAGTCATATGAGTCGAGTCCATGCATGCTACGATCACGGTATGAAGTTGCAAGTAAAATATTTTTTTGTAGATTTTGATTAGGTCTTTCCCTGTCCATAATGCTAAATTAAAGAAGTTAAATATAAATATAAATAGGAAACAAAAGAGAAATGTACAGTGATCACCAATTTTGTGCCCACAATATTTTTCATCGAAATCCCAGTCATATGAGTCGAGTCCATGCATGTTACGATCACGGTATGAATTTGAAGGCAAAATATTTTTTTGTAGATTTTAGATTAGGTCTTTCCCTGTCCTTAATGCTAAATTAAAGAAGTTAAATATAAATATGAATAGGAAACAGAAGAGAAATGTACAGTGATCACCCATTTTGTGCCCACTATCTTTTTCATCGAAATCCCAGTCATATGAGTCGAGTCCATGCATGCTACGATCACGGTATTAACTTGTAGGTAAAATATTGTTTTGTAGATTTTAAATTAGTTCCTTCCCTGTCCATAATGCTAAATTAAAGAAGTTAAATATAAATATAAATAGGAAACAGAAGAGAAATGTACAGTGATCACCCATTTTGTGCCCACAATCTTTTTCATCGAAATCCCAGTCATATGAGTCGAGTCCATGCATGCTACGATCACGGTATTAACTTGTAGGTAAAATATTGTTTTGTAGATTTTAAATTAGTTCATTCCCTGTCCATAATGCTAAATTAAAGAAGTTAAATATAAATATAAATAGGAAACAGAAGAGAAATGTACAGTGATCACCCATTTTGTGCCCACAATCTTTTTCATCGAAATCCCAGTCATATGAGTCGAGTCCATGCATGCTACGATCACGGTATGAATTTGCAAGTAAAATACTTTTTTGTAGATTTTGATTAGGTCTTTCCCTGTCCATAATGCTAAATTAAATAAGTTAAATATCAATATGAATAGGAAACAGAAGAGAAATGTACAGTGATCACCCATTTTGTGCCCACAATCTTTTTCATCGAAATCCCAGTCATATGAGTCGAGTCCATGCATGCTACGATCACGGTATGAATTTGAAGGCAAATTATTTATTTGTAGCTTTTAGATTAGGTCTTTCCCTGTCCATAATGTTAATTAAAGAAGTTAAATATAAATATAAATAGGAAACAAAAGAGAAATGTACAGTGATCACCCATTTTGTGCCCACAATCTTTTTCATTGAAATCCCAGTCATATGAGTCGAGTCCATGCATGCTACGATCACGGTATGAATTTGAAGGCAAAATATTTTTTTGTAGATTTTAGATTGTCTTTCTCTGTCCATAATTCTAAATTAAAGAATTTAAATATAAATATAAATAGGAAAGAGAAGAGAAATGTACAGTGATCACCCATTTTGTGGCCACAAACTTTTTCATCGAAATCCCCGTCATATGAGTCGAGTCCATGCATGCTACGATCACGGTATGAATTTGCAAGTAAAATAATTTTTGTAGATTTTAGATTAGGTCTTTCCCTGTCCTTAATGCTAAATTAAAGAAGTTAAACATAAATATAAATAGGAAACAGAAGAGAAAGGTACAATGTTCACCCATTTTGTGCCCACAATTTTTTCATCGAAATCCCAGTCATATGAGTCGATTCCATGCATGTTACGATCACGGTATGAATTTGTAGGTAAAATATTTTTTTGTAGATTTTAGATTAGGTCATTCCCTGTCGATAATGCTAAATTAAATAAGTTAAATATAAATATAAATAGGAAACAGAATAGAAATGTACAGTGACCACCCATTTTGAGCCCACAATCTTTTTCATCGAAATCCCAGTCATATGAGTCGAGTCCATGCATGCTACGATCACAGTATGAATTTGAAGGCAAAATATTTTTTTGTAGATTTTAGATTAGGTCATTCCCTGTCCATAATGCTAAATTAAAGGAGTTAAATATAAATATAAATAGGAAACATAAGAGAAATGTACAGTGATCAGCCATTTCGTGCCCACAATCTTTTTCATCGAAATCCCAGTCATATGAGTCGAGTCCATGCATACTACAATCACGGCATGAATTTGTAGGTAAAATATTTTTTTGTAGATTTTAGATTAGGTCTTTCCCTGTCCATAATGCTAAATTAAAGGAGTTAAATATAAATATAAATAGGAAACAGAAGAGAAATGTACAGTGATCACCCATTTTGTGCCCACAATCTTTTTCATCGAAATCCCAGTCATATGATTCGAGTCCATGCATGCTACGACCACGGTATGAATTTGAAGGCAAAATATTTTTTTGTAGATTTTAGATTGTCTTTCCCTGTCCATAATACTAAATTAAAGAAGTTAAATATAAATATAAATAGGAAACAGAAGAGAAAGGTACAATGATCACCCATTTTGTGCCCACAATCTTTTTCATCGAAATCCCAGGAATATCAGTCGAGTCCATGCATGCTACGATCACGGTATGAATTTGAAGGCAAAATATTTTTTTGTAGATTTTAGATTAGGTCTTTCCCTGACCATAATGCTAAATTAAAGAAGTTAAATATAAATATAAATAGGAAACAGAAGAGAATGATACAGTGATCACCCATTTTGGGCCCACAATCTTTTTCATCGAAATCCCAGTCATATGAGTCGAGTCCATGCATGCTACGATTACGGTATAAATTTGAAGGCGAAATATTTTTTTGTAGATTTTAGATTAAGGCTTTCCGTGTCCTTAAAGCTAAATTAAAGAAGTTAAACATAAATATAAATAGTAAACAGAAGAGAAATGTACAGTGATCACCCATTTTGTGCCCACAATCTTTTTCATCGAAATCCCAGTCATATGAGTCGAATCCATGCATGCTACGATCACGGTATGAATTTGTAGGTAAAATACTTTTTTGTAGATTTTAGATTAGGTCATTCCCTGTCGATAATGCTAAATTAAAGAAGTTAAATATAAATAGGAAAGAGAAGAGAAATGTATAGTGATCACCCATTTTGTGCCCACAATCTTTTTCATCGAAATCCCAGTCATATGAGTCGAGTCCATGCATGCTACGATCACGGTATGAATTTGTAGGTAAAATATTTTTTGTAGATTTTAGATGAGGTCTTTCCCTGTCCATAATGCTAAATTAAATAAGTTAAATATCAATATGAATAGGAAACAGAAGAGAAATGTACAGTGATCACCCATTTTGTGCCCACAATCTTTTTCATCGAAATCCCAGTCATATGAGTCGAGTCCATGCATGCTACGATCACGGTATGAATTTGAAGGCAAATTATTTATTTGTAGCTTTTAGATTAGGTCTTTCCCTGTCCATAATGTTAATTAAAGAAGTTAAATATAAATATAAATAGGAAACAAAAGAGAAATGTACAGTGATCACCCATTTTGTACCCACAATCTTTTTCATCGAAATCCCAGTCATATGATCGTCTCATATGACTGGGATTTCGATGAAAAAGATTGTGGGTACAAAATGGGTGATCACTGTACATTTTTCTTCTCTTTCCTATTTATATGCATGCTACGATCACGGTATGAATTTGAAGGCAAAATATTTTTTTGTAGATTTTAGATTAGGTCATTCCCTGTCCTTAATGCTAAATTAAAGAAGTTAAATATAAATATAAATGGGAAACAGAAGAGAAATGTACAGTGATCACCCATTTTGTGCCCACAATATTTTTCATCGGAATCCCAGTCATATGAGTCGAGTCCATGCATGCTAGGTCACGGTATAAATTTGAAGGAAAAATATTTTTTTGTAGATTTTAGATTGTCTTTCCCTGTCCATAATGCTAAATTAAAGGAGTTAAATATAAATATAAATAGGAAACAGAAGAGAAATGTACAGTGATCACCCATTTCGTGCCCACAATCTTTTTCATCGAAATCCCAGTCATATGAGTCGAGTCCATGCATGCTACGATCACGGTATGAATTTGAAGGCAAAATATTTTTTTGTAGCATTTAGATTAAGTCTTTCCCTGTCCATAATGCTAAATTAAAGAGGTTAAATATAAATATAAATAGGAAACAAAAGAGAAATGTACAGTGATCACCCATTTTGTGCCCACAATCTTTTTCATCGAAATCCCAGTCATATGAGTCGAGTCCATGCATTCTACGATCACGGTATGAATTTGAAGGCAAAATATTTTTTTGTAGATTTTACAGTAGGTCTTTCCATGTCCTTAATGCTAAATTAAAGAAGTTAAATATAAATATAAATAGGAAACAGAAGAGAAATGTACAGTGATCACCCATTTTGTGCCTACAATCTTTTTCATCGAAATCCCAGTCATATGAGTCGAGTCCATGCATGCTACGATCACGGTATGAATTTGTAGGTAAAATATTTTTTTGTAGATTTTAGATTAGGTCTTTCCATGTCCATAATGCTAAATTAAAGTTAAATATAAATATAAATCGGAAAAAGAAGAGAAATGTACAGTGATCCCCCATTTTGTGCCCACAATCTTTTTCAACGAAATCCCAGTCATATGAATCGAGTCCATGCATGCTATGATCACGGTATGAATTTGTAGGTAAAATATTTTTTGTAGATTTTAGATTAGGTCTTTCCCTGTCCATAATGCTAAATTAAAGAAGTTAAATATAACTATAAATAGGAAACAGAAAAGAAATGTACAGTGATCACCCATTTTGTGCCCACTATCTTTTTCATCGAAATCCCAGTCATATGAGTCGAGTCCATGCATGCTACGATCACGGTATGAATTTGAAGGCAAAATATTTTTTTGTAGATTTTAGATTTCGTCCTGTCCTGTCCATAATGCTGAATTAAAGAAGTTAAATATAAATATGAATAGGAAACAGAAGAGAAATGTACACTGATCACCCATTTTGTGCCCACTATCATTTTCATCGAAATCCCAGTAATATGAGTCGAGTCCATGCATGCTACGATCACGGTATGAATTTCTAGGTAAAATATTTTTTGTAGATTTTAGATTAGGTCTTTCCCTGTCCATAATGCTAAATTAAAGAATTTAAATATAAATATAAATAGGAAACAGAAGAGAAATGTACGGTGATCACCCATTTTGTGCCCACAATCTTTTTCATCGAAATCCCAGTCATATGAGTCGAGTCCATGCATGCTACGATCACGGTATGAATTTGAAGGCAAAATATTTTCTTGTAGATTTTAGATTAGGTCATTCCCTGTCCATATTGCTAAATTAAAGAAGTTAAATAAATATAAATAGGAAACAGAAGAGAAATGTACAGTGATCACCCATTTTGTGCCCACTATCTTTTTCATCGAAATCCCAGTCATATGAGTCGAGTCCATGCATGCTACGATCACGGTATGAATTTGAAGGCAAAATATTTTCTTGTAGATTTTAGATTAGGTCTTTCCCTGTCCATAATGCTAAATTAAAGAAGTTAAATATAAATATAAATAGGAAACAGAAGAGAAATGTACAGTGATAACCCATTTTGTGCCCACAATCTTTTTTATCGAAATCCCAGTCATATGAGTCGAGTCCATGCATGCTACGATCACGGTATGAATTTGAAGGCAAAATATTTTCTTGTAGATTTTAGATTAGGTCATTCCCTGTCCATATTGCTAAATTAAAGAAGTTAAATAAATATAAATAGGAAACAGAAGAGAAATGTACAGTGATCACCCATTTTGTGCCCACTATCTTTTTCATCGAAATCCCAGTCATATGAGTCGAGTCCATGCATGCTACGATCACGGTATGAATTTGAAGGCAAAATATTTTCTTGTAGATTTTAGATTAGGTCTTTCCCTGTCCATAATGCTAAATTAAAGAAGTTAAATATAAATATAAATAGGAAACAGAAGAGAAATGTACAGTGATAACCCATTTTGTGCCCACAATCTTTTTCATCGAAATCCCAGTCATATGATTCGAGTCCATGCATGCTACGATCACGGTATGAATTTGAAGGCAAAATATTTTCTTGTAGATTTTAGATTAGGTCATTCCCTGTCCATATTGCTAAATTAAAGAAGTTAAATAAATATAAATAGGAAACAGAAGAGAAATGTACAGTGATAACCCATTTTGTGCCCACAATCTTTTTCATCGAAATCCCAGTCATATGAGTCGAGTCCATGCATGCTACGATCACGGTATGAATTTGAAGGCAAAATATTTTCTTGTAGATTTTAGATTAGGTCATTCCCTGTCCATATTGCTAAATTAAAGAAGTTAAATATAAATATAAATAGGAAACAGAAGAGAAATGTACAGTGATAACCCATTTTGTGCACACAATCTTTTTCATCGAAATCCCAGTCATATCAGTCGAGTCCATGCATGCTACGATCACGGTATGAATTTGAAGGCAAAATATTTTTTTGTAGATTTTAGATTTGGTCCTTTCCTGTCGTTAATGCTAAATTAAAGAAGTTAAATATAAATATAAATAGGAAACAGAAGAAAAATGTACAGTGATCACCCATTTTGTGCCCACAATCTTTTTCATCGAAATCCCAGTAATATGAGTCGAGTCCATGCATGCTACGCTCACGGTATGAACTTGTAGGTAAAATATTTTTTTGTAGATTTTAGATTAGGTCATTCCCATGTCCATAATGCTAAATTAAAGAAGTTAAATATAAATATTAATAGGAAACAGAAGAGAAATGTACAGTGATCACCCATTTTGTGCCCACAATCTTTTTCATGGAAATCCCAGTCATATGAGTCGAGTCCATGCATGCTACGATAACGGTATGAATTTGTAGGTAAAATATTTATTGTAGATTTTAGATCAGGTCTTTCCCTGTCCATAATGCTAAATTAAAGAAGTTATATATAACTATAAATAGGAAAGTGAAGAGAAATGTACAGTGATCACCCATTTTGTGCCCACAATCTTTTTCATCGAAATCCCAGTCATATGAGTCGAGTCCATGCATGCTACGATCACGGTATGAATTTGAAGGCAAAATATTTTTTTGTAGATTTTAGATCAGGTCTTTCCCTGTCCATAATGCTAAATTAAAGAAGTTATATATAACTATAAATAGGAAACAGAAGAGAAATGTACAGTGATCACGCATTTTGTGCCCACAATCTTTTTCATCGAAATCCCAGTCATATGAGTCGAGTCCATGCATGCTACGATCACGGTATGAACTTGTAAGTAAGATATTTTTTTGTAGATTTTAGATTAGGTCATTCCTTGTCCATAATGCTAAATTAAAGAAGTTAAATATAAATATAAATAAGAAACAGAAGAGAAATGTACAGTGATCACCCATTTTGTGCCCACAATCTTTTTCATCGAAATCCCAGTCATATGAGTCGAGTCCATGCATGCTACGATCACGGTATGAATTTGTAGGTAAAATATTTTTTGTAGATTTTAGATTAGGTCATTCCCTGTCCATAATGCTAAATTAAAGAAGTTAAATATAAATATAAATAGGAAACAGAAGAGAAAAGTACAGTGATCACCCATTTTGTGCCCACAATCTTTTTCATCAAAATCCCAGTAATATGAGTCGAGTCCATGCATGCTAGGATCACGGTATGAATTTGAAGGCAAAATATTTTTTTGTAGATTTTAGATTAGGTCTTTCCCTGTCCATAATGCTAAATTAAAGAAGTTAAATATAAATATCAATAGGAAACAGAAGAGAAATGTACAGTGAACACCCATTTTGTGCCCACAATCTTTTTCATCGAAATCCCAGTCATATGAGTCGAGTCAATGCATGCTACAATCACGGTATGAATTTGAAGGCAAAATATTTTTTTGTAGATTTTTGATTAGGTCTTTCCCTGTCCATAATGCTAAATTAAAGAGATTAAATATAAATATAAATAGGAAACAGAAGAGAAATGTAGAGTGATCACCGAGTTTGTGCCTACAATGTTTTTCATCAAAATCCCAGTCATATGAGTCGAGTCCATGCATGCTACTATCACGGTATGAATTTGAAGGCAAAATATGTTTTTGTAGATTTTAGATTAGGTCTTTCCCTGTCCATAATGCTAAATTAAAGAAGTTAAATATAAATATAAATAGGAAACAGAAGAGAAATATACAGTGATCACCAATTTTGTGCCTACAATCTTTTTCATCGAAATCCCAGTCATATGAGTCGTGTCCATGCATGCTACGATCACGGTATGAATTTGTAGGTAAAATATTTTTTGTAGATTTTAGATTAGGTCTTTCCCTGTCCATAATGCTAAATTAAAGAAGTTAAATATAAATATAAATAGGAAACAGAAGAGAAACGTACAGTGATCACCCATTTTATGCCGACAATCTTTTTCATCGAAATCCCAGCCATATGAGTCGAGTCCATGCATGCTACGATCATGGCATGAATTTGTATGTAAATTTTTTTTTTGTAGATTTTAGATTAGGTCTTTCTCTGTCCATAATGCTAAATTAAAGAAGTTAAATATAAATATAAATAGGAAACAGAAGAGAAATGTACAGTGATCACCCAGTTTTTGCCTACAATCTTTTTCATCGAAATCCCATTCATATGAGTCGAGTCCATGCGTGCTACTATCACGGTATGAATTTGAAGGCAAAATATTTTTTTGTAGATTTTAGATTAGGTCTTTCCCTGTCCATAATGCTAAATTAAAGAAGTTAAATATAAATATAAAAAGTAAACAGAAGAGAAATGTACAGTGATCACCCAGTTCTTGCCTACAATCTTTTTCATCGAAATCCCAGTCATATGAGTCGAGTCCATGCATGCTACGATCACGGGACGAATTTGAAGATAAAATATTTTTTTGTAGATTTTAGATTAGGTCTTTCCCTGTCCATAATGCTAAATTAAAGATGTTAAATATAAAAATAAATAGGAAACGGAATAGAAATATACAGTGATCACCCATTGTGTGCCCACAATCTTTTTCATCGAAATCCCCGTCATATGAGTCAAGTCCATGCATGCTACGATCACGGTATGAATTTGTAGGTAAAATATTTTATTGTAGATTTTAGATTGACTTTCCCTGTCCATAATGCTAAATTAAAGAAGTTAAATATAAATATAAATAGGAAACAGAAGAGAAATTTACAGTGATCACCCATTTTGGGCCCACAATCTTTTTCATCAAAATCCCAGTCATATGAGTCGAGAGCATGCATGCTACGATCACGGTATGAATTTGTAGGTAAAATATTTTTTGGTAGATTTTAGATTAGGTCATTCTTTGTCCATAATGCTAAATTAATGAAGTTAAATATAAATATAAATAGGAAACAGAAGAGAAATGTACAGTGATCACCCATTTTGCGCCCACAATCTTTTTCATCGAAATCCCAGTCATATGAGTCGAGTCCATGCGTGCTACGATCACGGTATGAATTTGTAGGTAAAATATTTTTTTGTAGATTTTAGATTGTCTTTGCCTGTCCATAATGCTAAATTAAAGAAGTTAAATATAAATATGAATAGGAAAGAGAAGAGAAATGTACAGTGATCACCCATTTTGTGCCCACAATCTTTTTCATCAAAATCCCAGTCATATGAGTCGAGTCCATGCATGCTACGATCACGGTATGAATTTGTAGGAAAAATATTTTTTTGTAGATTTTAGATTAGGTCTTTCCCTGTCCATAATGATAAATTAAAGTTAAATATAAATATAAATAGGAAACAGAAGAGAAATGTACAGTGATCACACATTTTGGGCCCACAATCTTTTTAATCGAAATCCCAGTCATATGAGTCGAGTCCATGCATGCTACTATCATGGTATGAATTTGAAGGTAAAATATTTTTTTGCAGATTTTAGATTAGGTCTTTCCATGTCCATAATGCTAAATTAAAGAAGTTAAATATAAATATAAATAGGAAACAGAAGAGAAATGTACAGTGATCACCCATTTTGTGCCTACAATATTTTTCATCGAAATCCCAGTCATATGAGTCGAGTTCATGCATGCTACGATCACGGTAGGAATTTGTAGGTAAAATATTTTTTTGTAGATTTTAGATTAGGTCTTTCCCTGTCCATAATGCTAAATTGAATAAGTTAAATATAAATATAAATAGGAAACTGAAGAGAAATGTACAATGATCACCCATTTTATGCCGACAATCTTTTTCATCGAAGTCCCAGCCATATGAGTCGAGTCCATGCATGCTACGATCATGGCATGAATTTGTAGGTAAATTTTTTTTTTTGTAGATTTTAGATTAGGTCTTTCTCTGTCCATAATGCAAAATTAAAGAAGTTAAATATAAATATAAATAGGAAAGAGAAGAGAAATGTACAGTGATCACCCATTTTGTGGCCACAATCTTTTTCATCGAAATCCCCGTCATATGAGTCGAGTCCATGCATGCTACGATCACGGTATGAATTTGCAAGTAAAATAATTTTTGTAGATTTTAGATTAGGTCTTTCCCTGTCCTTAATGCTAAATTAAAGAAGTTAAACATAAATATAAATAGGAAACAGAAGAGAAAGGTACAATGTTCACCCATTTTGTGCCCACAATTTTTTCATCGAAATCCCAGTCATATGAGTCGATTCCATGCATGTTACGATCACGGTATGAATTTGTAGGTAAAATATTTTTTTGTAGATTTTAGATTAGGTCATTCCCTGTCGATAATGCTAAATTAAATAAGTTAAATATAAATATAAATAGGAAACAGAATAGAAATGTACAGTGACCACCCATTTTGAGCCCACAATCTTTTTCATCGAAATCCCAGTCATATGAGTCGAGTCCATGCATGCTACGATCACAGTATGAATTTGAAGGCAAAATATTTTTTTGTAGATTTTAGATTAGGTCATTCCCTGTCCATAATGCTAAATTAAAGGAGTTAAATATAAATATAAATAGGAAACATAAGAGAAATGTACAGTGATCAGCCATTTCGTGCCCACAATCTTTTTCATCGAAATCCCAGTCATATGAGTCGAGTCCATGGATACTACAATCACGGCATGAATTTGTAGGTAAAATATTTTTTTGTAGATTTTAGATTAGGTCTTTCCCTGTCCATAATGCTAAATTAAAGGAGTTAAATATAAATATAAATAGGAAACAGAAGAGAAAGGTACAATGATCACCCATTTTGTGCCCACAATCTTTTTCATCGAAATCCCAGGAATATCAGTCGAGTCCATGCATGCTACGATCACGGTATGAATTTGAAGGCAAAATATTTTTTTGTAGATTTTAGATTAGGTCTTTCCCTGACCATAATGCTAAATTAAAGAAGTTAAATATAAATATAAATAGGAAACAGAAGAGAATGATACAGTGATCACCCATTTTGGGCCCACAATCTTTTTCATCGAAATCCCAGTCATATGAGTCGAGTCCATGCATGCTACGATTACGGTATAAATTTGAAGGCGAAATATTTTTTTGTAGATTTTAGATTAAGGCTTTCCGTGTCCTTAAAGCTAAATTAAAGAAGTTAAACATAAATATAAATAGTAAACAGAAGAGAAATGTACAGTGATCACCCATTTTGTGCCCACAATCTTTTTCATCGAAATCCCAGTCATATGAGTCGAATCCATGCATGCTACGATCACGGTATGAATTTGTAGGTAAAATACTTTTTTGTAGATTTTAGATTAGGTCATTCCCTGTCGATAATGCTAAATTAAAGAAGTTAAATATAAATAGGAAAGAGAAGAGAAATGTATAGTGATCACCCATTTTGTGCCCACAATCTTTTTCATCGAAATCCCAGTCATATGAGTCGAGTCCATGCATGCTACGATCACGGTATGAATTTGTAGGTAAAATATTTTTTGTAGATTTTAGATGAGGTCTTTCCCTGTCCATAATGCTAAATTAAAGAAGTTGAATATAAATATAAATAGGAAACAGAAGAGAAATGTACAGTGATCACCCATTTTGTGCCCACAATCTTTTTCATCGAAATCCCAGTCATATGAGTCGAGTCCATGCATGCTACGATCACAGTATGAATTTGAAGGCAAATTTTTTTTTGTAGATTTTAGATTAGGTCATTCCCTGTCCATAATGCTAAATTAAAGGAATTAAATATAAATATAAATAGGAAACATAAGAGAAATGTACAGTGATCAGCCATTTCGTGCCCACAATCTTTTTCATCGAAATCCCAGTCATATGAGTCGAGTCCATGCATACTACGATCACGGCATGAATTTGTAGGTAAAATATTTTTTTGTAGATTTTAGATTAGGTCTTTCCCTGTCCATAATGCTAAATTAAAGAAGTTAAATATAAATATAAATAGGCAACAGAAGAGAAATGTACAGTGATAACCCATTTTGTGCCCACAAACTTTTTCATCGAAATACCAGTCACATGAGTCGAGTCCATGCATGCTATGATCACGGTATGAATTTGCAAGTAAAATATTTTTTTGTAGATTTTAGATTAGGCCTTTCCCTGTCCATAATGCTAAATTAAAGAAGTTAAATATAAATATAAATAGGCAACAGAAGAGAAATGTACAGTGATCACCCATTTTGTGCCCACAATCTATTTCATCGAAATCCCAGTCATATGAGTCGAGTCCATGCATGCTACGATCACGGTATAAATTTGAAGGCAAATTATTTTTTTGTAGATTTTAGATTAGGTCTTTCCCTGTCCATAATGCTAAATTAAAGAAGTTACATATAAATATAAATAGGAAAGAGAAGAGAAATGTACAGTGATCACCCATTTTGTGGCCACAATCTTTTTCATCGAAATCCCCGTCATAAGAGTCGAGTCCATGCATGCTACGATCACGGCATGAATTTGTAGGTAAAATATTTTTTTGTAGATTTTAGATTAGGTCTTTACCTGTCCATAATGCTAAATTAAAGGAGTTAAATATAAATATGAATAGGAAACAGAAGAGAAATGTACAGTGATCACCCATTTTGTGCCCAAAATCTTTTTCATCGAAATCCCAGTCATATGAGTCGAGTCCATGCATGCTACGATCACGGTATGAAGTTGCAAGTAAAATATTTTTTTGTAGATTTTGATTAGGTCTTTCCCTGTCCATAATGCTAAATTAAAGAAGTTAAATATAAATATAAATAGGAAACAAAAGAGAAATGTACAGTGATCACCAATTTTGTGCCCACAATATTTTTCATCGAAATCCCAGTCATATGAGTCGAGTCCATGCATGTTACGATCACGGTATGAATTTGAAGGCAAAATATTTTTTTGTAGATTTTAGATTAGGTCTTTCCCTGTCCTTAATGCTAAATTAAAGAAGTTAAATATAAATATGAATAGGAAACAGAAGAGAAATGTACAGTGATCACCCATTTTGTGCCCACTATCTTTTTCATCGAAATCCCAGTCATATGAGTCGAGTCCATGCATGCTACGATCACGGTATTAACTTGTAGGTAAAATATTGTTTTGTAGATTTTAAATTAGTTCATTCCCTGTCCATAATGCTAAATTAAAGAAGTTAAATATAAATATAAATAGGAAACAGAAGAGAAATGTACAGTGATCACCCATTTTGTGCCCACAATCTTTTTCATCGAAATCCCAGTCATATGAGTCGAGTCCATGCATGCTACGATCACGGTATGAATTTGCAAGTAAAATATTTTTTTGTAGATTTTGATTAGGTCTTTCCCTGTCCATAATGCTAAATTAAATAAGTTAAATATCAATATGAATAGGAAACAGAAGAGAAATGTACAGTGATCACCCATTTTGTGCCCACAATCTTTTTCATCGAAATCCCAGTCATATGAGTCGAGTCCATGCATGCTACGATCACGGTATGAATTTGAAGGCAAATTATTTATTTGTAGCTTTTAGATTAGGTCTTTCCCTGTCCATAATGTTAATTAAAGAAGTTAAATATAAATATAAATAGGAAACAAAAGAGAAATGTACAGTGATCACCCATTTTGTACCCACAATCTTTTTCATCGAAATCCCAGTCATATGATCGTCTCATATGACTGGGATTTCGATGAAAAAGATTGTGGGTACAAAATGGGTGATCACTGTACATTTTTCTTCTCTTTCCTATTTATATGCATGCTACGATCACGGTATGAATTTGAAGGCAAAATATTTTTTTGTAGATTTTAGATTAGGTCATTCCCTGTCCTTAATGCTAAATTAAAGAAGTTAAATATAAATATAAATGGGAAACAGAAGAGAAATGTACAGTGATCACCCATTTTGTGCCCACAATATTTTTCATCGGAATCCCAGTCATATGAGTCGAGTCCATGCATGCTAGGTCACGGTATAAATTTGAAGGAAAAATATTTTTTTGTAGATTTTAGATTGTCTTTCCCTGTCCATAATGCTAAATTAAAGGAGTTAAATATAAATATAAATAGGAAACAGAAGAGAAATGTACAGTGATCACCCATTTCGTGCACACAATCTTTTTCATCGAAATCCCTGTCATATGAGTCGAGTCCATGCATGCTACGATCACGGTATGAATTTGCAAGTAAAATATTTTTTTGTAGATTTTAGAATAGGTCTTTCCCTGTCCATAATGCTAAATTAAACAAGTTAAATATAAATATATATAGGAAACAGAAGAGAAATGTACAGTGATCACCCATTTCGTGCCCACAATCTTTTTCATCGAAATCCCAGTCATATGAGTCGAGTCCATGCATGCTACGATCACGGTATGAATTTGAAGGCAAAATATTTTTTTGTAGCATTTAGATTAAGTCTTTCCCTGTCCATAATGCTAAATTAAAGAGGTTAAATATAAATATAAATAGGAAACAAAAGAGAAATGTACAGTGATCACCCATTTTGTGCCCACAATCTTTTTCATCGAAATCCCAGTCATATGAGTCGAGTCCATGCATTCTACGATCACGGTATGAATTTGAAGGCAAAATATTTTTTTGTAGATTTTACAGTAGGTCTTTCCATGTCCTTAATGCTAAATTAAAGAAGTTAAATATAAATATAAGTAGGAAACAGAAGAGAAATGTACAGTGATCACCCATTTTGTGCCTACAATCTTTTTCATCGAAATCCCAGTCATATGAGTCGAGTCCATGCATGCTACGATCACGGTATGAATTTGTAGGTAAAATATTTTTTTGTAGATTTTAGATTAGGTCTTTCCATGTCCATAATGCTAAATTAAAGTTAAATATAAATATAAATCGGAAAAAGAAGAGAAATGTACAGTGATCCCCCATTTTGTGCCCACAATCTTTTTCAACGAAATCCCAGTCATATGAATCGAGTCCATGCATGCTATGATCACGGTATGAATTTCTAGGTAAAATATTTTTTGTAGATTTTAGATTAGGTCTTTCCCTGTCCATAATGCTAAATTAAAGAATTTAAATATAAATATAAATAGGAAACAGAAGAGAAATGTACGGTGATCACCCATTTTGTGCCCACAATCTTTTTCATCGAAATCCCAGTCATATGAGTCGAGTCCATGCATGCTACGATCACGGTATGAATTTGAAGGCAAAATATTTTCTTGTAGATTTTAGATTAGGTCATTCCCTGTCCATATTGCTAAATTAAAGAAGTTAAATAAATATAAATAGGAAACAGAAGAGAAATGTACAGTGATCACCCATTTTGTGCCCACTATCTTTTTCATCGAAATCCCAGTCATATGAGTCGAGTCCATGCATGCTACGATCACGGTATGAATTTGAAGGCAAAATATTTTCTTGTAGATTTTAGATTAGGTCTTTCCCTGTCCATAATGCTAAATTAAAGAAGTTAAATATAAATATAAATAGGAAACAGAAGAGAAATGTACAGTGATAACCCATTTTGTGCCCACAATCTTTTTCATCGAAATCCCAGTCATATGAGTCGATTCCATGCATGTTACGATCACGGTATGAATTTGTAGGTAAAATATTTTTTTGTAGATTTTAGATTAGGTCTTTCCCTGTCCATAATGCTAAATTAAAGATGTTAAATATAAAAATAAATAGGAAACGGAATAGAAATATACAGTGATCACCCATTGTGTGCCCACAATCTTTTTCATCGAAATCCCCGTCATATGAGTCAAGTCCATGCATGCTACGATCACGGTATGAATTTGTAGGTAAAATATTTTATTGTAGATTTTAGATTGACTTTCCCTGTCCATAATGCTAAATTAAAGAAGTTAAATATAAATATAAATAGGAAACAGAAGAGAAATTTACAGTGATCACCCATTTTGGGCCCACAATCTTTTTCATCAAAATCCCAGTCATATGAGTCGAGAGCATGCATGCTACGATCACGGTATGAATTTGTAGGTAAAATATTTTTTGGTAGATTTTAGATTAGGTCATTCTTTGTCCATAATGCTAAATTAATGAAGTTAAATATAAATATAAATAGGAAACAGAAGAGAAATGTACAGTGATCACCCATTTTGCGCCCACAATATTTTCATCGAAATCCCAGTCATATGAGTCGAGTCCATGCGTGCTACGATCACGGTATGAATTTGTAGGTAAAATATTTTTTTGTAGATTTTAGATTGTCTTTGCCTGTCCATAATGCTAAATTAAAGAAGTTAAATATAAATATGAATAGGAAAGAGAAGAGAAATGTACAGTGATCACCCATTTTGTGCCCACAATCTTTTTCATCAAAATCCCAGTCATATGAGTCGAGTCCATGCATGCTACGATCACGGTATGAATTTGTAGGAAAAATATTTTTTTGTAGATTTTAGATTAGGTCTTTCCCTGTCCATAATGATAAATTAAAGTTAAATATAAATATAAATAGGAAACAGAAGAGAAATGTACAGTGATCACACATTTTGGGCCCACAATCTTTTTAATCGAAATCCCAGTCATATGAGTCGAGTCCATGCATGCTACTATCATGGTATGAATTTGAAGGTAAAATATTTTTTTGCAGATTTTAGATTAGGTCTTTCCATGTCCATAATGCTAAATTAAAGAAGTTAAATATAAATATAAATAGGAAACAGAAGAGAAATGTACAGTGATCACCCATTTTGTGCCTACAATATTTTTCATCGAAATCCCAGTCATATGAGTCGAGTTCATGCATGCTACGATCACGGTAGGAATTTGTAGGTAAAATATTTTTTTGTAGATTTTAGATTAGGTCTTTCCCTGTCCATAATGCTAAATTGAATAAGTTAATTATAAATATAAATAGGAAACTGAAGAGAAATGTACAATGATCACCCATTTTATGCCGACAATCTTTTTCATCGAAGTCCCAGCCATATGAGTCGAGTCCATGCATGCTACGATCATGGCATGAATTTGTATGTAAATTTTTTTTTTGTAGATTTTAGATTAGGTCTTTCTCTGTCCATAATGCTAAATTAAAGAAGTTAAATATAAATATAAATAGGAAACAGAAGAGAAATGTACAGTGATCACCCAGTTTTTGCCTACAATCTTTTTCATCGAAATCCCATTCATATGAGTCGAGTCCATCCGTGCTACTATCACGGTATGAATTTGAAGGCAAAATATTTTTTTGTAGATTTTAGATTAGGTCTTTCCCTGTCCATAATGCTAAATTAAAGAAGTTAAATATAAATATAAAAAGGAAACAGAAGAGAAATGTACAGTGATCACCCATTGTGTGCCCACAATCTTTTTCATCGAAATCCCCGTCATATGAGTCAAGTCCATGCATGCTACGATCACGGTATGAATTTGTAGGTAAAATATTTTTTTGTAGATTTTAGATTGACTTTCCCTGTCCATAATGCTAAATTAAAGAAGTTAAATATAAATATAAATAGGAAACAGAAGAGAAATGTACAGTGATCACCCAGTTTTTGCCTACAATCTTTTTCATCGAAATCCCATTCATATGAGTCGAGTCCATCCGTGCTACTATCACGGTATGAATTTGAAGGCAAAATATTTTTTTGTAGATTTTAGATTAGGTCTTTCCCTGTCCATAATGCTAAATTAAAGAAGTTAAATATAAATATAAAAAGGAAACAGAAGAGAAATGTACAGTGATCACCCATTGTGTGCCCACAATCTTTTTCATCGAAATCCCCGTCATATGAGTCAAGTCCATGCATGCTACGATCACGGTATGAATTTGTAGGTAAAATATTTTTTTGTAGATTTTAGATTGACTTTCCCTGTCCATAATGCTAAATTAAAGAAGTTAAATATAAATATAAATAGGAAACAGAAGAGAAATTTACAGTGATCACCCATTTTGGGCCCACAATCTTTTTCATCAAAATCCCAGTCGTATGAGTCGAGAGCATGCATGCTACGATCACGGTATGAATTTGTAGGTAAAATATTTTTTGGTAGATTTTAGATTAGGTCATTCTTTGTCCATAATGCTAAATTAATGAAGTTAAATATAAATATAAATAGGAAACAGAAGAGAAATGTACAGTGATCACCCATTTTGCGCCCACAATCTTTTTCATCGAAATCCCAGTCATATGAGTCGAGTCCATGCGTGCTACGATCACGGTATGAATTTGTAGGTAAAATATTTTTTTGTAGATTTTAGATTGTCTTTGCCTGTCCATAATGCTAAATTAAAGAAGTTAAATATAAATATGAATAGGAAAGAGAAGAGAAATGTACAGTGATCACCCATTTTGTGCCCACAATCTTTTTCATCGAAATCCCAGTCATATGAGTCGAGTCCATGCATGCTACGATCACGGTATGAATTTGTAGGAAAAATATTTTTTTGTAGATTTTAGATTAGGTCTTTCCCTGTCCATAATGATAAATTAAAGTTAAATATAAATATAAATAGGAAACAGAAGAGAAATGTACAGTGATCACCCATTTTGGGCCCACAATCTTTTTAATCGAAATCCCAGTCATATGAGTCGAGTCCATGCATGCTACTATCATGGTATGAATTTGAAGATAAAATATTTTTTTGTAGATTTTAGATTAGGTCTTTCCATGTCCATAATGCTAAATTAAAGAAGTTAAATATAAATATAAATAGGGAACAGAAGAGAAATGTACAGTGATCACCCATTTTGTGCCTACAATATTTTTCATCGAAATCCCAGTCATATGAGTCGAGTTCATGCATGCTACGATCACGGTAGGAATTTGTAGGTAAAATATTTTTTTGTAGATTTTAGATTAGGTCTTTCCCTGTCCATAATGCTAAATTGAATAAGTTAAATATAAATATAAATAGGAAACTGAAGAGAAATGTACAATGATCACCCATTTTATGCCGACAATCTTTTTCATCGAAGTCCCAGCCATATGAGTCGAGTCCATGCATGCTACGATCATGGCATGAATTTGTAGGTAAATTTTTTTTTTTGTAGATTTTAGATTAGGTCTTTCCCTGTCCTTAATGCTAAATTAAAGAAGTTAAACATAAATATAAATAGGAAACAGAAGAGAAATGTACAGTGATCACCCATTTTGGGCCCACAATCTTTTTCATCAAGATCCCAGTCATATGAGTCGAGTCCATGCATGCTACGATCACGGTATGAATTTGTAGGTAAAATATTTTTTGGTAGATTTTAGATTAGGTCATTCTTTGTCCATAATGCTAAATTAATGAAGTTAAATATAAATATAAATAGGAAACAGAAGAGAAATGTACAGTGATCACCCATTTTGTGCCGACAAATTTTTCATCGAAATCCCAGTCATATGAGTCGAGTCCATGCATGCTACGATTACGGTATGAATTTGTAGGTAAAATATTTTTTGTAGATTTTAGATTAGGTGATTCTTTGTCCATAATGCTAAATTAAAGAAGTTAAATATAAAAATAAATAGGAAACAGAAGAGAAATGTACAGTGATCAGCCATTTTGTGCCCACAATCTTTTTCATCGAAATCCCAGTCATATGAGTCGAGTCCATGCATGCTACGATCACGGTATGAATTTGTAGGTAAAATATATTTTGTAGATTTTAGATTAGGTCTTTCCCTGTCCATAATGATAAATTAAAGTTAAATATAAATATAAATAGGAAACAGAAGAAAAATGTACAGTGATCACCCATTTTGTGCCTACAATATTTTTCATCGAAATCCCAGTCATATGAGTCGAGTTCATGCATGCTACGATCACGGTAGGAATTTGTAGGTAAAATGTTTTTTTGTAGATTTTAGATTAGGTCTTTCCCTGTCCATAATGCTAAATTGAATAAGTTAAATATAAATATGAATAGGAAACTGAAGAGAAATGTACAGTGATCACCCAGTTTGTGCCTACAATCTTTTTCATCATAATCCCAGTCATATGAGTCGAGTCCATGCATGCTACGATCACGGGATGAATTTGTAGGTAAAATATTTTTTCTAGATTTTAGATTAGGTCTTTCCCTGTCCATAATGCTAAATTAAAGAAGATAAATATAAAAATAAATACGAAACAGAAGAGAAATGTACAGTGATCACCCATTTTGTGCCCACAATCTTTTTCATCGAAATCCCAGACATATGAGTCGAGTCCATGCATGCTAGGATCACGGTATGAATTTGTAGGTAAAATAATTTTTGTAGACTTTAGATTGACTTTCCTTGTCCATAATGCTAAATTAAAGAAGTTAAATATAAACATAAATAGGAAACAGAAGAGAAATGTACAGTGATCACCCATTGTGTGCCTACAATCTTTTTCATTGAAATCCCAGTCATATGAGTCGAGTCCATGCGTGCTACTATCACGGTATGAATTTGAAGGCAAAATATTTTTTTGTAGATTTTAGATTAGGTCTTTCCCTGTCCATAATGCTAAATTAAAGAAGTTAAATATAAATATAAATAGGAAACAGCAGAGAAATGTACAGTGATCACCCATTTTGTACCCACAATCTTTTTCATCGAAATCCCAGTCATATGAGTCGAGTCCATGCATGCTGCGATCACGGTATGAATTTGAAGGCAAAATATTTTTTTGTACATTTTAGATTGTCTTTCCCTGTCCATAATGCTAAATTAAAGGAGTTAAATATAAATATAAATAGGAAACAGAAGAGAAATGTACAGTGATCACCCATTTCGTGCCCACAATCTTTTTCATCGAAATCCCAGTCATATGAGTCGAGCCCATGCATGCTACGATCCCGGCATGGATTTGTAGGTAAAATATTTTTTTGTAGATTGTAGATTAGGTCTTTCCCTGTCCATAATGCTAAATTAAAGAAGTTAAATATAAACATAAATAGGAAACAGAAGAGAAATGTACAGTGATCACCCATTGTGTGCCTACAATCTTTTTCATTGAAATCCCAGTCATATGAGTCGAGTCCATGCGTGCTACTATCACGGTATGAATTTGAAGGCAAAATATTTTTTTGTAGATTTTAGATTAGGTCTTTCCCTGTCCATAATGCTAAATTAAAGAAGTTAAATATAAATATAAATACGAAACAGAAGAGAAATGTTCAGTGATCCCCAATTTGCGCCCACAATCTTTTTCATAAAAATCCCAGTCATATGAGTCGAGTCCATGCATGCTACTATCACGGGATGAATTTGTAGGCAAAATATGTTTTAGTAGATTTTAGATTAGGTCTTTCCCTGTCCATAATGCTAAATTAAAGAAGTTAAATATAAATATAAATAGGAAACAGAAGAGAAATGTACAGTGATCACCCATTTTGTGCCCACAATCTTTTTCATCGAAATCCCAGTCATGTGAGTCGAGTCCATGCATGCTACGATCACGGTATGAATTTGTAGGCAAAATATTTTTTTGTAGATTTTAGATTGACTTTCCCTGTCCATAATGCTAAATTAAAGAAGTTAAATATAAACATAAATAGGAAACAGAATAGAAATGTACAGTGATCACCCATTTTGTGCCCACAATCTTTTTCATCGAAATCCCAGTCATATGAGTCGAGTCCATGCATGCTACGATCACGGTATGAATTTGTAGGTAAAATATTTTTTGTAGATTTTAGATTAGGTCTTTCCCTGTCCATAATGCTAAATTAAAGAAGTTAAATATAAATATAAAAAGGAAACAGAAGAGAAATGTACAGTGATCACCCAGTTCTTGGCTACAATCTTTTTCATCGAAATCCCAGTCATATGAGTCGAGTCCATGCATGCTACGATCACGGGATGAATTTGTAGATAAAATATTTTTTTGTAGATTTTAGATTAGGACTTTCCCTGTACATAATGCTAAATTAAAGATGTTAAATATAAAAATAAATAGGAAACAGAATAGAAATATACAGTGATCACCCATTGTGTGCCCACAATCTTTTTCATCGAAATCCCAGTCATATGAGTCGAGTCCATGCATGCTACGATCACGGTATGAATTTGTAGGTAAAATATTTTTTTGTAGATTTTAGATTAGGTCTTTCCCTGTCCATAATGCTAAATTAAAGAAGTTAAATATAAATATAAATAGGAAACAGAAGAGAAATGTTCAGTGATCACCCATTTTATGCCCACAATCTTTTTCATCGAAATCCCAGTTATATGAGTCGAGTCCATGCATGCTACTATCACGGTATGAATTTGAAGGCAAAATATTTTTTTGTAGATTTTAGATTGTCTTTTCCTGTCCATAACGCTAAATTAAAGGAGTTAAATATAAATATAAATAGGAAACAGAAGAGAAATGTACAGTGATCACCAATTTTTTGCCCACAATCCTTTTCATCGAAATCCCAGTCATATGACTCGAGTCCATGCATGCTACGATCACGGTATGAACTTGCAGGTAAAATATTTTTTTGTAGATTTTAGATTAGGTTTTTCCATGTCCATAATGGTAAATTAAAGAAGTTAAATATAAATATAAATAGGAAACTGAAGAGAAATGTACAGTGATCACCCATTTTGTGCCCACAATCATTTACATCGAAATCCCAGTCATATGAATCGAGTCCATGCATGCTACGATCACGGTATCTTGTGCCCACAATCTTCTACAACGAAATCCCAGTCATATGAATCGAGTCCATGCATGCTACGATCACGGTATGAATTTGTAGGTAAAATATTTCTTTGTAGATTTTAGATTAGGACTTTCCCTGTCCATAATGCTAAATTAAAGAAGTTAAATATAAATATAAATACGAAACAGAAGAGAAATGTTCAGTGATCCCCCATTTTGTGCCCACAATCTTTTTCATAAAAATCCCAGTCATATGAGTCGAGTCCATGCATGCTACTATCACGGGATGAATTTGTAGGCAAAATATGTTTTTGTAGATTTTAGATTAGGTCTTTCCCTGTCCATAATGCTAAATTAAAGAAGTTAAATATAAATATAAATAGGAAACAGAAGAGAAATGTACAGTGATCACCCATTTTGTGCCCACAATCTTTTTCATCGAAATCCCAGTCATATGAGTCGAGTCCATGCATGCTACGATCACGGTATGAATTTGTAGGCAAAATATTTTTTTGTAGATTTTAGATTGACTTTCCCTGTCCATAATGCTAAATTAAAGAAGTTAAATATAAACATAAATAGGAAACAGAAGAGAAATGTACAGTGATCACCCATTTTGTGCCCACAATCTTTTTCATCGAAATCCCAGTCATATGAGTCGAGTCCATGCATGCTACGATCAAGGTATGAATTTGTAGGTAAAATATTTTTTGTAGATTTTAGATTAGGCCTTTCCCTGTCCATAATGCTAAATTAACGAAGTTAAATATAAATATAAAAAGGAAACAGAAGAGAAATGTACAGTGATCACCCAGTTCTTGCCTACAATCTTTTTCATCGAAATCCCAGTCATATGAGTCGAGACCATGCATGCTACGATCACGGGATGAATTTGTAGATAAAATATTTTTTTGTAGATTTTAGATTAGGACTTTCCCTGTCCATAATGCTAAATTAAAGATGTTAAACATAAAAATAAATAGGAAACAGAATAGAAATATACAGTGATCACCCATTGTGTGCCCACAATCTTTTTCATCGAAATCCCAATCATATGAGTCGAGTCCATGCATGCTACGATCACGGTATGAATTTGTAGGTAAAATACTTTTTGTAGATTTTAGATTAGGTCTTTCCCTGTCCATAATGCTAAATTAAAGAAGTTAAATATAAATATAAATAGGAAACAGAAGAGAAATGTACAGTGATCACCCATTTCATGCCCACAATCTTTTTCATCGAAATCCCAGTCATATGAGTCGAGTCCATGCATGCTACGATCCCGGCATGGATTTGTAGGTAAAATATTTTTTTGTAGATTTTAGATTAGGTCTTTCCATGTCAATAATGCTAAATTAAAGAAGTTAAATATAAATATAAATAGGAAACAGAAGAGAAATTTACAGTGATCACCCATTTTGTGCCCACAATCTTTTACATCGAAATCCCAGTCATATGAATCGAGTCCATGCATGCTACGATCACGGTATGAATTTGTAGGTAAAATATTTCTTTGTAGATTTTAGATTAGGACTTTCCCGTTCCATAATGCTAAATTAAAGAAGTTAAATATAAATATCAATAGGAAACAGAAGAGAAATGTACAGTGATCACCCATTTTGTGCCTACAATCTTTTTCATCGTAATCCCAGTCATATGAGTCGAGTCCATGCATGCTACGATCACTGGATGAATTTGTAGGTAAAATATTTTTTTGTAGATTTTTGATTAGGTCTTTCCCTGTCCATAATGCTAAATTAAAGAAGTTAAATATAAAAATAAATACGAAACAGAAGAGAAATGTACAGTGATCACCCATTTTGTGCCCACAATCTTTTTCATCGAAATCCCAGACATCTGAGTCGAGTCCATGCATGTTACGATCACGGTATGAATTTGTAGGTAAAATAATTTTTGTAGACTTTAGATTGACTTTCCCTGTCCATAATGCTAAATTAAAGAAGTTAAATATAAACATAAATAGGAAACAGAAGAGAAATGTACAGTGATCACCCATTGTGTGCCTACAATCTTTTTCATTGAAATCCCAGTCATATGAGTCGAGTCCATGCGTGCTACTATCACGGTATGAATTTGAAGGCAAAATATGTTTTTGTAGATTTTAGATTGACTTTCCCTGTCCATAATGCTAAATTAAAGAAGTTAAACATAAACATAAATAGGAAACAGAAGAGAAATGTACAGTGATCACCCATTTTGTGCCCACAATCTTTTTCATAAAAATCCCAGTCATATGAGTTGAGTCCATGCATGCTACTATCACGGGATGAATTTGTAGGCAAAATATGTTTTTGTAGATTTTAGATTGACTTTCCCTGTCCATAATGCTAAATTAAAGAAGTTAAATATAAATATAAATAGGAAACAGAACAGAAATGTTCAGTGATCACCCATTTTATGCCCACAATCTTTTTCATCGAAATCCCAGTCATATGAGTCGAGTCCATGCATGCTACTATCACGGTATGAATTTGAAGGCAAAATATTTTTTTGTAGATTTTAGATTGTCTTTTCCTGTCCATAACGCTAAATTAAAGGAGTTAAATATAAATATAAATAGGAAACAGAAGAGAAATGTACAGTGATCACCCATTTTGTACCCACAATCTTTTTCATCGAAATCCCAGTCATATGAGTCGAGTCCATGCATGCTGCGATCACGGTATGAATTTGAAGGCAAAATATTTTTTTGTACATTTTAGATTGTCTTTCCCTGTCCATAATGCTAAATTAAAGCAGTTAAATATAAATATAAATAGTAAACAGAAGAGAAATGTACAGTGATCACCCATTTCGTGCCCACAATCTTTTTCATCGAAATCCCAGTCATATGAGTCGAGTCCATGCATGCTACGATCCCGGCATGGATTTGTAGGTAAAATATTTTTTTGTAGATTTTAGATTAGGTCTTTCCATGTCCATAATGCTAAATTAAAGGAGTTAAATATAAATATGAAAAGGAAACAGAAGAGAAATGTACAGTGATCACCCAGTTTGTGCCTACAATCTTTTTCATCGTGATCTCAGTCATATGAGTCGACTCCATGCATGCTACGATCACGGGATGAATTTGTAGGTAAAATATTTTTTTGTAGATTTTTGATTAGGTTTCCCTGTCCACAATGCTAAATTAAAGAAGTTAAATATAAATATAAATAGGAAACAGAAGAGAAATGTTCAGTGATCCCCCATTTTGTGCCCACAATCTTTTTCATAAAAATCCCAGTCATATGAGTCGAGTCCATGCATGCTACAATCACGGGATGAATTTGTAGGCAAAATATGTTTTTGTAGATTTTAGATTGACTTTCCCTGTCCATAATGCTAAATTAAAGAAGTTAAATATAAATATAAATAGGAAACAGAAGAGAAATATTCAGTGATCACCCATTTTATGCCCACAATCTTTTTCATCGAAATCCCAGTCATATGAGTCGAGTCCATGCATGCTACAATCACGGGATGAATTTGTAGGCAAAATATGTTTTTGTAGATTTTAGATTGACTTTCCCTGTCCATAACGCTAAATTAAAGAAGTTAAATATAAATATAAATAGGAAACAGAAGAGAAATGTACAGTGATCACCCATTGTGTGCCTACAATCTTTTTCATTGAAATCCCAGTCATATGAGTCGAGTCCATGCGTGCTACTATCACGGTATGAATTTGAAGGCAAAATATTTTTTTGTAGATTTTAGATTAGGTCTTTCCCTGTCCATAATGCTAAATTAAAGAAGTTAAATATAAATATAAATACGAAACAGAAGAGAAATGTTCAGTGATCCCCCATTTTGTACCCACAATCTTTTTCATAAAAATCCCAGTCATATGAGTCGAGTCCATGCATGCTACTATCACGGGATGAATTTGTAGGCAAAATATGTTTTTGTAGATTTTAGATTAGGTCTTTCCCTGTCCATAATGCTAAATTAAAGAAGTTAAATTTAAATATAAATAGGAAACAGAAGAGAAATGTACAGTGATCACCCATTTTGTGCCCACAATCTTTTTCATCGAAATCCCAGTCATATGAGTCGAGTCCATGCATGCTACGATCACGGTATGAATTTGTAGGCAAAATATTTTTTTGTAGATTTTAGATTCACTTTCCATGTCCATAATGCTAAATTAAAGATGTTAAATATAAAAATAAATAGGAAACAGAATAGAAATATACAGTGATCACCCATTGTGTGCCCACAATCTTTTTCATCGAAATCCCAGTCATATGAGTCGAGTCCATGCATGCTACGATCCCGGCATGGATTTGTAGGTAAAATTTTTTTGTAGATTTTAGATTAGGTCTTTCCCTGTCCATAATGCTAAATTAAAGAAGTTAAATATAAATATGAATAGGAAACAGAAGAGAAATGTACAGTGATCACCCAGTTTGTGCCTACAATCTTTTTCATCGTAATCCCAGTCATATGAGTCGAGTCCATGCATGCTACGATCACGGGATGAATTTGTAGGTAAAATATTTTTTTGTAGATTTTTGATTAGGTCTTTCCCTGTCCATAATGCTAAATTAAAGAAGTTAAATATAAAAATAAATACGAAACAGAAGAGAAATGTACAGTGATCACCCATTGTGTGCCTACAATCTTTTTCATTGAAATCCCAGTCATATGAGTCGAGTCCATGCGTGCTACTATCACGGTATGTATTTGAAGGCAAAATATTTTTTTGTAGATTTTAGATTAGGTCTTTCCCTGTCCATATTGCTAAATTAAAGAAGTTAAATATAAATATAAATAGGAAACAGAAGAGAAATGTTCAGTGATCCCCCATTTTGTGCCCACAATCTTTTTCATAAAAATCCCAGTCATATGATTCGAGTCCATGCATGCTACTATAACGGGATGAATTTGTAGGCAAAATATGTTTTTGTAGATTTTAGATTAGGTCTTTCCCTGTCCATAATGCTAAATAAAAGTAGTTAAATATAAATATAAATAGGAAACAGAAGAGAAATGTACAGTGATCACCCATTTTGTGCCTACATTCTTTTTCATCGTAATCCCAGTCATATGAGTCGAGTCCATGCATGCTACGATCATGGGATGAATTTGTAGTTAAAATATTTTTTTGTAGATTTTAGATTAGGTCTTTCCCTGTCCATAATGCTAAATTAAAGAAGTTAAATATAAATATCAATAGGAAACAGAAGAGAAATGTTCAGTGATCACCCATTTTATGCCCACAATCTTTTTCATCGAAATCCCAGTCATATGAGTCGAGTCCATGCATGCTATGATCACCGTATGAATTTGAAGGCAAAATATTTTTTTGTAGAATTTAGATTGTCTTTCCCTGTCCATAACGCTAAATTAAAGAAGTTAAATATAAATATAAATAGGAAACAGAAGAGAAATGTACAGTGATCACCCATTTTGTGCCCACAATGTTTTTCATCGAAATCCCAGTCATATGAGTCGAGTCCATCCATGCTACGATCACGGTATGAATTTGTAGGTAAAATATTTTTTGTACATTTTAGATTAGGTCTTTCCCTGTCCATAATGCTAAATTAAAGAAGTTAAATATAAATATAAAAAGAAAACAGAAGAGAAATGTACAGTGATCACCCAGTTCTTGCCTACAATCTTTTTCATCGAAATCCCAGTCATATGAGTCGAGTACATGCATGCTACGATCACGGGATGTATTTGTAGATAAAATATTTTTTTGTAGATTTTAGATTAGGTCTTTCCCTGTCCATAATGCTAAATTAAAGATGTTAAATATAAAAATAAATAGGAAACAGAATAGAAATATACAGTGATCACCCATTGTGTGCCCACAATCTTTTTCATCGAAATCCTAGTCATATGAGTCGAGTCCATGCATGCTACGATCACGGTATGAATTTGTAGGTAAAATATTTTTTTGTAGATTTTAGATTGACTTTCCCTGTCCATAATGCTAAATTAAAGAAGTTAAATATAAACATAAATAGGAAACAGAAGAGAAATGTACAGTGATCACCCATTTTGTGGCCACAATCTTTTTCATCGAAATCCCAGTCATATGAGTCGAGTCCATGCACGCTACGATCACGGTATGAAATTGTAGGTAAAATATTTTTTTGTAGATTTTAGATTGGGTCTTTCCCTGTCCATAATGCTAAATTAAAGAAGTTAAATATAAATATAAATAGGAAACAGAAGAGAAATGTACAGTGATCACCCATTTTGTGCCAAAAATATTTTTCATCGAAATCCCAGTCATATGAGTCGAGTTCATGATGCTACGATCACGGTATGAATTTGTAGGTAAAATATTTTTTTGTAGATATTAGATTAGGTCTTTCCCTGTCCATAATGCTAAATTGAATAAGTTAAATATAAATATAAATAGCAAACAGAAGAGAAATGTACAGTGATCACCCATTTTGGGCCCACAATCTTTTTCATCAAAATCCCAGTAATATGATTCGAGTCCATGCATGCTACGATCACGGTATGAATTTGTAGGTAAAATATTTTTTGGTAGATTTTAGATTAGGTCATTCTTTGTCCATAATGCTAAATTAATGAAGTTAAATATAAATATAAATAGGAAACAGAAGAGAAATGTACAGTGATCACCCATTTTGTGCCCACAATCTTTTTCATCGAAATCCCAGTCATATGAGTCGAGTCCATGCATGCTACGATCACGGTATGAATTTGTAGGTAAAATATTTTTTGTAGATTTTAGATTAGGTCATTTTTGTCCATAATGCTAAATTAAAGAAGTTAAATATAAAAATAAATAGGAAACAGAAGAGAAATGTACAGTGATCACCCATTTTGTGCCTACAATATTTTTCATTGAAATCCCAGTCATATGAGTCGAGTTCATGCATGCTACGATCACGGTAGGAATTTGTAGGTAAAATATTTTTTTGTAGATTTTAGATTAGGTCTTTCCCTGTCCATAATGCTAAATTGAATAAGTTAAATATAAATATAAATAGGAAACTGAAGAGAAATGTACAGTGATCACCCAGTTTGTGCCTACAATCTTTTTCATCGTAATCCCAGTCATATGAGTCGAGTCCATGCATGCTACGATCACGGTATGAATTTGTAGGTAAAATATTTTTTTGTAGATTTAGATTAGGTCTTTCCATGTCCATAATGCTAAATTAAAGAAGTTAAATATAAATATAAATAGGAAACAGAAGAGAAATGTATAGTGATCACCCATTTTGTGCCCACTATCTTTTTCATCGAAATCCCAGTCATATGAGTCCAATCCATGCATGCTACGATCACGGTATGAACTTGTAGATAAAATATTGTTTTGTAGATTTTAGATTAGGTCATTCCCTGTCCATAATGCTAAATTAAAGAAGTTAAATATAAATATAAATAGGAAACAGAAGAGAAATGTACAGTGATCACCCATTTTGTGCCCACAATCTTTTTCATCGAAATCCCAGTCATATGAGTCGAGTCCATGCATGCTACGATCACGGTATGAATTTGAAGGCAAAATATTTTTTTGTAGATTTTATATTAGGCCCTTCCCTGTCCTTAATGCTAAATTAAAGAAGTTAAATATAAATATAAATAGGAAACAGAAGAGAAATGTACAGTGATCACCCCTTTTGTGCCCACAATCTTTTTCATCGAAATTCCAGTCATATGAGTCGAGTCCATGCATGCTACGATCACGGTATGAATTTGTAGGTAAAATATTTTTTTGTAGATTTTAGATTAGGTCCTTCCCTGTCCTTAATGCTAAATTAAAGAAGTGAAATATAAATATAAATAGGAAACAGAAGAGAAATGTGCAGTGATCACCCATTTTGTGCCCACAAACTTTTTCATCGAAATCCCAGTCATATGAGTCGAGTCCATGCATGCTATGATCACGGTATGAATTTGAAGGCAAAATATTTTTTTGTAGATTTTAGATTAGGTCTTTCCATGTCCATAATGCTAAATTAAAGAAGTGAAATATAAATATTAATAGGAAACAGAAGAGAAATGTACAGTGGTCACCCATTTTGTGCCCACAATTTTTTTTAATCGAAATCCCAGTCATATGAGTCGATTCCATGCATGCTATGATCACGGTATGAATTTGTAGGTAAAATATTTTTTGTAGATTTTAGATTAGGTCTTTCCCTGTCCATAATGCTAAATTAAAGAAGTTAAATATAAATATAAATATTAAACAGAAGAGAAATGTACAGTGATCACCCATTTTGTGCCCACAATCTTTTTCATTGAAATCCCAGTCATATGAGTCGAGTCCATGCATGCTACGATCACGGTATGAATTTGAAGGCAAAATATTTTTTTGTAGATTTTAGATTAGGTCCTTCCCTGTCCTTAATGCTAAATTAAAGAAGTTAAATATAAATATAAATAGGAAACAGAAGAGAAATGTACAGTGATCACCCATTTTGTGCCCACAATCTTTTTCATCGAAATTCCAGTCATATGAGTCGAGTCCATGCATGCTACGATCACGGCATGAATTTGTAGGTAAAATATTTTTTTGTAGATTTTAGATTAGGTCCTTCCCTGTCCTTAATGCTAAATTAAAGAAGTTAAATATAAATATAAATAGGAAACAGAAGAGAAATGTACAGTGATCACCCATTTTGTGCCCACAATCTTTTTCATCGAAATTCCAGTCATATGAGTCGAGTCCATGCATGCTACGATCACGGCATGAATTTGTAGGTAAAATATTTTTTTGTAGATTTTAGATTAGGTCTTTCCATGTCCATAATGCTAAATTAAAGAAGTTAAATATAAATATTAATAGGAAACAGAAGAGAAATGTACAGTGGTCACCCATTTTGTGCCCACACTTTTTTTTCATCGAAATCCCAGTCATATGAGTCGATTCCATGCATGCTATGATCACGGTATGAATTTGTAGGTAAAATATTTTTTGTAGATTTTAGATTAGGTCTTTCCCTGTCCATAATGCTAAATTAAAGAAGTTAAATATAAATATAAGTATTAAACAGAAGAGAAATGTACAGTGATCACCCATTTTGTGCCCACAATCTTTTTCATTGAAATCCCAGTCATATGAGTCGAGTCAATGCATGCTACGATCACGGTATGAATTTGAAGGCAAAATGTTTTTTTGTAGATTTTAGATTAGGTCCTTCCCTGTCCTTAATGCTAAATTAAAGGAGTTAAATATAAATATAAATAGGAAACAGAAGAGAAATGTACAGTGATCACCCATTTTGTGCCCACAATCTTTTTCATCGAAATTCCAGTCATATGAGTCGAGTCCATGCATGCTACGATCACGGTATGAATTTGTAGGTAAAATATTTTTTTCTAGATTTTAGATTAGGTCTTTCCATGTCCATAATGCTAAATTAAAGAAGTTAAATATAAATATTAATAGGAAACAGAAGAGAAATGTACAGTGGTCACCCATTTTGTGCCCACAATTTTTTTTCATCGAAATCCCAGTCATATGAGTCGATTCCATGCATGCTATGATCACGGTATGAATTTGTAGGTAAAATATTTTTTGTAGATTTTAGATTAGGTCTTTCCCTGTCCATAATGCTAAATTAAAGAAGTTAAATATAAATATAAATATTAAACAGAAAAGAAATGTACAGTGATCACCCATTTTGTGCCCACAATCTTTTTCATTGAAATCCCAGTCATATGAGTCGAGTCCATGCATGCTACGATCACGGTATGAATTTGAAGGCAAAATATTTTTTTGTACATTTCAGATTAGGTCCTTCCCTGTCCTTAATGCTAAATTAAAGGAGTTAAATATAAATATAAATAGGAAACAGAAGAGAAATGTACAGTGATCACCCATTTTGTGCCCACAATCTTTTTCATCGAAATCCCAGTCATATGAGTCGAGTCCATGCATGCTACGATCACGGTATGAATTTGTAGGTAAAATATTTTTTTGTAGATTTTAGATTAGGTCCTTCCCTGTCCTTAATGCTAAATTAAAGAAGTTAAATATAAATATAAATAGGAAACAGAAGAGAAATGTAGAGTGATCACCCATTTTGTGCCCACAATCTTTTTCATCGAAATCCCAGTCATATGAGTCGAGTCCATGCATGCTACGATCACGGTATGAATTTGTAGGTAAAATATTTTTTTGTAGATTTTAGATTAGGTCTTTCCATGTCCATAATGCTAAATTAAAGAAGTTAAATATAAATATAAATAGGAAACAGAAGAGAAATGTATAGTGATCACCCATTTTCTGCCCACAATCTTTTTCATCGAAATCCCAGTCATATGAGTCGAGTCCATGCATGCTACGATCATGGTATGAATTTGAAGGCAAAATATTTTTTTGTAGATTTTAGATTAGGTCTTTCCCTGTCCTTAATGATAAATTAAAGAAGTTAAATATAAATATAAATAGGAAACAGAAGAGAAATGTAGAGTGATCACCCATTTTGTGCCCACAATCTTTTTCATCGAAATCCCAGTCATATGAGTCGAGTCCATGCATGCTACGATCATGGTATGAATTTGAAGGCAAAATATTTTTTTGTAGATTTTAGATTAGGTCTTTCCCTGTCCTTAATGATAAATTAAAGAAGTTAAATATAAATATAAATAGGAAACAGAAGAGAAATGTAGAGTGATCACCCATTTTGTGCCCACAATCTTTTTCATCGAAATCCCAGTCATATGAGTCGAATCCATGCATGCTACGATCACGGTATGAACTTGTAGATAAAATATTGTTTTGTAGATTTTAGATTAGGTCATTCCCTGTCCATAATGCTAAATTAAAGAAGTTAAATATAAATATAAATAGGAAACAGAAGAGAAATGTACAGTGATCACCCATTTTGTGCCCACAATCTTTTTCATCGAAATGCCAGTCATATGAGTCGAGTCCATGCATGCTACGATCATGGTATCAATTTGAAGGCAAAATATTTTTTTGTAGATTTTAGATTAGGTCTTTCCCTGTCCTTAATGCTAAATTAAAGAAGTTAAATATAAATATAAATAGTATAGAGAAGAGAAATGTACAGTGATCACCCATTTTGTGCCCACAATCTTTTTCATCGAAATCCCAGTCATATGAGTCGATTCCATACATGCTACGATCACGGTATGAATTTGAAGACAAAATATTTTTTTGTAGATTTTAGATTAGGTCCTTCCCTGTCCTTAATGCTAAATTAAAGAAATAAATATAAATATAAATAGGAAACAGAAGAGAAATGTACAGTGATCACCCATTTTGTGCCCACAATCTTTTTCATCGAAATTCCAGTCATATGAGTCGAGTCCATGCATGCTACGATCACGGTATGAATTTGTAGGTAAAATATTTTTTTGTAGATTTTAGATTAGGTCTTTCCATGTCCATAATGCTAAATTAAAGAAGTTAAATATAAATATAAATAGGAAACAGAAGAGAAATGTATAGTGATCACCCATTTTCTGCCCACTATCTTTTTCATCGAAATCCCAGTCATATGAGTCGAGTCCATGCATGCTACGATCATGGTATGAATTTGTAGGTAAAATATTTTTTGTAGATTTTAGATTAGGTCTTTCCCTGTCCATAATGCTAAATTAAAGAAGTTAAATATAAATATAAATAGGAAACAGTAGAAAAATGTACAGTGATCACCCATTTTGTGCCCACAATCTTTTTCATCGAAATCCCAGTCATATGAGTCGAGTCCATGCATGCTACGATCACGGTATGAATTTGTAGGTAAAATATTTTTTTGTAGATTTTAGATTAGGTCCTTCCCTGGCCTTAATGCTAAATTAAAGAAGTTAAATATAAATATAAATAGGAAACAGAAGAGAAATGTGCAGTGATCACCCATTTTGTGCCCACAAACTTTTTCATCGAAATCCCAGTCATATGAGTCGAGTCCATGCATGCTACGATCACGGTATGAATTTGAAGGCAAAATATTTTTTTGTAGATTTTAGATTAGGTCCTTCCCTGTCCTTAATGCTAAATTAAAGAAGTTAAATATAAATATAAATAGGAAACAGAAGAGAAATGTACAGTGATCACCCATTTTGTGCCCACAATCTTTTTCATCGAAATCCCAGTCATATGAGTCGAGTCCATGCATGCTACGATCACGGTATGAATTTGAAGGCAAAATATTTTTTTGTAGATTTTAGATTAGGTCCTTCCCTGTCCTTAATGCTAAATTAAAGAAATAAATATAAATATAAATAGGAAACAGAAGAGAAATGTACAGTGATCACCCATTTTGTGCCCACAATCTTTTTCATCGAAATTCCAGTCATATGAGTCGAGTCCATGCATGCTACGATCACGGTATGAATTTGTAGGTAAAATATTTTTTTGTAGATTTTAGATTAGGTCTTTCCATGTCCATAATGCTAAATTAAAGAAGTTAAATATAAATATAAATAGGAAACAGAAGAGAAATGTATAGTGATCACCCATTTTGTGCCCACTATCTTTTTAATCGAAATCCCAGTCATATGAGTCGAATCCATGCATGCTACGATCACGGTATGAACTTGTAGATAAAATATTGTTTTGTAGATTTTAGATTAGGTCATTCCCTGTCCATAATGCTAAATTAAAGTAGTTAAATATAAATATAAATAGGAAACAGAAGAGAAATGTACAGTGATCACCCATTTTGTGCCCACAATCTTTTTCATCGAAATCCCAGACATATGAGTCGAGTCCATGCATGCTACGATCACGGTATGAATTTGAAGGCAAAATATTTTTTTGTAGATTTTAGATTAGGTCCTTCCCTGTCCTTAATGCTAAATTAAAGAAGTTAAATATAAATATAAATAGGAAACAGAAGAGAAATGTACAGTGATCACCCATTTTGTGCCGACAAACTTTTTCATCGAAATCCCATTCATATGAGTCGAGTCCATGCATGCTACGATCACGGTATGAATTTGAAGGCAAAATATTTTTTTGTAGATTTTAGATTAGGTCATTCCCTGTCCTTAATGCTAAATTAAAGAAGTGAAATATAAATATCAATGGGAAACAGAAGACAAATGTACAGTGATCACCCATTTTGTGCCCACAATCTTTTTCATCGAAATCCCAGTCATATGAGTCGAGTCCATGCATGCTACGATCACGGTATGAATTTGTAGGTAAAATATTTTTTTGTAGATTTTAGATTAGGTCTTTCCCTGTCCTTAATGCTAAATTAAAGAAGTTAAATATAAATATAAATAGGAAACAGAAGAGAAATGTACAGTGATCAACCATTTTGTGCCCACTATCTTTTTCATCGAAATCCCAGTCATATGAGTCGAATCCATGCATGCTACGATCACGGTATGTACTTGTAGATAAAATATTGTTTTGTAGATTTTAGATTAGGTCATTCCCTGTCCATAATGCTAAATTAAAGAAGTTAAATATAAATATAAATAGGAAACAGAAGAGAAATGTACAGTGATCACCCATTTTGTGCCCACAATCTTTTTCATCAAAATCCCAGTCATATGAGTCGAGTCCATGCATGCTACGATCATGGTATGAATTTGAAGGCAAAATATTTTTTTGTAGATTTTAGATTAGGTCTTTCCCTGTCCTTAATGCTAAATTAAAGAAGTTAAATATAAATATAAATAGTATAGAGAAGAGAAATGTACAGTGATCACCCATTTTGTGCCGACAAACTTTTTCATCGAAATCCCATTCATATGAGTCGAGTCCATGCATGCTACGATCACGGTATGAATTTGAAGGCAAAATATTTTTTCGTAGATTTTAGATTAGGTCCTTCCCTGTCCTTAATGCTAAATTAAAGAAGTGAAATATAAATATCAATGGGAAACAGAAGACAAATGTGCAGTGATCACCCATTTTGTGCCCACAATCTTTTTCATCGAAATCCCAGTCATATGAGTCGAGTCCATGCATGCTACGATCACGGTATGAATTTGTAGGTAAAATATTTTTTTGTAGATTTTAGATTAGGTCCTTCCCTGGCCTTAATGCTAAATTAAAGAAGTTAAATATAAATATAAATAGGAAACAGAAGAGAAATGTGCAGTGATCACCCATTTTGTGCCCACAAACTTTTTCATCGAAATCCCAGTCATATGAGTCGAGTCCATGCATGCTACGATCACGGTATGAATTTGAAGGCAAAATATTTTTTTGTAGATTTTAGATTAGGTCCTTCCCTGTCCTTAATGCTAAATTAAAGAAGTTAAATATAAATATAAATAGGAAACAGACGAGAAATGTACAGTGATCACCCATTTTGTGCCCACAATCTTTTTCATCGAAATCCCAGTCATATGAGTCGAGTCCATGCATGCTACGATCACGGTATGAATTTGAAGGCAAAATATTTTTTTGTAGATTTTAGATTAGGTCCTTCCCTGTCCTTAATGCTAAATTAAAGAAATAAATATAAATATAAATAGGAAACAGAAGAGAAATGTACAGTGATCACCCATTTTGTGCCCACAATCTTTTTCATCGAAATTCCAGTCATATGAGTCGAGTCCATGCATGCTACGATCACGGTATGAATTTGTATGTAAAATATTTTTTTGTAGATTTTAGATTAGGTCTTTCCATGTCCATAATGCTAAATTAAAGAAGTTAAATATAAATATAAATAGGAAACAGAAGAGAAATGTATAGTGATCACCCATTTTGTGCCCACTATCTTTTTAATCGAAATCCCAGTCATATGAGTCGAATCCATGCATGCTACGATCACGGTATGAACTTGTAGATAAAATATTGTTTTGTAGATTTTAGATTAGGTCATTCCCTGTCCATAATGCTAAATTAAAGTAGTTAAATATAAATATAAATAGGAAACAGAAGAGAAATGTACAGTGATCACCCATTTTGTGCCCACAATCTTTTTCATCGAAATCCCAGACATATGAGTCGAGTCCATGCATGCTACGATCACGGTATGAATTTGAAGGCAAAATATTTTTTTGTAGATTTTAGATTAGGTCCTTCCCTGTCCTTAATGCTAAATTAAAGAAGTTAAATATAAATATAAATAGGAAACAGAAGAGAAATGTACAGTGATCACCCATTTTGTGCCGACAAACTTTTTCATCGAAATCCCATTCATATGAGTCGAGTCCATGCATGCTACGATCACGGTATGAATTTGAAGGCAAAATATTTTTTTGTAGATTTTAGATTAGGTCATTCCCTGTCCATAATGCTAAATTAAAGAAGTTAAATATAAATATAAATAGGAAACAGAAGAGAAATGTACAGTGATCACCCATTTTGTGCCCACAATCTTTTTCATCAAAATCCCAGTCATATGAGTCGAGTCCATGCATGCTACGATCATGGTATGAATTTGAAGGCAAAATATTTTTTTGTAGATTTTAGATTAGGTCTTTCCCTGTCCATAATGCTAAATTAAAGAAGTTAAATATAAATATAAATAGGAAACAGTAGAGAAATGTACAGTGATCACCCATTTTGTGCCCACAGTCTTTTTCATCGAAATCCCAGTCATATGAGTCGAGTCAATGCATGCTACGATCACGGTATGAATTTGTAGGTAAAATATTTTTTTGTAGATTATAGATTAGGTCTTTCCCTGTCCATAATGCTAAATTAAAGAAGTGAAATATAAATAGGAAACAGAAGAGAAATGTACAGTGATCACCCATTTTGTGCCCACAATCTTTTTCATCGAAATCCCAGTCATATGAGTCGAGTCCATGCATGCTACGATCACGGTATGAATTTGTAGGTAAAATATTTTTTTGTAGATATTAGATTAGGTCCTTCCCTGTCCTTAATGCTAAATTAAAGAAGTTAAATATAAACATAAATAGGAAACAGAAGAGAAATGTAGAGTGATCACCCATTTTGTGCCCACAATCTTTTTCATCGAAATCCCAGTCATATGAGTCGAGTCCATGCATGCTACGATCACGGTATGAATTTGAAGGTAAAATATTTTTTTGTAGATTTTAGATTAGGTCCTTCCCTGTCCTTAATGCTAAATTAAAGAAGTAAATATAAATATAAATAGGAAACAGAAGAGAAATGTACAGTGATCACCCATTTTGTGCCCACAATCTTTTTCATCGAAATTCCAGTCATATGAGTCGAGTCCATGTATGCTACGATCACGGTATGAATTTGTAGGTAAAATATTTTTTTGTAGGTTTTAGATTAGGTCTTTCCATGTCCATAATGCTAAATTAAAGAAGTTAAATATAAATATGAATAGAAAACAGGAGAGAAATGTATAGTGATCACCCATTTTGTTCCCACAATCTTTTTCATCGAAATCCCAGTCATATGAGTCGAGTCCATGCATGCTACGATCATGGCATGAATTTGAAGGCAAAATATTTTTTTGTAGATTTTATATTAGGTCTTTCCCTGTCCTTAATGATAAATTAAAGCAGTTAAATATAAATATAAATAGGAAACAGAAGTGAAATGTACAGTGATCAACCATTTTGTGCCCACTATCTTTTTCATCGAAATCCCAGTCATATGAGTCGAATCCATGCATGCTACGAACACGGTATGAACTTGTAGATAAAATGTTGTTTTGTTGATTTTAGATTAGGTCTTTCCCTGTCCATAATGCTAAATTAAAGAAGTCAAATATAAATATAAATAGGAAACAAAAGAGAAATGTACAGTGATCACCCATTTTGTGCCCACAATCTTTTTCATCGAAATCCCAGTAATATGAGTCGAGTCCATGCATGCTATGATCACGGTATGAATTTGAACGCAAAATATTTTTTTGTAGATTTTAGATTAGGTCTTTCCCTATCCATAATGCTAAATTAAAGAAGTTAAATATAAATATAAATAGGAAACAGAGGAGAAATGTACAGTGATCACCCATTTTGGGCCCACAATCTTTTTCATCGAAATCCCAGTCATATGAGTCGAGTCCATGCATGCTACGATCACGGTATAAATTTGAACTCAAAATATTTTTTTGTTGATTTTAGATTAGGTCTTTCCCTGTCCATAATGCTAAATTAAAGAAGTCAAATATAAATATAAATAGGAAACAAAAGAGAAATGTACAGTGATCACCCATTTTGTGCCCACAATCTTTTTCATCGAAATCCCAGTAATATGAGTCGAGTCCATGCATGCTATGATCACGGTATGAATTTGAACGCAAAATATTTTTTTGTAGATTATAGATTAGGTCTTTCCCTGTCCATAATGCTAAATTAAAGAAGTGAAATATAAATAGGAAACAGAAGAGAAATGTACAGTGATCACCCATTTTGTGCCCACAATCTTTTTCATCGAAATCCCAGTCATATGAGTCGAGTCCATGCATGCTACGATCACGGTATGAATTTGTAGGTAAAATATTTTTTTGTAGATATTAGATTAGGTCCTTCCCTGTCCTTAATGCTAAATTAAAGAAGTTAAATATAAACATAAATAGGAAACAGAAGAGAAATGTAGAGTGATCACCCATTTTGTGCCCACAATCTTTTTCATCGAAATCCCAGTCATATGAGTCGAGTCCATGCATGCTACGATCACGGTATGAATTTGAAGGTAAAATATTTTTTTGTAGATTTTAGATTAGGTCCTTCCCTGTCCTTAATGCTAAATTAAAGAAGTAAATATAAATATAAATAGGAAACAGAAGAGAAATGTACAGTGATCACCCATTTTGTGCCCACAATCTTTTTCATCGAAATTCCAGTCATATGAGTCGAGTCCATGTATGCTACGATCACGGTATGAATTTGTAGGTAAAATATTTTTTTGTAGGTTTTAGATTAGGTCTTTCCATGTCCATAATGCTAAATTAAAGAAGTTAAATATAAATATAAATAGGAAACAGGAGAGAAATGTATAGTGATCACCCATTTTGTTCCCACAATCTTTTTCATCGAAATCCCAGTCATATGAGTCGAGTCCATGCATGCTACGATCATGGCATGAATTTGAAGGCAAAATATTTTTTTGTAGATTTTATATTAGGTCTTTCCCTGTCCTTAATGATAAATTAAAGCAGTTAAATATAAATATAAATAGGAAACAGAAGTGAAATGTACAGTGATCAACCATTTTGTGCCCACTATCTTTTTCATCGAAATCCCAGTCATATGAGTCGAATCCATGCATGCTACGAACACGGTATGAACTTGTAGATAAAATGTTGTTTTGTTGATTTTAGATTAGGTCTTTCCCTGTCCATAATGCTAAATTAAAGAAGTCAAATATAAATATAAATAGGAAACAAAAGAGAAATGTACAGTGATCACCCATTTTGTGCCCACAATCTTTTTCATCGAAATCCCAGTAATATGAGTCGAGTCCATGCATGCTATGATCACGGTATGAATTTGAACGCAAAATATTTTTTTGTAGATTTTAGATTAGGTCTTTCCCTATCCATAATGCTAAATTAAAGAAGTTAAATATAAATATAAATAGGAAACAGAGGAGAAATGTACAGTGATCACCCATTTTGGGCCCACAATCTTTTTCATCGAAATCCCAGTCATATGAGTCGAGTCCATGCATGCTACGATCACGGTATAAATTTGAACTCAAAATATTTTTTTGTAGATTTTAGATTAGGTCTTTCCCTGTCCTTAATGCTAAATTAAAGAAGTTAATTATAAATATGAATAGGAAACAGAAGAGAAATGTACAGTGACAACCATTTTGTGCCCACAAACTTTTTCATCGAAATCCCAGTCATATGAGTCGAGTCCATGCATGCAACGTTCACGGTATGAACTTGTAGGTAAAATATTGTTTTGTAGATTTTAGATTACGTCATTCCCTGTCCATAATGCTAAATTAAAGGAGTTAAATATAAATATAAATAGGAAACAGAAGAGAAATGTACAGTGATCACCCATTTTGGGCCCACAGTCTTTTTCATCGAAATCCCAGTCATATGAGTCGAGTCCATGCATGCTACGATCACGGTATAAATTTGAAGGCAAAATATTTTTTTGTAGATTTTAGATTAGGTCTTTCCATGTCAATAATGCTAAATCAAAGAAGTTAAATATAAATATGAATAGGAAACAGAATAGAAATTTACAGTGATCACCCATTTTATGTCGACAATCTTTTTCATCGAAATCCCAGTCATATGAGTCGAGTCCATGCATGCTACGATCACGGTATAAATTTGAAGGCAAAATATTTTTTTGTAGATTTTAGATTAGGTCTTTCCCTGTCCTTATTGCTAAATTAAAGAAGTTAAATATAAATATAAATAGGAAACAGAAGAGAAATGTATAGTGATCACCCATTTTGTGCCCACAATCTTTTTCATCGAAATCCCAGTCATATGAGTCGAGTCCATGCATGCTACGATCATGGCATGAATTTGAAGGCAAAATATTTTTTTGTAGATTTTAGATTAGGTCTTTCCCTGTCCTTAATGATAAATTAAAGAAGTTAAATATAAATATAAAAAGGAAACAGAAGTGAAATGTACAGTGATCAACCATTTTGTGCCCACTATCTTTTTCATCGAAATCCCAGTCATATGAGTCGAATCCATGCCTGCTACGATCACGGTATGAACTTGTAGATAAAATATTGTTTTGTAGATTTTAGATTAGGTCATTCCCTGTCCATAATGCTAAATTAAAGAAGTTAAATATAAATATAAATAGGAAACAGAAGAGAAATGTACAGTGATCACCCATTTTGGGCCCACAATCTTTTTCTTCGAAATCCCAGTCATATGAGTCGAGTCCATGCATGCTACGATCACGGTATGAACTTGTAGGTAAAATATTGTTTTGTAGATTTTAGATTAGGTCATTCCCTGTTCATAATGCTAAATTAAAGAAGTTAAATATAAATATAAATAGGAAAAAGAAGAGAAATGTACAGTGATCACCCATTTTGTGCCCACAATCTTTTTCATCGAAATCCCAGTCATATGTGTCGAGTCCATGCATGCTACGATCACGGTATAAATTTGTAGGTCAAATATTTTTTTGTAGATTTTAGATTAGGTCTTTCCCTGTCCATAATGCTAAATTAAAGAAGTCAAATATAAATATAAATAGGAAACAGAAGGGAAATGTACAGTGATCACCCATTTTGTGCCCACAATCTTTTTCATCGAAATCCCAGTAATATGAGTCGAGTCCATGCATGCTACGATCACGGTATGAATTTGAAGGCAAAATATTTTTTTGTAGATTTTAGATTAGGTCTTTCCCTGTCCATAATGCTAAATTAAAGAAGTTAAATATAAATATAAATTGGAAACAGAAGAGAAATGTACAGTGATCACCCATTTTGTGCCTACAATCTTTTTCATCGAAATCCCAGTCATATGAGTCGAATCCATGCATGCTACGATCACGGTATGAATTTGTAGGTAAAATATTTTTTTGTAGATTTTAGATTAGGTCATTCCCTGTCGATAATGCTAAATTAAAGAAGTTAAGTATAAATATGAAAGAGAAAAGAAATGTACAGTGATCACCCATTTTGTGCCCACAATCTTCGTCATCGAAATCCCAGTCATATGAGTCGAGTCCATGCATGCTACGATCACGGTATGAATTTGTAGGTAAAATATTTTTTTGTAGATTTTAGATTAGGTCATTCCCTGTCGATAATGCTAAATTAAAGAAGTTAAATATAAATATGAAAGAGAAAAGAAATGTACAGTGATCACCCATTTTGTGCCCACAATCTTTTTTATCGAAATCCCAGTCATATGAGTCGAGTCCATGCATGCTACGATCACGGTATGAATTTGTAGGTAAAATATTTTTTGTAGATTTTAGATTAGGTCTTTCCCTGTCCATAATGCTAAATTAAAGAAGTTAAATATAAATATAAATAGGAAACAGAAGAGAAATGTACAGTGATCACCCATTTTGTGCCCACAAACTTTTTCATCGAAATCCCAGTCATATGAGTCGAATCCATGCTTGCTACGATCACGGTATGAATTTGTAGGTAAAATATTTTTTTGTAGATTTTAGATTAGGTCATTCCCTGTCGATAATGCTAAATTAAAGAAGTTAAATATAAATATGAAAGAGAAAAGAAATGTACAGTGATCACCTATTTTGTGCCCACAATCTTTTTTATCGAAATCCCAGTCATATGAGTCGAGTCCATGCATGCTACGATCACGGTATGAATTTGTAGGTAAAATATTTTTTGTAGATTTTAGATTAGGTCTTTCCCTGTCCATAATGCTAAATTAAAGAAGTTAAATATAAATATAAATAGTAAACAGAAGAGAAATGTACAGTGATTACCCATTTTGTGCCCACTATCTTTTTCATCGAAATCCCAGTCATATGAGTCGAGTCCATGCATGCTACGATCACGGTATGAACTTGTAAGTAAAATATTGTTTTGTAGATTTTAATATAGGTCATTCCCTGTCCATAATGCTAAATTAAAGAAGTTAAATATAAATATGAATAGGAAACAGAAGAGAAATGTTCAGTGATCACCCATTTTCTGCCCACAATCTTTTTGATCGAAATCCCAGTCATATGAATCGAGTCCATGCATGCCACGATCACTGTATAAATTTGAAGGCAAAATATTTTTTTGTAGATTTTAGATTAGGTCTTTCCCTCTCCTTAATGCTAAATTAAAGAAGTTAAATATAAATATAAATAGTAAACAGAAGAGAAATGTACAGTGATCACCCATTTTGTGCCCACAATCTTTTTCATCGAAATCCCAGTCATATGATTCGAATCCATGCATGCTACGATCACGGTATGAATTTGAAGGCAAAATATTTTTTTGTAGATTTTAGATTAGGTCCTTCCCTGTCCTTAATGCTAAATTAAAGAAGTTAAATATAAATATAAATAGGAAACAGAAGAGAAATGTACAGTGATCACCCATTTTGTGCCCACAATCTTTTTCATCGAAATCCCAGTCATATGTGTCGAGTCCATGCATGCTACGATCACGGTATGAATTTGTAGGTAAAATATTTTTTTGTAGATTTTTGATTAGGTCTTTCCCTGTCCATAATGCTAAATTAAAGAAGTCAAATATAAATATAAATAGGAAACAGAAGGGAAATGTACAGTGATCACAAATTTTGTGCCCACAATCTTTATCATCGAAATCCCAGTAATATGAGTCGAGTCCATGCATGCTACGATCACGGTATGAATTTGTAGGTAAAATATTTTGTTGTAGATTTTAGATTAAGTCATTCCCTGTCGATAATGCTAAATTAAAGAAGTTAAATATAAATATGAAAGAGAAGAGAAATGTACAGTGATCACCCATTTTGTGCCCACAATCTTTTTTATCGAAATCCCAGTCATATGAGTCGAGTCCATGCATGCTACGATCACGGTATGAATTTGTAGGTAAAATATTTTTTGTAGATTTTAGATTAGTTCTTTCCCTGTCCATAATGCTAAATTAAAGAAGTTAAATATAAATATAAATAGTAAACAGAAGAGAAATGTACAGTGATCACCCATTTTGTGCCCACTATCTTTTTCATCGAAATCCCAGTCATATGAGTCGAGTCCGAGCATGCTACGATCACGGTACGAACTTGTCGGTAAAATATTGTTTTGTAGATTTTAATTTAGGTCATTCCCTGTCCATAATGCTAAATTAAAGAAGTTAAATATGAATATAAATAGGAAACAGAAGAGAAATGTACAGTGATCACCCATTTTGTGCCCACAATCTTTTTCATCGAAATCCCAGTCATATGAGTCGAGTCCATGCATGCTACGGTCACGGTATGAATTTGAAGCCAAAATATGTTTTTGTAGATTTTAGATTAGGTCTTTCCCTGTCCATAATGCTAAATTAAAGAAGTTAAATATAAATATAAATAGTAAACAGAAGAGAAATGTACAGTGATCACCCATTTTGTGAACACAATCTTTTTCATCGAAATCCCATTCATATGAGTCGAGTCCATGCATGCTACGATCACGGTATGAATTTGAAGCCAAAATATGTTTTTGTAGATTTTAGATTAGGTCTTTCCCTGTCCATAATGCTAAATTAAAGAAGTGAAATATAAATATAAATAGGAAACAGAAGAGAAATGTTCAGTGATCACCCATTTTGTGCCACAATCTTTTTCATCAAAATCCCAGTCATATGAGTCGAGTCCATGCATGCTACGATCACGGTATAAATTTGAAGGCAAAATATTTTTTTGTAGATTTTAGATTAGGTCTTTCCCTCTCCTTAATGCTAAATTAAAGAAGTTAAATATAAATATAAATAGTAAACAGAAGAGAAATGTACAGTGATCACCCATTTTGTGCCCACAATCTTTTTCATCGAAATCCCATTCATATGAGTCGAGTCCATGCATGCTACGATCACGGTATGTATTTGAAGCCAAAATATGTTTTTGTAGATTTTAGATTAGGTCTTTCCCTGTCCATAATGCTAAATTAAAGAAGTTCAATATATATATAAATAGGAAACAGAAGAGAAATGTTCAGTGATCACCCATTTTGTGCCACAATCTTTTTCATCGAAATCCCAGTCATATGAGTCGAGTCCATGCATGCTACGATCACGGTATGAATTTGAAGCCAAAATATGTTTTTGTAGATTTTACATTAGGTCTTTCCCTGTCCATAATGCTAAATTAAAGAAGTTAAATATAAATATAAATAGCAAACAGAAGAGAAATGTTCAGTGATCACCCATTTTGTGCCCACAATCTTTTTCATCGAAATCCCATTCATATGAGTCGAGTCCATGCATGCTACGATCACGGTATGTATTTGAAGCCAAAATATGTTTTTGTAGATTTTAGATTAGGTCTTTCCCTGTCCATAATGCTAAATTAAAGAAGTTAAATATATATATAAATAGGAAACAGAAGAGAAATGTTCAGTGATCACCCATTTTGTGCCACAATCTTTTTCATCGAAATCCCAGTCATATGAGTCGAGTCCATGCATGCTACGATCACGGTATGAATTTGAAGCCAAAATATGTTTTTGTAGATTTTACATTAGGTCTTTCCCTGTCCATAATGCTAAATTAAAGAAGTTAAATATAAATATAAATAGCAAACAGAAGAGAAATGTTCAGTGATCACCCATTTTGTGCCACAATCTTTTTCATCGAAATCCCAGTCATATGAGTCGAGTCCATGCATGCTACGATCACGGTATAAATTTGAAGGCAAAATATTTTTTTGTAGATTTTAGATTAGGTCCTTCCCAGTCCTTAATGCTAAATTAAAGAAGTTAAATATAAATATAAATAGGAAACAGAAGAGAAATGTACAATGATCACCCATTTTGTGCCCACAATCTTTTTCATCGAAATCCCAGTAATATGAGTCGAATCCATGCATGCTACGATCACGGTATGAATTGTAGGTAAAATATTTTTTTGTAGATTTTAGATTAGGTCATTCCCTGTCGATAATGCTAAATTAAAGAAGTTAAATATAAATATGAAAGAGAAGAGAAATGTACAGTGATCACCCATTTTGTACCCACAATCTTTTTCATCGAAATCCCACTCATATGTCGAGCCCATGCATGCTACGATCACGGTGTGAATTTGAAGGCAAAATATTTTTTTATAGGTTTTAGATTAGGTCATTCCCTGTCGATAATGCTAAATTAAAGAAGTTAAATATGAATAGGAAAGAGAAGAGAAATGTACAGTGATCACCCATTTTGTACCCACAATCTTTTTCATCGAAATCCCAGTCATATGAGTCGAGTCCATGCATGCTACGATCACGGTATGAATTTGTAGGCAAAATATTTTTTGTAGATTTTAGATTAGGTCTTTCCCTGTCCATAATGCTAAATTAAAGAAGTTAAATATAAATATAAATAGTAAACAGAAGAGAAATGTACAGTGATCACCCATTTTGTGCCCACTATATTTGTCATCGAAATCCCAGTGATATGAGTTGAGTCCATGCATGCTACGATCACGGTATGAGCTTGTAGGTAAAATATTGTTTTGTAGATTTTAGATTAGGTCATTCCCTGTCCATAATGCTAAATTAAAGAAGTTAAATATAAATATAAATAGGAAACAGAAGAGAAATGTAGAGTGATCACCCATTTTGTGCCCACAATCTATTTCATCGAAATCCCAGTCATATGAGTCGAGTCCATGCATGCTACGATCACGGTATAAATTTGAAGGCAAAATATTTTTTTGTAGATTTTAGATTAGGTCTTTCCCTGTCCTTAATGCTAAATTAAAGAAGTTAAATATAAATATAAATAGGAAACAGAAGAGAAATTTACAGTGATCACCCATTTTGTGCCCACAATCTATTTCATCGAAATCCCAGTCATATGAGTCGAGTCCATGCATGCTACGATCACGGTATGAATTTGAAGCCAAAATATGTTTTTGTAGATTTTAGATTAGGTCTTTCCCTGTCCATAATGCTAAATTAAAGAAGTTAAATATAAATATAAATAGTAAACAGAAGAGAAATGTACAGTGATCACCCATTTTGTGCCCACAATCTTTTTCATCGAAATCCCATTCATATGAGTCGAGTCCATGCATGCTACGATCACGGTATGAATTTGAAGCCAAAATATGTTTTTGTAGATTTTAGATTAGGTCTTTCCCTGTCCATAATGCTAAATTAAAGAAGTGAAATATAAATATAAATAGGAAACAGAAGAGAAATGTTCAGTGATCACCCATTTTGTGCCACAATCTTTTTCATCGAAATCCCAGTCATATGAGTCGAGTCCATGCATGCTACGATCACGGTATAAATTTGAAGGCAAAATATTTTTTTGTAGATTTTAGATTAGGTCTTTCCCTCTCCTTAATGCTAAATTAAAGAAGTTAAATATAAATATAAATAGTAAACAGAAGAGAAATGTACAGTGATCACCCATTTTGTGCCCACAATCTTTTTCATCGAAATCCCATTCATATGAGTCGAGTCCATGCATGCTACGATCACGGTATGTATTTGAAGCCAAAATATGTTTTTGTAGATTTTAGATTAGGTCTTTCCCTGTCCATAATGCTAAATTAAAGAAGTTAAATATATATATAAATAGGAAACAGAAGAGAAATGTTCAGTGATCACCCATTTTGTGCCACAATCTTTTTCATCGAAATCCCAGTCATATGAGTCGAGTCCATGCATGCTACGATCACGGTATAAATTTGAAGGCAAAATATTTTTTTGTAGATTTTAGATTAGGTCTTTCCCTCTCCTTAATGCTAAATTAAAGAAGTTAAATATAAATATAAATAGTAAACAGAAGAGAAATGTACAGTGATCACCCATTTTGTGCCCACAATCTTTTTCATCGAAATCCCATTCATATGAGTCGAGTCCATGCATGCTACGATCACGGTATGTATTTGAAGCCAAAATATGTTTTTGTAGATTTTAGATTAGGTCTTTCCCTGTCCATAATGCTAAATTAAAGAAGTTAAATATATATATAAATAGGAAACAGAAGAGAAATGTTCAGTGATCACCCATTTTGTGCCACAATCTTTTTCATCGAAATCCCAGTCATATGAGTCGAGTCCATGCATGCTACGATCACGGTATGAATTTGAAGCCAAAATATGTTTTTGTAGATTTTACATTAGGTCTTTCCCTGTCCATAATGCTAAATTAAAGAAGTTAAATATAAATATAAATAGCAAACAGAAGAGAAATGTTCAGTGATCACCCATTTTGTGCCACAATCTTTTTCATCGAAATCCCAGTCATATGAGTCGAGTCCATGCATGCTACGATCACGGTATAAATTTGAAGGCAAAATATTTTTTTGTAGATTTTAGATTAGGTCTTTCCCTCTCCTTAATGCTAAATTAAAGAAGTTAAATATAAATATAAATAGTAAACAGAAGAGAAATGTACAGTGATCACCCATTTTGTGCCCACAATCTTTTTCATCGAAATCCCATTCATATGAGTCGAGTCCATGCATGCTACGATCACGGTATGTATTTGAAGCCAAAATATGTTTTTGTAGATTTTAGATTAGGTCTTTCCCTGTCCATAATGCTAAATTAAAGAAGTTAAATATATATATAAATAGGAAACAGAAGAGAAATGTTCAGTGATCACCCATTTTGTGCCACAATCTTTTTCATCGAAATCCCAGTCATATGAGTCGAGTCCATGCATGCTACGATCACGGTATGAATTTGAAGCCAAAATATGTTTTTGTAGATTTTACATTAGGTCTTTCCCTGTCCATAATGCTAAATTAAAGAAGTTAAATATAAATATAAATAGCAAACAGAAGAGAAATGTTCAGTGATCACCCATTTTGTGCCACAATCTTTTTCATCGAAATCCCAGTCATATGAGTCGAGTCCATGCATGCTACGATCACGGTATAAATTTGAAGGCAAAATATTTTTTTGTAGATTTTAGATTAGGTCCTTCCCAGTCCTTAATGCTAAATTAAAGAAGTTAAATATAAATATAAATAGGAAACAGAAGAGAAATGTACAATGATCACCCATTTTGTGCCCACAATCTTTTTCATCGAAATCCCAGTAATATGAGTCGAATCCATGCATGCTACGATCACGGTATGAATTGTAGGTAAAATATTTTTTGTAGATTTTAGATTAGGTCATTCCCTGTCGATAATGCTAAATTAAAGAAGTTAAATATAAATATGAAAGAGAAGAGAAATGTACAGTGATCACCCATTTTGTACCCACAATCTTTTTCATCGAAATCCCACTCATATGTCGAGCCCATGCATGCTACGATCACGGTGTGAATTTGAAGGCAAAATATTTTTTATAGGTTTTAGATTAGGTCATTCCCTGTCGATAATGCTAAATTAAAGAAGTTAAATATGAATAGGAAAGAGAAGAGAAATGTACAGTGATCACCCATTTTGTACCCACAATCTTTTTCATCGAAATCCCAGTCATATGAGTCGAGTCCATGCATGCTACGATCACGGTATGAATTTGTAGGCAAAATATTTTTTGTAGATTTTAGATTAGGTCTTTCCCTGTCCATAATGCTAAATTAAAGAAGTTAAATATAAATATAAATAGTAAACAGAAGAGAAATGTACAGTGATCACCCATTTTGTGCCCACTATATTTGTCATCGAAATCCCAGTGATATGAGTCGAGTCCATGCATGCTACGATCACGGTATGAGCTTGTAGGTAAAATATTGTTTTGTAGATTTTAGATTAGGTCATTCCCTGTCCATAATGCTAAATTAAAGAAGTTAAATATAAATATAAATAGGAAACAGAAGAGAAATGTAGAGTGATCACCCATTTTGTGCCCACAATCTATTTCATCGAAATCCCAGTCATATGAGTCGAGTCCATGCATGCTACGATCACGGTATAAATTTGAAGGCAAAATATTTTTTTGTAGATTTTAGATTAGGTCTTTCCCTGTCCTTAATGCTAAATTAAAGAAGTTAAATATAAATATAAATAGGAAACAGAAGAGAAATTTACAGTGATCACCCATTTTGTGCCCACAATCTATTTCATCGAAATCCCAGTCATATGAGTCGAGTCCATGCATGCTACGATCACGGTATGAATTTGAAGCCAAAATATGTTTTTGTAGATTTTAGATTAGGTCTTTCCCTGTCCATAATGCTAAATTAAAGAAGTTAAATATAAATATAAATAGTAAACAGAAGAGAAATGTACAGTGATCACCCATTTTGTGCCCACAATCTTTTTCATCGAAATCCCATTCATATGAGTCGAGTCCATGCATGCTACGATCACGGTATGAATTTGAAGCCAAAATATGTTTTTGTAGATTTTAGATTAGGTCTTTCCCTGTCCATAATGCTAAATTAAAGAAGTGAAATATAAATATAAATAGGAAACAGAAGAGAAATGTTCAGTGATCACCCATTTTGTGCCACAATCTTTTTCATCGAAATCCCAGTCATATGAGTCGAGTCCATGCATGCTACGATCACGGTATAAATTTGAAGGCAAAATATTTTTTTGTAGATTTTAGATTAGGTCTTTCCCTCTCCTTAATGCTAAATTAAAGAAGTTAAATATAAATATAAATAGTAAACAGAAGAGAAATGTACAGTGATCACCCATTTTGTGCCCACAATCTTTTTCATCGAAATCCCAATCATATGAGTCGAGTCCATGCATGCTACGATCACGGTATGTATTTGAAGCCAAAATATGTTTTTGTAGATTTTAGATTAGGTCTTTCCCTGTCCATAATGCTAAATTAAAGAAGTTAAATATATATATAAATAGGAAACAGAAGAGAAATGTTCAGTGATCACCCATTTTGTGCCACAATCTTTTTCATCGAAATCCCAGTAATATGAGTCGAGTCCATGCATGCTACGATCACGGTATGAATTTGAAGGCAAAATATTTTTTTGTAGATTTTAGATGAGGTCTTTCCCTGTCCATGAAGTTAAATATAAATATAAATAGGAAAGAGAAGAGAAATGTACAGTGATCACGCATTTTGTGCCCACAATCTTTTTCATCGAAATCACAGTCATATGAGTCGAGTCCATTCATGGTGCGATCATGGTATGAATTTGAAGGCAAAATATTTTTTTGCAGATTTTAGATTATGTCTTTCCCTGTCCTTAATGCTAAATTAAAGAAGTTAAATATAAATATAAATAGAAAACAGAAGAGAAATGTACAGTTATCACCCATTTTGTGCCCACTATCTTTTTCATCGAAATCCCAGTCATATGAGTCGAATCCATGCATGCTACGATCACGGTATGAACTTGTAGGTAAAATATTGTTTTGTAGATTTTAGATTAGGTCATTCCCTGTCCATAATGCTAAATTAAAGATGTTAAATATAAATATAAATAGTAAACAGAAGAGACATGTACAGTGATCACCCATTTTGTGCCTACAATCTTTTTCATCGAAATCCCAGTCATATGAGTCGAGTCCATGCATGCTACGATCACGGTATGAATTTGAAGGCAAAATATTTTTTTGTAGATTTTAGATTAGCTCTTTCCCTGTCCATAATGCTAAATTAAAGAAGTTAAATATAAATATAAATAGGAAACAGAAGAGAAATGTTCAGTCATCACCCGTTTTGTGCCCACAATCTTTTTCATCGAAATCCCAGTCATATGAGTCGAGTCCATGCATGCTACGATCACGGTATGAATTTGTAGGTAAAATATTTTTTTGTAGATTTTAGATTAGGTCTTTCTATGTCCATAATCCTAAATTAAAGAAGTTAAATATAAATATTAATAGGAAACAGAAGAGAAAGGTACAGTGGTCACACATTTTGTGCCCACAATCTTTTTCATCGAAATCCCAGTCATATGAGACGAGTCCATGCATGCTACGATCACGGTATGAATTTGAAGGCAAAATATTTTTTTGTAGATTTTAGATTAGGTCTTTCCCTGTCCATAATTCTAAATTAAAGAAGTTAAATATAAATAGGAAACAGAAGAGAAATGTACGGTGATCTCCCATTTTGTGCCCACAATCTTTTTCATCGAAATCCCAGTCATATGAGTCGAGTCCATGCATGCTACGATCACGGTATGAATTTGTAGGTGAAATATTTTTTTGTAGATTTTAGATTAGGTTATTCCCCGTCCATAATGCTAAATTAAAGAAGTTAAATATAAATATAAATAGTATAGAGAAGAGAAATGTACAGTGATCACCCATTTTGTGGCCACAATCTTTTTCATCGAAATCCCAGGCATATGTGTCGAGTACATGCATGCTACGATCACGGTATGAATTTGTAGATAAAATATTTTTTGTAGATTTTAGATTAGGTCTTTCCCTGTCCATAATGCTAAATTAAAGAAGTTAAATATAAATATAAATAGGAAACAGTAGAGAAATGTACAGTGATCACCCATTTTGTGCCCACAATCTTTTTCATCGAAATCCCAGTCATATGAGTCGAGTCCATGCATGCTACAACCACGGTATGAATTTGAAGGCAAAATATTTTTTGTAGATTTTAGATTAGGTCCTTCCCTGTCCTTAATGCTAAGTTAAAGAAGTTAAATATAAATATAAATAGGAAACAGAAGACAAATGTACAGTGATCACCCATTTTGTGCCCACAATCTTTTTCATCGAAATCCCAGTCATATGAGTCGATTCCATGCATGCTACGATCACGGTATGAATTTGAAGGCAAAATATTTTTTTGTAGATTTTAGATTAGTTCTTTCCCTGTCCATAATGCTAAATTAAAGAAGTTAAATATAAATATAAATAGGAAACAGTAGAGAAATGTACAGTGATCACCCATTTTGTGCCCACAATCTTTTTCATCGAAATCCCAGTCATATGAGTCGAGTCCATGCATGCTACGATCACGGTATGAATTTGAAGGCAAAATATTTTTTTGTAGATTTTAGATTATGTCTTTCACTGTCCTTAATGCTAAATTAAAGAAGTTAAATATAAATATAAATAGAAAACAGAAGAGAAATGTACAGTTATCACCCATTTTGTGCCCACTATCTTTTTCATCGAAATCCCAGTCATATGAGTCGAATCCATGCATGCTACGATCACGGTATGAACTTGTAGGTAAAATATTGTTTTGTAGATTTTAGATTAGGTCATTCCCTGTCCATAATGCTAAATTAAAGATGTTAAATATAAATATAAATAGTAAACGGAAGAGACATGTACAGTGATCACCCATTTTGTGCCCACAATCTTTTTGTTCGAAATCTCTGTCATATGAGTCGAGTCCATGCATGCTACGATCACGGTATGAATTTGAAGGCAAAATATTTTTTTATAGATTTTAGATTAGGTCTTTCCCTGTCCATAATGCTAAATTAAACAAGTTAAATATAAATATAAATAGGAAACAGAAGAGAAATGTACAATGATCACCAATTTTTTGCCCACAATCTTTTTCATCGAAATCCCAGTCATATGAGTCGAGTCCATTCATGCTACGATCACGGTATGAATTTGTAGGTAAAATATTTTTTGTAGATATTAGATTAGGTCTTTCCCTGTCCATAATGCTAAATTAAAGAAGTTAAATATAAATAGGAAACAGAAGTGAAATGTACAGTGATCACCCATTTTGTGCGCACAATCTTTTTCATCGAAATCCCAGTAATATGAGTCGAATCCATGCATGCTACGATCACGGTATGAATTTGGAGGTAAAATATTTTTTGCAGATTTTAGATTAGGTCATTCCCTGTCCATAATGCTAAATTAAAGAAGTTAAATATAAATATGAATAGGAAACAGAAGAGAAATGTACAGTGATCACCCATTTTGTGCCCACAATCTTTTTCATCGAAATCCCAGTCATATGAATCGATTCCATTCATGCTACGATCACGGTATGAATTTGTAGGTAAAATATTTTTTTGTAGATTTTAGATTAGGTCTTTCCCTGTCCATAATGCTAAATTAAAGAAGTTAAATATAAATATAAATAAGAAACAGAAGAGAAATGTACAGTGATCACCCATTTTTTGCTCACAATGTTTTTCATCGAAATCCTAGTCATACGAGTCGAGTCCATTCATGCTATGATCACGGTATGAATTTGTAGGTAAAATATTTTTTTGTAGATTTTAGATTAGGTCTTTCCCTGTCCATAATGCTAAATTAAACAAGTTAAATATGAATATAAATAGGAAACAGAAGAGAAATGTACAGTGATCACCCATTTTGCGCCCACAATCTTTTTCATCGAAATCCCAGTCATATGAGTCGAGTCCATGCATGCTACGATCACGGTATGAACTTGTAGGTAAAATATATTTTTGTAGGTTTTAGATTAGGTCATTCCCTGTCCATAATGCTAAATTAAAGGAGTTAAATATAAATATAAGTAGGAAACACAAGAGAAATGTACAGTGATCACCCATTTTGTGCCCACCATCTTTTTCATCGAAATCCCTGTCATATGAGTCGAGTCCATGCATGCTACGATCACGGTATGAATTTGAAGGCAAAATATTTTTTTGTAGATTTTAGATTAGGTCCTTCCCTGTCCTTAATACTAAATTAAAGAAGTTAAATATAAATATAAATAGGACACAGATAAGAAATGTACAGTGATCACCCATTTTGTGCCCACTATCTTTTTCATCGAAATCCCAGTCATATGAGTCGAGTCCATGCATGCTACGATCACGGTATGAACTTGTAGGTAAAATATTTTTTTGTAGATTTTAGATTAGGTCATTCCCTGTCCATAATGCTAAATTAAAGAAGTTAAATATAAATATGAATAGGAAACAGAAGAGAAATATACAGTGATCACCCATTTTGTGCCCACAATCGTTTTCATCGAAATCCCAGTCATATGAGTCGAGTCCATGCATGCTACGATCACGGTATGAATTTTAGGTAAAATATTTTTTGTAGATTTTAGATGAGGTCTTTCCCTGTCCATAATGGTAAATTAAAGGAGTTAAATATAAATATAAATAAAAAAAAGAAGAGAAATGTACAGTGATCACCCATTTTGTGCCCACAATCTTTTTCATCGAAATCCCAGTAATATGAGTCGAGTCCATGCATGCTACGATCACGGTATGAATTTGAAGGCAAAATATTTTTTTGTAGATTTTAGATTAGGTCTTTCCCTGTCCATAATCCTAAATTAAAGAAGTTAAATATAAATATGAATAGGAAACTGAAGAGAAATGTACAGTGATCACCCATTTTGTGCCCTCAATCTTTTTCATCGAAATCCCAGTCATATGAATCGAGTCCATGCATGCTACGATCACGGTATGAATTTGTAGGTAAAATATTTTTTTGTAGATTTTAGATTAGGTCTTTCCCTGTCCATAATGCTGAATTAAAGAAGTTAAATATAACTATAAATAAGAAACAGAAGAGAAATGTACAGTGATCACCCATTTTGTGCCCACAATCTTTTTCATCGAAATCCCAGTCATATGAATCGAGTCCATGCATGCTACGATCACGGTATGAATTTGTAGGTAAAATATTTTTTTGTAGATTTTAGATTAGGTCTTTCCCTGTCCATAATGCTAAATTAAAGAAGTTAAATATAAATATAAATAAGAAACAGAAGAGAAATGTACAGTGAAAACCCATTTTGTGCCCACAATCTTTTTCATCGAAATCCCAGTCATATGAGTCGAGTCCATGCATGCTACGATCACGGTATGAATTTGAAGGCAAAATATTTTTTGCAGGTTTTAGATTAGGTCTTTCCCTGTCCATAATGCTAAAGTAAAGAAGTTAAATATAAATATAAATAGGATACAGAAGAGAAATGTACAGTGATCACCCATTTTGTGCGCACAATCTTTTTCATGGAAATCCCAGTCATATGAGTCGAGTCCATGCATGCTAAGATCACGGTATGAAATTGTAGGTAAAATATTTTTTTGTAGATTTTAGATTAGGTCTTTCCCTGTCCGTAATGCTAAAGTAAAGAAGTTAAATAAAAATATAAATAGGAAACAGAAGAGAAATGTTCAGTGATCACCCATTTTGTGCCCACAATCTTTTTCATCGAAATCCCAGTCATATCAGTCGAGTCCATGCATGCTACGATCACGGTATGAATTTGTAGGTGAAATATTTTTTTGTAGATTTTAGATTAGGTCTTTCCCTGTCCATAATGCTAAATTAAAGCAGTTAAATATAAATATAAATAGGAAACAGAAGACAAATGTACAGTGATCATCCATTTTGTGCCCACAATCTTTTTCATCGAAATCCCAGTCATATGAGTCAAGTCCATGCTTCTACGATCACGGTATGAATTTGTAGGTAAAATATTTTTTTGTAGATTTAGTTTAGGTCTTTCCGTGTCCATAATGCTAAATTAAAGAAGTTAAATATAAATAGGAAACAGAAGAGAAATGTACCGTGATCACCCATTTTGTGCCCACTACCTTTTCATCGAAATCCCAGTCATATGATTCGAGTCCATGCATGCTACGATCACGGTATGAATTTGAAGGCAAAATATTTTTTTGTAGATTTTAGATTAGGTCCTTCCCTGTCCTTAATGCTAAATTAAAGAAGTTAAATATAAATATAAATAGGAAACAGAAGAGAAATGTACAGTGATCACCCATTTTGTGCCCACAATCTTTTTCATCGAAATCCCAGTCATATGAGTCGAGTCCATGCATGCTACGATCACGGTATGAATTTGTAGGTAAAATATTTTTTTGTAGATTTTAGATTAGGTCTTTCCCTGTCCATAATGCTAAATTAAAGAAGTTAAATATAAATATAAATAGGAAACAGAAGAGAAATTTACAGTGATCACCCATTTTGTGCCCACAATCTTTTTCATCGAAATCCCAGTCATATGAGTCGAGTCCATGCATGCTACGATCACGGTATGAAATTGTAGGTAAAATATGTTTTTGTAGATTTTAGATTAAGTCTTCCCTGTCCATAATGCTAAATTAAAGAAGTTAAATATAAATATCAATGGGAAACAGAAGAGAAATGTACAGTGATCACCCATTTTGCGCCCACAATCTTTTTCATCGAAATCCCAGTCATATGAGTTGAGTCCATGCATGCTACGATTATAGCATAAATTTGTAGGTAAAATATTTTTTTGTAGATTTTAGATTAGGTCATTCCCTGTCCATAATGCTAAATTAAAAAAGTTAAATATAAATATAAATAAGAAACAGAAGAGAAATGTACAGTGATCACCCATTTTGTGCCCACAATCTTTTTCATCGAAATCCCAGTCATATGAATCGAGTCCATGCATGCTACGATCACGGTATGAATTTGTAGGTAAAATATTTTTTTGTAGATTTTAGATTAGGTCTTTCCCTGTCCATAATGCTAAATTAAAGAAGTTAAATATAAATATAAATAAGAAACAGAAGAGAAATGTACAGTGAAAACCCATTTTGTGCCCACAATCTTTTTCATCGAAATCCCAGTCATATGAGTCGAGTCCATGCATGCTACGATCACGGTATGAATTTGTAGGTAAAATATTTTTTTGTAGATTTTAGATTAGGTCTTTCCCTGTCCATAATGCTAAATTAAAGAAGTTAAATATAAATATAAATAGGAAACAGAAGAGAAATGTACAGTGATCACCCATTTTGTGCCCACAATCTTTTTCATCGAAATCCCAGTCATATGAGTTGAGTCCATGCATGCTACGTTCACGGTATGAATTTGCAAGTCAAATATTTTTTGTAGATTTTAGATTAGGTCTTTCCCTCTCCATAATGCTAAAGTAAAGAAGTTAAATATAAATATAAATAGGAAACAGAATAGAGAAATGTACAGTGATCACCCTTTTTGTGCCCACAATCTTTTTCATGGAAATCCCTGTCATATGAGTCGAGTCCATGCATGCTAAGATCACGGTATGAAATTGTAGGTAAAATATTTTTTTGTAGATTTTAGATTAGGTCTTTCCCTGTCCGTAATGCTAAAGTAAAGAAGTTAAATATAAATATAAATAGGAAACAGAAGAGAAATGTACAGTGATCACCCATTTTGTGCCCACAATCTTTTTCATCGAAATCCCAGTCATATGAGTCGAGTCCATGCATGCTACGATCACGGTATGAATTTGTAGGTGAAATATTTTTTGTAGATTTTAGATTAGGTCTTTCCCTGTCCATAATGCTAAATTAAAGAAGATAAATATAAATAGGAAACAGAAGAGAAATGTACAGTGATCACCCATTTTGTGCCCACAATCTTTTTCATCGAAATCCCAGTCATATGAGTCGAGTCCATGCATGCTACGATCACGGTATGAATTTGAAGGCAAAATATTTTTTGCAGGTTTTAGATTAGGTCTTTCCCTGTCCATAATGCTAAAGTAAAGAAGTTAAATATAAATATAAATAGGAAACAGAAGAGAAATGTTCAGTGATCACCCATTTTGTGCCCACAATCTTTTTCATCGAAATCCCAGTCATATCAGTCGAGTCCATGCATGCTACGATCACGGTATGAATTTGTAGGTGAAATATTTTTTTGTAGATTTTAGATTAGGTCTTTCCCTGTCCATAATGCTAAATTAAAGCAGTTAAATATAAATATAAATAGGAAACAGAAGAGAAATGTACAGTGATCATCCATTTTGTGCCCACAATCTTTTTCATCGAAATCCCAGTCATATGAGTCAAGTCCATGCTTCTACGATCACGGTATGAATTTGTAGGTAAAATATTTTTTTGTAGATTTAGTTTAGGTCTTTCCGTGTCCATAATGCTAAATTAAAGAAGTTAAATATAAATAGGAAACAGAAGAGAAATGTACCGTGATCACCCATTTTGTGCCCACTACCTTTTCATCGAAATCCCAGTCATATGATTCGAGTCCATGCATGCTACGATCACGGTATGAATTTGAAGGCAAAATATTTTTTTGTAGATTTTAGATTAGGTCCTTCCCTGTCCTTAATGCTAAATTAAAGAAGTTAAATATAAATATAAATAGGAAACAGAAGAGAAATGTACAGTGATCACCCATTTTGTGCCCACAATATTTTTCATCGAAATCCCAGTCATATGAGTCGAGTCCATGCATGCTACGATCACGGTATGAATTTGTAGGTAAAATATTTTTTTGTAGATTTTAGATTAGGTCTTTCCCTGTCCATAATGCTAAATTAAAGAAGTTAAATATAAATATAAATAGGAAACAGAAGAGAAATTTACAGTGATCACCCATTTTGTGCCCACAATTTTTTTCATCGAAATCCCAGTCATATGAGTCGAGTCCATGCATGCTACGATCACGGTATGAAATTGTAGGTAAAATATGTTTTTGTAGATTTTAGATTAAGTCTTTCCCTGTCCATAATGCTAAATTAAAGAAGTTAAATATAAATATCAATGGGAAACAGAAGAGAAATGTACAGTGATCACCCATAATCTTTTTCATCGAAATCCCAGTCATATGAGTCGAGTCCATGCATGCTACGATTATAGCATAAATTTGTAGATAAAATATTTTTTTGTAGATTTTAGATTAGGTCATTCCCTGTCCATAATGCTAAATTAAAAAAGTTAAATATAAATATAAATAAGAAACAGAAGAGAAATGTACAGTGATCACCCATTTTGTGCCCACAATCTTTTTCATCGAAATCCCAGTCATATGAATCGAGTCCATGCATGCTACGATCACGGTATGAATTTGTAGGTAAAATATTTTTTTGTAGATTTTAGATTAGGTCTTTCCCTGTCCATAATGCTAAATTAAAGAAGTTAAATATAAATATAAATAAGAAACAGAAGAGAAATGTACAGTGAAAACCCATTTTGTGCCCACAATCTTTTTCATCGAATTCCCAGTCATATGAGTCGAGTCCATGCATGCCACGATCACGGTATGAATTTGTAGGTAAAATATTTTTTTGTAGATTTTAGATTAGGTCTTTCCCTGTCCATAATGCTAAATTAAGGAAGTTAAATATAAATATAAATAGGAAACAGAAGAGAAATGTACAGTGATCACCCATTTTGTGCCCACAATCTTTTTCATCGAAATCCCAGTCATATGAGTCGAGTCCATGCATGCTACGTTCACGGTATGAATTTGCAAGTAAAATATTTTTTTGTAGATTTTAGATTAGGTCTTTCCCTCTCCATAATGCTAAAGTAAAGAAGTTAAATATAAATATAAATAGGAAACAGAATAGAGAAATGTACAGTGATCACCCTTTTTGTGCGCACAATCTTTTTCATGGAAATCCCTGTCATATGAGTCGAGTCCATGCATGCTAAGATCACGGTATGAAATTGTAGGTAAAATATTTTTTTGTAGATTTTAGATTAGGTCTTTCCCTGTCCGTAATGCTAAAGTAAAGAAGTTAAATATAAATATAAATAGGAAACAGAAGAGAAATGTACAGTGATCACCCATTTTGTGGGCACAATCTTTTTCATCGAAATCCCAGTCATATGAGTCGAGTCCATGCATGCTACGATCACGGTATGAATTTGTAGGTGAAATATTTTTTGTAGATTTTAGATTAGGTCTTTCCCTGTCCATAATGCTAAATTAAAGAAGATAAATATAAATAGGAAACAGAAGAGAAATGTACAGTGATCACCCATTTTGTGCCCACAATCTTTTTCATCGAAATCCCAGTCATATGAGTCGAGTCCATGCATTCTACGATCACGGTATGAATTTGAAGGCAAAATATTTTTTGCTGGTTTTAGATTAGGACTTTCCCTGTCCATAATGCTAAAGTAAAGAAGTTAAATATAAATATAAATAGGATACAGAAGAGAAATGTACAGTGATCACCCATTTTGTGCGCACAATCTTTTTCATGGAAATCCCAGTCATATGAGTCGAGTCCATGCATGCTAAGATCACGGTATGAAATTGTAGGTAAAATATTTTTTTGTAGATTTTAGATTAGGTCTTTCCCTGTCCGTAATGCTAAAGTAAAGAAGTTAAATATAAATATAAATAGGAAACAGAAGAGAAATGTTCAGTGATCACCCATTTTGTGCCCACAATCTTTTTCATCGAAATCCCAGTCATATGAGTCGAGTCCATGCATGCTACGATCACGGTATGAATTTGTAGGTGAAATATTTTTTGTAGATTTTAGATTAGCTCTTTCCCTGTCCATAATGCTAAATTAAAGAAGTTAAATATAAATAGGAAACAGAAGAGAAATGTACAGTGATCACCCATTTTGTGCCCACAATCTTTTTCATCGATATTCCAGTCATATGAGTCGAGTCCATGCATGCTACGATCACGGTATGAATTTGTAGGTAAATATTTTTTTGTAGATTTTAGATTAGGTCTTTCCCTGACCAAAATGCTAAATTAATGAAGTTAAATATAAATATAAATAGGAAACGGAAGAGAAATGTACAGCGGTCTCCTATTTTGTGCCCACAATCATTTTCATGGAAATCCCAGTCATATGAGCCGAGTCCATGCATGCTACTATCACGGTATGAATTTGTAGGTAAAATATTTTTTTGTAGATTTTAGATTAGGTCATTCCCTGTCCATAATGCTAAATTAATGAAGTTAAATATAAATACAAATATGAAAGAGAAGAAAAATGTACAGTGATCACCCATTTTGTGCCCACAATCTTTTTCATCGAAATCCCAGTCATATGAGTCGAGTCCATGCATGCTACGATCACGGTATGAATTTGTAGGTAAAATATTTTTTTGTAGATTTAGGTTAGGTCTTTCCCTGTCTATAATGCTAAATTAAATAAGTTAAATATAAATATAAATAGGAAACAGAAGAGAAATGTACAGTGATCACCCATTTTGTGCGCACAATCTTTTTCATGGAAATCCCAGACATATGAGTCGGGTCCATGCATGCTACAATCACGGTACGAATTTGTAGGTAAAATATTTTTTAGTAGATTTTAGATTAGGTCTTTCCCTGTCCATAATGCCAAATTAAAGAAGTTAAATATAAATATAAATAGGAAACAGAAGAGAAATGTACAGCGATAAACCATTTTGTGCCCACAATGTTTTTCATGGAAATCCCAGTCATATGAGTCGAGTCCATGCATGCTACGATCACGGTATGAATTTGTAGGCAAAATAAGATTTTGTAGATTTTAGATTAGGTCTTTCCCTGTCCTTAATGCTAAATTAAAGAAGTTAAATATAAATATAAATAGGAAACAGAAGAGAAATGTACAGTGATCACCCATTCTGTGCGCACAATCCTTTTCATCGAAAACCCAGTCATATGAGTCGAGTCCATGCATGCTACGATCACGGCATGAATTTGAAGGCAAAATATTTTTTTGTAGATTTTAGATTAGATCATTCTTTGTCCATAATGCTAAATTAAAGAAGTTAAATATAAATAGGAAACAGAAGAGAAATGTACAGTGATCACCCATTTTGAGCCCACAATATTTTTCATCGAAATCCCAGTCATATGAGTCGAGTCCATGCATGCTACGATCACGGTATGAATTTGTAGGCAAAATATGTTTTGTAGATTTTAGATTGTCTTTCCCTGTCCATAATGCTAAATTAAAGGAATTAAATATAAATATAAATAGGAAACAGAAGAGAAATGTACAGTGATCACCCATTTCGTGCCCACAATCTTTTTCATCGAAATCCCAGTTATATGAGTCCAGTCCATGCATGCTACGATCACGGCATGAATTTGTAGGTAAAATATTTTTTTGTAGTTTTTAGATTAGGTCTTTCCCTGTCCATAATGCTAAATTAAAGAAGTTAAATATAAATATAAATAGGAAACAGAAGAGAAATGTACAGTGATAAACCATTTTGTGCCCACAATCTTTTTCTTGGAAATCCCAGTCATATGAGTCGAGTCTATGCATGCTACGATCACGGTATGAATTTGTAGGCAAAATATGTTTTGTAGATTTTAGATTAGGACTTTTCCTGTCCTTAATGCTAAATTAAAGAAGTTAAATATAAATATAAATAGGAAACAGAAGAGAAATGTACAGTGATCACCCATTTTGTGCCCACAATATTTTTCATCGAAATCCCAGTCATATGAGTCGAGTCCATGCATGCAAAGATCACGGTATGAATTTGTAGGTAAAATATTTTTTTGTAGATTTTCGATTAGGTCATTCCCTGTCCATAATGCTAAATTAAAGAAGTTAAATAAAAATATAAATAGGAAACAGAAGAGAAATGTACAGTGATCACCCATTTTGTGCCCACAATCTTTTTCATCGAAATTCCAGTCATATGAGTCGAGTCCATGCATGCTACGATCACGGTATGAATTTGTAGGTAAATATTTTTTTGTAGATTTTAGATTATGTCTTTCCATGTCCATAATGCTAAATTAAAGAAGTTAAATATAAATATAAATAGGAAACAGAAGAGAAATGTACAGTGATCACCCATTTTGTGCCCACAATCTTTTTCATGGTAATCCCAGCCATATGAGTCGAGTCCATGCATGCTACGATCACGGTATGAAATTGGATGTAAAATATGTTTTTGTAGATTTTAGATTAGGTCTTTCCCTGTCCTTAATGCTAAATTAAAGAAGTTAAATATAAATATAAATAGGAAACAGAAGAGAAATGTACAGTGATCACCCATTTTGTGCGCACAATCCTTTTCATCGAAATCCCAGTCATATGAGTCGAGTCCATGCATGCTACGATCACGGTATGAATTTGTAGGTAAAATATTTTTTTGTAGATTTTAGATTAGGTCTTTCCCTGTCCATAATGCTAAATTAAAGAAGTTAAATATAAAAATACATAGGAAACAGAAGAGAAATGTACAGTGATCACCCATTTTTGCCTACAATCTTATTCATCGAAATCCCAGTCATATGAGTCGAGTCCATGCATGCTACGTTCGCGGTATGAATCTGAAGGCAAAATATTTTTTTGTAGATTTTAGATTAGGTCTTTCCCTCTACATAATGCTAAATTAAAGAAGTTAAATATAAATATAAATAGGAAACAAAAGAGAAATGTACAGTGATCACCCATTTTGGGCCCACAATCTTTTTCATCAAAATCCCAGTCATATGAGTCGAGTCCATGCATGCTACGATCACGGTATTAATTTGTAGGTAAAATATTTTTTTCTAGATTTTAGATTAGGTCTTTCCCTGTCCATAATGCTAAATTAAAGAAGTTAAATATAAAAATAAATAGGAAACAGAAGAGAAATGTACAGTGATCACCCATTTTTGCCTACAATCTTTTTCATCGAAATCCCAGTCATATGAGTCGAGTCCATGCATGCTACGTTCGCGGTATGAATCTGAAGGCAAAATATTTTTTTGTAGATTTTAGATTAGGTCTTTCCCTGTCCATAATGCTAAATTAAAGAAGTTAAATATAAATATAAATAGGAAACAAAAGAGACATGTACAGTGATCACCCATTTTGGGCCCACAATCTTTTTCATCAAAATCCCAGTCATATGAGTCGAGTCCATGCATGCTACGATCACGGTATGAATTTGAAGGCAAAATATTTTTTTGTAGATTTTAGATTGTCTTTCCCTGTACATAATGCTATATTAAAGAAGTTAAATATAAATATAAATAGGAAACAGAAGAGAAATGTACCGTGATCACCCATTTTGGGCCCACAATCTTTTTTATCGAAATCCCAGTCAAATGAGTCGATTCCATGCATGCTACTATCACGGTATGAATTTGAAGGCAAAATATTTTTTTGTAGATTTTTGATTAGGTCTTTCCCTGTCCATAATGCTAAATTAAAGAAGTTAAATATAAATATAAAAAGGAAACAGAAGATAAATGTACAGTGATCACCGAGTTTGTGCCTACAATGTTTTTCATCGAAATCGCAGTCATATGAGTCGAGTCCATGAATGCTACTATCACGGTATGAATTTGAAGGCAAAATATTTTTTTGTAGATTTTAGATTAGGTCTTTCCCTGTCCATAATGCTAAATTAAAGAAGTTAAATATAAATATAAATAGGAAAGAGAAGAGAAATGTACAGTGATCACCCATTTTGTGCCCACTATCTTTTTCATCGAAATCCCAGTCATATGAATCGAGTCCATGCATGCTACCATCACGGTATGAATTTGAAGGCAAAATATTTTTTTGTAGATTTTAGATTGTCTTTCCCTGGCCATAATGCTAAATTAAAGGAGTAAATATAAATATAAGTAGGAAACAGAAGAAAAAATGTACAGTGATCACCCATTTCGTGCCCACAATCTTTTTCATCGAAATCCCAGTAATATGAGTCGAGTCCATGCATGCTACGATCACGGCATGAATCTGTAGGTAAAATATTTTTTTGTAGATTTTAGATTAGGTCTTTCCCTGTCCATAATGCTAAATTAAAGAAGTTAAATATCAATATAAATAGGAAACAGAAGAGAAATGTACAGTGATCACCCATTTTGTGCCCACAATCTTTTTCATCGAAATCCCAGTCATATGAGTCGAGTCCATGCATGCTACGATCACGGTATGAATTTGAAGACAAAATATTTTTTTGTAGATTTTAGATTGTCTTTCCCTGTCCATAATGCTAAATTAAAGAAGTTAAATATAAATATAAATAGGAAACAGAAGAGAAATGTACAGTGATCACCCATTTTGTGCCCACAATCTTTTTCATGGAAATCCCAGTCATATGAGTCGAGTCCATGCATGCTACGATTATAGCATGAATTTGTAGGTAAAATATTTTTTTGTAGATTTTAGATTAGGTCTTTCCCTGTCCATAATGCTAAATTAAAGAAATTAAATATAAATATTAATAGGTAACAGAAGAGAAATGTACAGTGATCACACAGTTTGTGCCTACAATCTTTTTCATCGAAATCCCAGTCATATGAGTCGAGTCCATGCATGCTACGATCACGGTACGAATTTGTAGGCAAAATATGTTTTTGTAGATTTTCAATTAGGTCTTTCCCTGTCCATAAAGATAAATTAAAAAGTTAAATATAAATATAAATAGGAAACAGAAGAGAAATGTACAGTGATCACCCATTTTGTGCCCACAATCTTTTTCATCGAAATCCCAGTCATATGAGTCAAGTCCATACATGCTACGATCACGGTATGAATTTGTAAGAAAAATGTTTTTTTATAGATTTTAGATTAGGTCTTTCCCTGTCCATAATGCTAAATTAAAGAAGTTAAATATAAATATGAATAGGAAACAGAAGAGAAATGTACAGTGATCAACCATTTTGTGCCCACAATCTTTTTCATCGAAATCCAAGTCATATGAGTCGAGTCCATACATGCTACGATCACGGTATGAATTTGTAGGCAAAATTTTTTTTTGTAGATTTTAGATTGTCTTTCCCTGTCCATAATCCTAAATTAAAGAATTTAAATATAAATATAAATAGGAAACAGAAGAGAAATGTACCGTGATCACCCATTTTGGGCCCACTATCTTTTTCATCGAAATCCCAGTTATATGAGTCGATTCCATGCATGCTACTATCACGGTATGAATTTGAAGGCAAAATATTTTTTTGTAGATTTTTGATTAGGTCTTTCCCTGTCCATAATGCTAAATTAAAGAAGTTAAATATAAATATAAAAAGGAAACAGAAGATAAATGTACAGTGATCACCGAGTTTGTGCCTACAATGTTTTTCATCGAAATCGCAGTCATATGAGTCGAGTCCATGAATGCTACTATCACGGTATGAATTTGAAGGCAAAATATTTTTTTGTAGATTTTAGATTAGGTCTTTCCCTGTCCATAATGCTAAATTAAAGAAGTTAAATATAAATATAAATAGGAAAGAGAAGAGAAATGTACAGTGATCACCCATTTTGTGCCCACTATCTTTTTCATCGAAATCCCAGTCATATGAATCGAGTCCATGCATGCTACCATCACGGTATGAATTTGAAGGCAAAATATTTTTTTGTAGATTTTAGATTGTCTTTCCCTGGCCATAATGCTAAATTAAAGGAGTTAAATATCAATATAAATAGGAAACAGAAGAGAAATGTACAGTGATCACCCATTTTGTGCCCACAATCTTTTTCATCGAAATCCCAGTCATATGATTCTAGTCCATGCATGCTACGATCACGGATTAAATTTGAAGGCAAAATATTTTTTTGTAGATTTTAGATTAAGACATTCCCTGTCCATAATGTTAAATCAAAGAAGTTAAACATAAATATAAATCGGAAACAGAAGAGAAATGTACAGTGATCACCCATTTCGTGCCCACAATCTTTTTCATCGAAATCCCAGTCATATGAGTTGAGTCTATGCATGCTACGATCCCGGCATGAATTTGTAGGTAAAATATTTTTTTGTCGGTTTTAGATTAGGTCTTTCCCTGTCCATAATGCTAAATTAAAGAAGTTAAATATAAATATAAATAGGAAACAGAAGAGAAATGTACAGTGATCACCCAGTTTGTGCCTACAATCTTTTTCATCGAAATCCCAAACATATGAGTTGAGTCGATGCATGCTACGATCACGGTATGAATTTGTAGGCAAAATATGTTTTTGTAGATTTTAGATTAGGTCTTTCCCTGTCCATAATGCTAAATTAAAGAAGTTAAATATAAATATAAATAGGAAACAGAAGAGAAATGTACAGTGATCACCCAGTTTGTGCCTACAATCTTTTTCATCGAAATCCCAAACATATGAGTCGAGTCCCTGCATGCCACGATCACGGTATGAATTTGTAGGTAAAATGTTTTATTGTAAATTTTAGATTAGGTCTTTCCCTATCCATAATGCTAAATTAAAGAAGTTAAATATATATATAAATAGGAAAGAGAAGAGAAATGTACAGTGATCACCCATTTCGTGCCCACAATCTTTTTCATCGAAATCCCAGTCATATGAGTCGAGTCCATGCATGCTACGATCACGGCATGAATTTGTAGGTAAAGTATTTTTTTGTAGATTTTAGATTAGGTCTTTCCCTGTCCATAATGCTAAATTAAAGAAGTTAATATAAATATAAATAGGAAATAGAAGAGAAATGTACAGTGATCACCCAGTTTGTGCCTACCATCTTTTTCATCGAAATCCCAGTCATATGAGTCGAGTCCATGGATGGTACTATCACGGTATGAATTTGAAGGCAAAATATTTTTTTGTAGATTTTAGATTAGGTCATTCTTTGTCCATAATGCTAAATTAAAGGAGTTAAATATAAATATAAATAGGAAACAGAAGAGAAATGTACAGTGATCACCCATTTTGTGCCGAAAATCTTTTTCATCGAAATCCCAGTCATATGAGTCGAGTCCATGCATGCGACGATCACGGTATTAATTTGCAGGTAAAATATTTTTTTGTAGATTTTAGATTAGGTCTTTCCCTGTCCATAATGCTAAATTAAAGAAGTTAAATATAAATATCAATAGGTAACAGAAGAGAAATGTACAGTGATCACCCACTTTTGCCTACAATCTTTTTCATCGAAATCCCAGTCATATGAGTCGAGTCCATGCATGCTACTATCACGGTATGAATTTGAAGGCAAAATATTTTTTTGTAGATTTTAGATTAGGTCATTCTTTGTCCATAATGCTAAATTAAAGAAGTTAAATATAAATATAAATAGGAAACAGAAGAGAAATGTACAGTGATCACCCATTTTGTGCCCACAATCTTTTTCATCGAAATCCCAGTCATATGAGTCGAGACCATGCATGCTACGATCACGGTATAAAATTGAAGGCAAAATATTTTTCTTGTAGATTTTAGATTATGTCTTTCCCTGTCCTTAATGGTAAATTTAAGAAGTTAAATATAAATATAAATAGTAAACAGAAGAGAAATGTACAGTGATCACCCATTTTGTGCCGACAATCTTTTTCATCGAAATCCCAGTCATATGAGTCGAGTCCATGCATTCTACGATCACCGTATGAATTTGTAGGTAAAATATTTTTTTGTAGATTTTAGATTAGGTGTTTCCCTGTTCATAATGCTAAATTAAAGAAGTTAAATATAAATATAAACAGGAAACAGAAGAGAAATGTACAGTGATCACCCATTTCGTGCCCTCAATCTTTTTCATCGATATCCCAGTCATATGAGTCGAGTCCATGCATGCTACGATCACGGTATGAATTTGAAGGCAAAATATTTTTTTGTAGATTTTAGATTGTCTATCCCTGGCCATAATGCTAAATTAAAGGAGTTAAATATAAATATAAGTAGGAAACAGAAGAGAAATGTACAGTGATCACCCATTTTGTGCCCACAATCTTTTTCATGGAAATCCCAGTCTTATGAGTCGAGTCTATTCATGCTACGATCACGGCATGAATTTGTTGGTAAAATATTTTTTTGTAGATTTTAGATTAGATCATTCTTTGTCCATAATGCTAAATTAAAGAAGTTAAATATAAATAGGAAACAGAAGAGAAATGTACAGTGATCACCCATTTTGTGCCCACAATCTTTTTCATCGAAATCCCAGTCATATGAGTCGAGTCCATGCATGCTAAGATCACGGTATGAATTTGTAGGCAAAATATGTTTTTGTAGATTTTAGATTGTCTTTCCCTGTCCATAATGCTAAATTAAAGAATTTAAATATAAATATAAATAGGAAACAGAAGAGAAATGTACAGTGATCACCCATTTTGTGTCCACAATCTTTTTCATCGAAATCCCAGTCATATGAGTCGAGTCCATGCATGCTACAATCACGGTATGAATTTGAAGGCAAAATATTTTTTTGTAGATTTTAGATTAGGTCTTTCCCTGTCCATAATGCTAAATTAAAGAAGTTAAATATAAATATAAATAGGAAACAGAGGAGAAATGTACAGTGATCACCCATTTCGTGCCCACAATCTTTTTCATTGAAATCCCAGTCATATGAGTCAAGTCCATGCATGCTACTATCACGGTAAGAATTTGAAGGCAAAATATATTTTTGTAGATTTTAGATTGTCTTTCCCTGGCCATAATGCTAAATTAAAGGAGTTAAATATAAATATAAGTAGGAAACAGAAGAGAAATGTACAGTGATCACCCATTTCGTGGCCACAATCTCTTTCATCGAAATCCCAGTCATATGAGTTGAGTCCATGCATGCTACGATCACGGCATGAATTTGTAGGTAAAATATTTTTTTGTAGATTTTAGATTAGGTCTTTCCCTGTCCATAATGCTAAATTAAAGAAGTTAAATATAAATATAAATAGGAAACAGAAGAGAAATGTACAGTGATCACCCATTTTGTGCCTACCGTCTTTTTCATCGAAATCCCAGTCATATGAGTCGAGTCCATGCATGCTACGATCACGGTATGAATTTGTAGGCAAAATATGTTTTTGTAGATTTTAGATTAGGTCTTTCCCTGTCCATAATGCTAAATTAAAGAAGTTAAATATAAATATAAATAGGAAACAGAAGAGAAAAGTACAGTGATCACCCATTTTGTGCCCTCAATCTTTTTCATGGAAATCCCAGTCATATGAGTCGAGTCCATGCATGCTACGATCACGGTATGAATTTGTAGGTAAAATATTTTTTGTAGATTTTAGATTAGGTCTTTCCCTGTCCATAATGCTAAATTAAAGAAGTTAAATATAAATATGAATCGGAAACAGAAGAGAAATGTACAGTGATCACCCATTTTGTGCCCACAACCTTTTTCATCGAAATCCCAGTCATATGAGTCAAGTCCATGCATGCTACGATCACGGTATGAATTTGCAGGTAAAATATTTTTTTGTAGATTTTAGATTAGGTCTTTCCCTGTTCATAATGCTAAATTAAAGAAGTTAAATATAATTATAAATAGGAAACAGAAGAGAAATGTACAGTGATCACCCAGTTTGTGCCTACAATCATTTTCATCGAAATCCCAGTCATATGAGTCGAGTCCATGCATGCTACGATCACGGTTTGAATTTGCAGGTAAAATATTTTTTTGTAGATTTTAGATTAGGTCTTTCACTGTCCATAATGCTAAATTAAAGAAGTTAAATATAAATATAAATAGGAAACAGAAGAGAAATGTACAGTGATCACCCATTTTGTGCCCACAATCTTTTCCATCGAAATCCCAGTCATATGGGTCGAGTCCATGTATGCTACGATTACGGTATGAATTTGTATGTAAAATATTTCTTTGTAGATTTTAGATTAGGTCTTTCCCTGTCCATAATGCTATATTAAAGAAGTTAAATATAAATATGAATAGGAAACAGAAGAGAAATGTACAGTGATCACCCATTTTGCGCCCACAATCATTTTCATCGAAATCCCAGTCATATGAGTCGAGTCCATGCATGCTACGATCACGGCATGAAATTGTAGGTGAAATATTTTTTTGTAGATTTTAGATTAGGTCTTTCCATGTCCATAATGCTAAATTAAAGAAGTTATATATAAATATTAATAGGAAACAGAAGAGAAATGTACAGTGATCACCCATTTTGTTCCCACAATCTTTTTCATGGAAATCACAGTCATATGAGTCGAGTCCATGCATGCTACGATCACGGCATGAATTTGTAGGTAAAATATTTTTTTGTAGATTTTAGATTAGGTCTTTCCCTGTTCATAATGCTAAATTAAAGAAATTAAATATAAATATAAAAAGGAAGCAGAAGAGAAATGTACAGTGATCAGCCATTTCATGCCCTCAATCTTTTTCATCGAAATCCCAGTCATATGAGTCGAGTCCATGCATGCTACGATCACGGCATGAATTTGTAGGTAAAATATTTTTTTGTAGATTTTAGATTGTCTTTCCCTGGCCATAATGCTAAATTAAAGGAGTTAAATATAAATATAAGTAGGAAACAGAAGAGAAATGTACAGTGATCACCCATTTCGTGCCGACAATATTTTTCATTGAAATCCAGGTCATATGAGTCGAGTCCATGCATGCTACGATCACGGCATGAATTTGTTGGTAAAATATTTTTTTGTAGATTTTAGATTAGTTCATTCTTTGTCCATAATGCTAAATGAAAGAAGTTAAATATAAATAGGAAACAGAAGAGAAATGTACAGTGATCACCCATTTTGTGCCGACAATCTTTTTCATCGAAATCCCAGTAATATGAGTCGAGTCCATGCATGCTACGATCACGGTATGAATTTGTAGGCAAAATATTTTTTTGTAGATTTTAGATCAGGTCTTTCCCTGTCCATAATGCTAAATGAAAGAAGTTAAATATAAATATAAATAGTAAACAGAAGAGAAATGTACAGTGATCACCCATTTCGTGCCCACAATCTTTTTCATGGAAATCCCAGTCTTATGAGTCGAGTCCATGCATGCTACGATCACGGCATGAATTTGTTGGTAAAATATTTTTTTGTAGATTTTAGATTAGTTCATTCTTTGTCCATAATGCTAAATTAAAGAAGTTAAATATAAATAGGAAACAGAAGAGAAATGTACAGTGATCACCCATTTTGTGCCCACAATCTTTTTCATCGAAATCCCAGTCATATGAGTCGAGTCCATGCATGCTACGATCACGGCATGAATTTGTAGGCAAAATATTTTTTAGTAGATTTTAGATTAGGTCTTTCCCTGTCCATAATGCTAAATTAAAGAAGTTAAATATAAATATAAATAGGAAACAGAAGAGAAATGTACAGTGATCACCCATTTTGTGCCTACAATCTTTTTCATCAAAATCCCAGTCATATGAGTCGAGTCCATGCATGCTACGATCACGGTATGAATTTGTAGTTAAAATATTTTTTGTAGATTTTAGATTAGGTCTTTCCCTGTCCATAATGCTAAATTAAAGAAGTTAAATATAAATATAAATAGGAAACAGAAGAGAAATGTACAGTGATCGCCCAATTTTTGCCTACAATCATTTTCTTCGAAATCCCAGTCATATGAGTCGAGTCCATGCATGCTACAATCACGGTATGAATTTGTGGGTAAATATTTTTTTGTAGATTTTAGATTAGGTCTTTCCCTGTCCATAATGCTAAATTAAAGATGTTAAATATAATTATAAATAGGAAACAGAAGAGAAATGTACAATGATCACCCATTTTGTTCCCACAATCTTTTTCATCGAAATCCCAGTCATATGAGTCGAGTCCATGTATGCTACGATCACGGTATGAATTTGTAGGTAAAATATTTTTTTGTAGATTTTAGATAAGGTCTTTCCCTGTCCATAATGCGAAATTAAAGAAGTTAAATATAAATATAAATAGGAAACAGAAGAGAAATGTACAGTGATCACCCATTTTGTGCTTACAATCTTTTTCATCGAAATCCCAGTCATATGAGTCGAGTCCATGCATGCTACGATCACGGTATGAATTTGTAGGTAAAATATTTTTTTATAGATTTTAGATTAGGTCTTTCCCTGTCCATAATGCTAAATTAAAGAAATTAAATATAAATATAAATAAGAAACAGAAGAGAAATGTACAGTGATCACCCATTTTGTGCCCACAATGTTTTTCATCGAAATCCCAGTCATATGAGTCGACTCCATGCATGCTATGTTCACGGTATGAATTTGTAGGTAAAATATTTTTTTGTAGATTTTAGATTAGATCTTTCCCTGTCCATAATGCTAAATTAAAGGAGTTAAGTATAAATATAAGTAGGAAACACAAGAGAAATGTACAGTGATCACCCATTTTGTGCCCACAATCTTTTTCATCGAAATCCCAGTCATATGAGTCGAGTCCATGCATGCTACGATCACGGTATGAATTTGAAGGCAAAATATTTTTTTGTAGATTTTAGATTAGGTCCTTCCCTGTCCTTAATGCTAAATTAAACAAGTTAAATATAAATATAAATAGGAAACACAAGAGAAATGTACAGTGATCACCCATTTTGTGCCCACAATCTTTTTCATCGAAATCCCCGTCATATGAATCAATTCCATGCATGCTACGATCACGGTATGAATTTGTAGGTAAAATATTTTTTTGTAGATTTTAGATTAGGTCTTTCCCTGTCCATAATGCTAAATTAAAGAAGTTAAATATAAATATTAATAAGAAACAGAAGAGAAATGTACAGTGATCACCCATTTTGTGCCCACAATCTTTTTCATCGAAATCCCAGTCATATGAGTCGAATCCATGCATGCTACGATCACGGTATTAATTTGAAGGCAAAATATTTTTTTGTAGATTTTAGATTAAGTCTTTCCCTGTCCATAATGCTAAATTAAAGAAGTTAAATATAAATATAAAAACGAAACAGAAGAGAAATGTACAGTGATCACCCATTTCGTGCCCACTATGTTTTTCATCGAAATCCCAGTCATATGAGTCGAGTCCATGCATGCTACGATCACGGTATGAACTTTTAGGTAAAATATTTTTTTGTAGATTTTAGATTAGGTCATTCCCTGTCCATAATGCTAAATTAAAGGAGTTAAATATAAATATAAATAGGAAACAGAAGGGAAATGTATAGTGATCATCCATTTTGTGCCCACAATCTTTTTCTTCGAAATCCCAGTCATATGAGTCGAGTCCATGCATGCTACGTTCACGGTATGAACTTGTAGGTAAAATATATTTTTGTAGGTTTTAGATTAGGTCATTCCCTCTCCATAATGCTAAATTAAAGAAGTTAAATATAAATATAAATAGGAAACAGAAGAGAAATGTACAGAGATCACCCATTTTGTGCCCACTAACTTTTTCATCGAAATCCCAGTCATATGAGTCGAGTCCATGCATGCTACGATCACGTTATGAACTTGTAGGTAAAATAATTTTTTGTAGATTTTAGATTAGGTCATTCCCTGTCCATAATGCTAAATTAAAGTAGTTAAATATAAATATAAATAGGAAACAGAAGAGAAATATACAGTGATCACCCATTTTGTGCCCACAATCGTTTTCATCGAAATCCCAGTCATATGAGTCGAGTCCATGCATGCTACGATCACGGTATGAATATGTAGGTAAAATATTTTTTGTAGATCTTAGATTAGGTCTCTCCCTGTCCATAATGCCAAATTAAAGTAGTTAAATATAAATATAAATAGGAAACAGAAGAGAAATGTACAGTGATCACCCATTTTGTGCCCACAATCTTTTTCATCGAAATCCCAGTCATATGAGTCGAGTCCATGCATGCTACGATCACGGTATGAATTTGTAGGTAAAATATTTTTTGTAGATTTTAGATTAGGTCTTTCCCTGTCCATAATGCTAAATTAAAGAAGTTAAATATAAATATAAATAGGAAACAGAAAAGAAATGTACAGAGATCACCCATTTTGTGCCCACTAACTTTTTCATCGAAATCCCAGTCATATGAGTCGAGTCCATGCATGCTACGATCACGTTATGAACTTGTAGGTAAAATAATTTTTTGTAGATTTTAGATTAGGTCATTCCCTGTCCATAATGCTAAATTAAAGTAGTTAAATATAAATATAAATAGGAAACAGAAGAGAAATATACAGTGATCACCCATTTTGTGCCCACAATCGTTTTCATCGAAATCCCAGTCATATGAGTCGAGTCCATGCATGCTACGATCACGGTATGAATTTGTAGGTAAAATATATTTTTGTAGATTTTTGATTAGGTCATTCCCTGTCCATAATGCTAAATTAAAGAAGTTAAATATAAATATAAATAGGAAACTGAAGAGAAATGTACAGTGATCACCCATTTTGTGCCCACAATCTTTTTCATCGACATCCCAGTCATATGTCGAGTCCATGCATGCTACGATCACAGTATGAATTTGTAGGTAAAATATTTTTTGTAGATTTTAGATTAGGTCTTTCCCTGTCCATAATGCTAAATTAAAGAAGTTAAATATAACTATAAATAGGAAACAGAAAAGAAATGTACAGTGATCACCCATTTTATGCCCACAATCTTTTTCATCGAAATCCCAGTTATATGAGTCGAGTCCATGCATGCTACGATCACAGTATGAATTAGTAGGTAAAATATTTTTTGTAGATTTTAGATTAGGTCTTTCCCTGTCCATAATGCTAAATTAAAGAAGTCAAATATAAATATAAATAGGAAACACAAGAGAAATGTACAGTGATCACCCATTTTGTGCCCACTATTTTTTCATCGAAATTCCAGTCATATGAGTCGAGTCTATGCATGCTACGATCACGGTATGAACTTGTAGGTAAAATATTTTTTTGTAGATTTTAGATTAGGTCATTCCCTGTCCATAATGCTAAATTAAAGAAGTTAAATATAAATATAAATAGGAAACAGAAGAGAAATGTACAGTGATCACCCATTTTGTGCGCACAATCTTTTTCATCGAAATCCCAGTAATAGGATTCGAGTCTATGCATGCTACGATCACGGTATGAATTTGTAGGTAAAATATTTTTTGTAGATTTTAGATTAGGTCTTTCCCTGTCCATAATGCTAAATTAAAGAAGTTAAATATAACTATAAATAGAAAACAGAAGAGAAATGTACAGTGATCACCCATTTTGTGCCCACTATCTTTTTCATCGAAATCCCAGTCATATGAGTCGAGTCCATGCATGCTACGATCACGTCATGAACTTGTAGGTAAAATAATTTTTTGTAGATTTTAGATTAGGTCATTCCCTGTCCATAATGCTAAATTAAAGGAGTTAAATATAAATATAAGTAAGAAACACAAGAGAAATGTACAGTGATCACCCATTTTGTGCCCCCAATCTTTTTCATCGAAATCCCTGTTATATGAGTCGAGTCCATGCATGCTACGATCACGGTATGAATTTGAAGGCAAAATATTTTTTTGTAGATTTTAGATTAGGTCCTTCCCTGTCCTTAATACTAAATTAAAGAAGTTAAATATAAATATAAATAGGAAACAGAAGAGAAATGTACAGTGATCACCCATTTTGTGCCCACAATCTTTTTCATCAAAATCCCAGTCATATGAGTCGATTCCCTGCATGCTACGATCACAGTATGAATTTGTAGGTAAAATATTTTTTTGTAGATTCTAGATTAGGTCTTTCCCTGTCCATAATGCTAAATTAAAGAAGTTAAATATAAATATAAACAGGAAACAGAAGAGAAATGTACAGTGATCACCCATTTTGTGCCCACAAACTTTTTCACCGAAATCCTAGTTATATGAGTCGAGTCCATGCATGCTACGATCACGGTATGAATTTAAAGGCAAAATATTTTTTTGTAGATTTTAGATTAGGTCTTTACCTGTCCTTAATGCTAAATTAAAGTAGTTAAATATAAATATAAATAGGAAACAGAAGAGAAATATACAGTGATCACACATTTTGTGCCCACAATCGTTTTCATCGAAATCCCAGTCATATGAGTCGAGTCCATGCATGCTACGATCACGGTATGAATATGTAGGTAAAATATTTTTTGTAGATTTTAGATTAGGTCTCTCCCTGTCCATAATGCCAAATTAAAGTAGTTAAATATAAATATAAATAGGAAACTGAAGAGAAATGTACAGTGATCACCCATTTTGTGCCCACAATCTTTTTCATCGAAATCCCAGTCATATGAGTCGAGTCCATGCATGCTACGATCACGGTATGAATTTGTAGGTAAAATATATTTTTGTAGATTTTTGATTAGGTCATTCCCTGTCCATAATGCTAAATTAAAGAAGTTAAATATAAATATAAATAGGAAACTGAAGAGAAATGTACAGTGATCACCCATTTTGTGCCCACAATCTTTTTCATCGAAATCCCAGTCATATGAGTCGAGTCCATGCATGCTACGATCACAGTAAGAATTTGTAGGTAAAATATTTTTTATAGATTTTAGATTAGGTCTTTCCCTGTCCATAATGCTAAATTAAAGAAGTTAAATATAACTATAAATAGGAAACAGAAAAGAAATGTACAGTGATCACCCATTTTATGCCCACAATCTTTTTCATCGAAATCCCAGTTATATGAGTCGAGTCCATGCATGCTACGATCACAGTATGAATTAGTAGGTAAAATATTTTTTGTAGATTTTAGATTAGGTCTTTCCCTGTCCATAATGCTAAATTAAAGAAGTCAAATATAAATATAAATAGGAAACACAAGAGAAATGTACAGTGATCACCCATTTTGTGCCCACTATTTTTTCATCGAAATTCCAGTCATATGAGTCGAGTCTATGCATGCTACGATCACGGTATGAACTTGTAGGTAAAATATTTTTTTGTAGATTTTAGATTAGGTCATTCCCTGTCCATAATGCTAAATTAAAGAAGTTAAATATAAATATAAATAGGAAACAGAAGAGAAATGTACAGTGATCACCCATTTTGTGCGCACAATCTTTTTCATCGAAATCCCAGTAATAGGATTCGAGTCTATGCATGCTACGATCACGGTATGAATTTGTAGGTAAAATATTATTTTGTAGATTTTAGATTAGGTCATTCCCTGTCCATAATGCTAAATTAAAGGAGTTAAATATAAATATAAATAAGATACAGAAGAGAAATGTACAGTGATCACCCATTTTGAGCCCACAATCTTTTTCATCGAAATCCCAGTCATATGAGTCGAGTCCATTCATGCTACGATCACGGTATGAATTTGAAGGCAAAATATTTTTTTGTAGATATTAGATTAGGTCCTTCCCTGTCCTTAATGCTAAATTAAAGAAGTTAAATATAAATATAAATAGGAAACAGAAGAGAAATGTACAGTGATCACCCATTTTGTGCCCACAATCTTTTTCATCGAAATCCCAGTCATATGAATCGAGTCCATGCATTCTACGATCACGGTATGAATTTGTAGGTAAAATATTTTTTTGTAGATTTTAGATTAAGTCTTTCCCTGTCCATAATGCTAAATTAAAGAAGTTAAATATAAATATTAATAGGAAACAGAAGAGAAATGTACAGTGATCACCCATTTTGTGCCCACAATCTTTTGCATGGAAATCCCAGTCATATGAGTCGAGTCCATGCATGCTACGATCACGGTATGAATTTGTAGGTAAAATATTTTTTTGTAGATTTTTGATAAGGTCTTTCCCTGTCCGTAATGCTAAATTAAAGAAGTTAAATATAAATATAAATAGAAATCAGAAGAGAAATGTACAGTGATCACCCATTTTGTGCCCACAATCTTTTTCATCGAAATCCCAGTCATATGAGTCGAGTTCATGCATGCTACGATCACGGTATGTATTTGTAGGTAAAATATTTTTTTTAGATATTAGATTAGGTCTTTCCCTGTCCATAATGCTGAATTAAAGAAGTTAAATATAACTATAAATAGGAAACAGAAGAGAAATGTACAGTGATCACCCACTTTGTGCCCACTATCTTTTTCATCGAAATCCCAGTCATATGAGTCGAGTCCATGTATGCTACGATCACGGTATGAACTTGTAGGTAAAATATTTTTTTGTAGATTTTAGATTAGGTCTTTCCCTGTCCATAATGCTAAATTAAAGAAGTTAAATATAAATATAAATAAGAAACAGAAGAGAAATGTACAATGAACACCCATTTTGTGCCCACAATCTTTTTCATCGAAATCCCAGTCATATGAGTCGAGTCCATGCATGCTACGATCACGGTATGAATTTGTAGGTAAAATATTTTTTTGTAGATATTAGATTAGGTCTTTCCCTGTCCATAATGCTAAATTAAAGAAGTTAAATATAAATATAAATAGGAAACAGAAGAGAAATGTACAGTGATCACCCATTTTGTGCCCACAATATTTTCATCGAAATTCCAGTCATATGAGTCGAGTCCATGCATGCTACGATCACGGTATGAATTTGTAGGTAAAATATTTTTTGTAGATATTAGATTAGGTCTTTCCCTGTCCATAATGCTGAATTAACGAAGTTAAATATAACTATAAATAGGAAACAGAAGAGAAATGTACAGTGATCACCCACTTTGTGCCCACTATCTTTTTCATCGAAATCCCAGTCATATGAGTCGAGTCCATGCATGCTACGATCACGGTATGAACTTGTAGGTAAAATATTTTTTTGTAGATTTTAGATTAGGTCATTCCGTGTCCATAATGCTAAATTAAAGAAGTTAAATATAAATATAAATAAGAAATAGAAGAGAAATGTACAGTGATCACCCATTTTGTGCCCACAATCTTTTTCATCGAAATCCCAGTCATATGAATCGAGTCCATGCATGCTACGATCACGGTATGAACTTGTAGGTAAAATATTTTTTTGTAGATTTTAGATTAGGTCATTCCCTGTCCATAATGCTAAATTAAAGGAGTTAAATATAAATATAAATAAGATACAGAAGAGAAATGTACAGTGATCACCCATTTTGAACCCACAATCTTTTTCATCGAAATCCCAGTCATATGAGTCGAGTCCATTCATGCTACGATCACGGTATGAATTTGAAGGCAAAATATTTTTTTGTAGATTTTAGATTAGGTCCTTCCCTGTCCTTAATGCTAAATTAAAGAAGTTAAATATAAATATAAATAGGAAACAGAAGAGAAATGTACAGTGATCACCCATTTTGTGCCCACAATCTTTTTCATCGAAATCCCAGTCATATGAATCGAGTCCATGCATTCTATGATCACGGTATGAATTTGTAGGTAAAATATTTTTTTGTAGATTTTAGATTAAGTCTTTCCCTGTCCATAATGCTAAATTAAAGAAGTTAAATATAAATATAAATAGGAAAAAGAAGAGAAATGTACAGTGATCACCCATTTTGTGCACACAATCTTTTTCATCGAAATCCCAGTCATATGACTCGAGTCCATGCATGCTACGATCACGGTATGAATTTGAACGCAAAATATTTTTTTGTAGATTTTAGATTCGGTCTTTCCATGTCCTTAATGCTAAATTAAAGAAGTTAAATATAACTATAAATAAGAAACAGAAGAGAAATGTACAGTGATCACCCATTTTGTGCCCACGATCTTTTTCATCGAAATCCCAGTCATATGAGTCGAGTCCATACATGCTACGATCATGGTATGAATTTGTAGGTAAAATATTTTTTTTAGATTTTAGATTAGGTCATTCCCTGTCCATAATGCTAAATTAAAGAAGTTAAATATACATATAAATAGGAAACAGAAGAGAAATGTACAGTGATCATTTTGTGCCCAAAATCTTTTTCATCGAAATCCCAGTCATATGAGTCAAGTCCATGCTTCTACGATCACGGTATGAATTTGTAGGTAAAATATTTTTTTGTAGATTTAGTGTAGGTCTTTCCGTGTCCATAATGCTAAATTAAAGAAGTTAAATATAAATAGGAAACACAAGAGAAATGTATAGTGATCACCCATTTTGTGCCCACAATCTTTTTCATCGAAATCCCAGTCATATGAGTCGATTCCATGCATGCTACGATCACGGTATGAATTTGTAGGTAAAATATTTTTTTGTAGATTTTAGATTAGGTCTTTCCCTGTCCATAATGCTAAATTAAAGAAATTAAATATAAATATAAATAGGTAACAGAAGAGAAATGTACAGTGATCACCCAGTTTGTGCCTACAATCTTTTTCATCGAAATCCCAGTCATATGAGTCGAGTCCATGCATGCTACTATCACGTTATGAATTTGAAGGCAAAATATTTTTTTGTAGACTTTAGATTAGGTCTTTCCCTGTCCATAATGCTAAATTAAAGAAGTTAAATATAAATATAAATAGGAAACAGAAGAGAAATGTACAGTGATCACCATTTTGTGCTCACAATCTTTTTCATCGAAATCCCAGTCATATGAGTCGAGTCCATGCATGCTACGATCACGGTACGAATTTGTAGGCAAAATATGTTTTTGTAGATTTTAGATTAGGTCTTTCCCTGTCCATAATGATAAATTAAAGTAGTTAAATATAAATATAAATAGGAAACAGAAGAGAAATGTACAGTGATCACCCATTTTGTGCCCAAAATCTTTTTCATCGAAATCCCAGTCATATGAGTCGAGTCCATGCATTCTACGATCACGGTATGAAATTGTAGGTAAAATATGTTTTTGTAGATTTTAGATTAAGTCTTTCCCTGTCCATAATGCTAAATTAAAGTAGTTAAATATAAATATCAATAGGAAACAGAAGAGAAATGTACAGTGATCACCCATTTTGTGCCCACAATCTTTTTCATCGAAATCCCAGTCATATGAGTCGAGTCCATGCATGCTACGATCACGGATTAAATTTGAAGGCAAAATATTTTTTTGTAGATTTTAGATTAGGACTTTCCCTGTCCATAATGGTAAATTAAAGAAGTTAAATATAAATATAAATAGGAAACAGAAGAGAAATGTACAGTGTTCACCCATTTTGTGCCCACAATATTTTTCATCGAAATCCCAGTCATATGAGTCGAGTCCATGCATGCTACGATCATGGCATGAATTTGTAGGTAAAATGTTTTTTTGTAGATTTTAGATTAGGTCTTTCCCTGTCCATAATGCTAAATTAAAGTAGTTAAATATAAATATAAATAGGAAACAGAAGAGAAATGTACCGTGATCACCCAGTTTGTGCCTACAATTTTTTTAATCGAAATCCCCGTCATATGAGTCGAGTCCATGCATGCTACTATCACGGTATGAATTTGAAGGCAAAATATTTTTTTGTAGATTTTACATTAGGTCATTCTTTGTCCATAATGCTAAATTAAAGAAGTTAAATATAAATATAAATAGGAAACAGAAGTGAAATGTACAGTGATCACCCATTTTGTGCCCACAATATTTTTCATCGAAATCCCAGTCATATGAGTCGAGTCCATGCATGCTACGATCACGGTATAAATTTGAAGGCAAAATATTTTTCTTGTAGATTTTAGATTATGTCATTCACTGTCCTTAATGCTAAATTAAAGAAGTTAAATATAAATATAAATAGGAAACAGAAGTGAAATGTACAGTGATCACCCATTTTTTGCCCACAATATTTTTCATCGAAATCCCAGTCATATGAGTCGAGTCCATGCATGCTACGATCACGGTATAAATTTGAAGGCAAAATATTTTTCTTGTAGATTTTAGATTATGTCTTTCACTGTCCTTAATGCTAAATTTAAGAAGTTAAAAATAAATATAAATAGTAAACAGAAGAGAAATGTACAGTGATCACACATTTTGTGCCCACAATCTTTTTCATCGAAATCCCAGTCATATGAGTCGAGTCCATGCATGCTACGATCACGGTATGAATTTGTAGTTAAAATATTTTTTTGTAGATTTTAGATTAGGTCTTTCCCTGTTCATAATGCTAAATTAAAGAAGTTAAATATAAATATAAATAGGAAACAGAAGAGAAATGTACAGTGATCACCCATTTCGTGCACTCAATCTTTTTCATCGAAATCCCAGTCATATGAGTCGAGTCCATGCATGCTATTATCACGGTATGAATTTGAAGGCAAAATATTTTTTTGTAGATTTTAGATTGTCTTTCCCTGTCCCTAATGCTAAATTAAAGGAGTTAAAAATAAATATAAATCGGAAACAGAAGAGAAATGTACAGTGATCACCCATTTCGTGCCCACAATCTTTTTCATCGAAATCCCAGTTATATGAGTCCAGTCCATGCATGCTACGATCACGGCATGAATTTGTAGGTAATATATTTTTTTGTAGTTTTTAGATTAGGTCTTTACCTGTCCATAATGCTAAATTAAAGAAGTTAAAAATAAATATAAATAGGAAACAGAAGAGAAATGTACAGTGATCACCCATTTTTCGCCCACAATCTTTTTCATCGAAATCCTAGTCATATGAGTCGAGTCCATGCATGCTACGCTCACGGCATGAAATTGTACGTAAAATATTTTTTTGTAGATTTTAGATTAGGTCTTTCCCGGTCCATAATGCTAAATTAAAGAAGTTATATATAAATATTAATAGGAAACAGAAGAGAAATGTACAGTGATCACCCATTTTGTTCCCACAATCTTTTTCATGGAAATCACAGTCATATGAGTTGAGTCCATGCATGCTACGCTCACGGTATGAATTTGAAGGCAAAATATTTTTTTGTAGATTTTAGATTAGGTCTTTCCCTGTCCATAATGCTAAATTATAGAAATTAAATATTAATATAAATAGGAAACAGAAGAGAAATGTAAAGTAATCACCCAGTTTGTGCCTACAATCGTTTTCATCGAAATCCCAGTCATATGAGTCGAGTCCATGCATGCTACTATCACGGTATGAATTTGAAGGCAAAATATTTTTTTGTAGATTTTAGATTAGGTCTTACCCTGTCCATAATGCTAAATTAAAGAAGTTAAATAAAAATATAAATAGGAAAAAGAAAGAGAAATGTACAGTGATCACCCATTTTGTGCCCACAATCTTTTGCATTGAAATCCCAGTCATATGAGTCGAGTCCATGCATGCTACGATCACGGCACGAATTTGTAGGCAAAATATGTTTTTGTAGATTTTAGATTAGGTCTTTCCCTGTCCATAATGATAAATTAAAGAAGTTAAATATAAATATAAATAGGAAACAGAAGAGAAATGTACAGTGATCACCCATTTTGTGCCCAAAATCTTTTTCATCGAAATCCCAGTCATATGAGTCGAGTCCATGCATGCTACGATCACGGTATGAAATTGTAGGTAAAATATGTTTTTGTAGATTTTAGATTAAGTCTTTCCCTGTCCATAATGCTAAATTAAAGAAGTTAAATATAAATATCAATAGGAAACAGAAGAGAAATGTACAGTGATCACCACTTTTGTGCCCACAATCTTTTTCATCGAAATCCCAGGCATATGAGTCGAGTCCATGCATGCTACGATCACGGCATGAATTTGTTGGTAAAATATTTTTTTGTAGATTTTAGATTAGATCATTCTTTGTCCATAATGCTAAATTAAAGAAGTTAAATATAAATAGGAAACAGAAGAGAAATGTACAGTGATCACCCATTTTGTGCCCACAATCTTTTTCATCGAAATCCCAGTCATATGAGTCAGTCCATGCATGGTACGATTAGAGCATGAATTTGTAGGTAAAATATTTTTTTGTAGATTTTAGATTCGGTCTTTCCCTGTCCATAATGCTAAATTAAAGAAGTTAAATATAAATATAAATAGGAAACAGAAGAGAAATGTACAGTGATCACCCATTTTGTGCCCAAAATCTTTTTCATCGAAATCCCAGTCATATGAGTCGAGTCCATGCATGCTACGATCACGGTATGAATTTGTAGGTAAAATATTTTCTTGTAGATTTTAGATTAGGTCTTTCCCTGTCCATAATGCTAAATTAAAGAAGTTAAACATAAATATAAATCGGAAACAGAAGAGAAATGTACAGTGATCACCCATTTCGTGCCCACAATCTTTTTCATCGAAATCCCAGTCATATGAGTCGAGTCTATGCATGCTACGATCACGGCATGAATTTGTAGGTAAAATATTTTTTTGTAGATTTTTGATTAGGTCTTTCCCTGTTCAAAATGCTAAATTAAAGAAGTTAAATATAAATATAAATAGGAAACAGAAGAGAAATGTACAGTGATCACCCATTTCGTGCCCTCAATCTTTTTCATCGAAATCCCAGTCATATGAGTCGAGTCCATGCATGCTTCTATCACGGTATGAATTTGAAGGCAAAATATTTTTTTCTAGATTTTAGATTGTCTTTCCCTGGCCATAATGCTAAATTAAAGGAGTTAAATATAAATATAAGTCGGAAACAGAAGAGAAATGTACAGTGATCACCCATTTCGTGCCGACAATCTTTTTCATCGCAATCCCAGTCATATGAGTCGAGTCCATGCATGCTACGATCACGGTATGAATTTGAAGGCAAAATATTTTTTTGTGGATTTTAGATTAGGTCTTTCCTTGTCCATAATGCTAAATTAAAGAAGTTAAATATAAATATAAATAGGAAACAGAAGAGAAATGTACAGTGATCACCCATTTTGTGCCCACAGTCTTTTTCATCGAAATCCCAGTCATATGAGTCGAGTCCATGCATTCTACGATCACTGTGTAAATTTGAAGGCAAAATATTTTTTGTAGATTTTAGATTAGGTCATTCCCTGTCCATAATACTAAATTAAAGAAGTTAAATATAAATATAAATAGGAAACAGAAGAGAAATGTACAGTGATCACCCATTTTGAGCCCACAATCTTTTTCATCGAAATCCCAGTCATATGAGTCAAGTCCATGTATGCTACGATCATGGTATGAATTTGTAGGTAAAATATTTTTTTGTAGAATTTAGATTAGGTCATTCCCTGTCCATAATACTAAATTAAAGAATTTAAATATAAATATAAATAGGAAACAGAAGAGGAATGTTCAGTGATCACCCATTTTGTGCCCACAATCTTTTTCATTGAAATCCCAGTCATATGAGTCGAGTCCATGCATGCTACGATCACGGCATGAATTTGTAGGTAAAATATTTTTTTGTAGATTTTAGATTAGGTCTTTCACTGTCCATAATGCTAAATTAAAGGAGTTAAATATAAATATAAATAGGAAACAGAAGAGAAATGTACAGTGATCACCCATTTTGTGCCCATAATCTTTTTCATCGAAATCCCAGTCATATGAGTCGAGTCCATGCATGCTACGATCACGGTATGAATTTGCAAGCAAAATATTTTTTTCTAGATTTTAGATTAGTTCTTTCCCTGTCCATAATGCTAAATTAAAGGTGTTAAATATAAATATAAATAGGAAACAGAAGAGAAATGTACAGTGATCACCCATTTTGTGCCCACAATCTTTTTCATCGAAATCCCAGTCATATGAGTCGAGTCCATGCATGCTACGATCACGGTATGAATTTGAAGGCAAAATATTTTTTTGTAGCTTTTAGATTAGGTCTTTCCCTGTCCATAATTCTAAATTAAAGAAGTTAAATATAAATATAAATAGGAAACAAAAGAGAAATGTACAGTGATCACCAATTTTGTGCCCACAATCTTTTTCATCGAAATCCCAGGCATATGAGTCGAGTCCATGCATGCTACGATCACGGTATGAATTTGAAGGCAAAATATTTTTTTGTAGAATTTAGATTAGGTCTTTCCATGTCCTTAATGCTAAATTAAAGAAGTTCAATATAAATATAAATAGGAAACAGAAGAGAAATGTCCAGTGATCACCCATTTTGTGCCCACAATCTTTTTCATCGAAATCCCAGTCATATGAGTCGAGTCCATGCATGCTACGATCACGGTATGAATTTGTAGGTAAAATATTTTTTTGTAGATTTTAGATTAGGTCTTTCCCTGTCCTTAATGCTAAATTAAAGAAGTTAAATATAAATATAAATAGGAAACAGAAGAGAAATGTACAGTGATCACCCATTTTGTGCCCACAATCTTTTCATCGAAATCCCAGTCATATGAGTCGAGTCCATGCATGCTACGATCACGGTATGAATTTGTAGATAAATATTTTTTTGTAGATTTTAGATTACGTGTTTCCCTGTCCTTTATGCTAAATTAAAGAAGTTAAATATAAATATAAATAGGAAACAGAAGAGAAATGTACAATGATCACCCATTTCGTGCCCACAATCTTTTTCAACGAAATCCCAGTCATATGAGTCGAGTCCATGCATGCTACGATCACGGCATGAAGTTGTAAGTAAAATATTTTTTGTCGATTTTAGATTAGGTCATTCCCTGTCCATAATGCTAAATTAAAGAAGTTAAATATAAATATAAATAGGAAACAGAAGACAAATGTACAGTGATCACCCATTTTGTGCCCACAATCTTTTCCATCAAAATCCCAGTCATATGAGTCGAGTCCATGCATGCTACGATCACGGTATAAATTTGAAGGCAAAATATTTTTTTGTAGATTTTAGATTACGTCTTTCCCTGTACATAATGCTAAATTAAAGAAGTTAAATATAAATATAAATAGGAAAGAGAATAGAAATCTACAGTGATCACCCATTTTATGCCCACAACCATTTCATCGAAATCCCAGTCATATGAGTTGAGTCCATGCATGCTACGATCACGGTATGAATTTGTAGGTAAAATATTTTTTTTTAGAATTTACATTAGGTCTTTCCCTGTCCATAATGCTAAATTAAAGAAGTTAAATATAAATATAAATAGGAAACAGAAGAGAAATGTACAGTGATCACCCATTTTGTGGCCACAATCTTTTTCATCGAAATCACAGTCATATGAGTCGAGTCCATGCATGCTACGATCACGGTATGAATTTGTAGGTAAATTACTTTTTGTAGATTTTAGATTAGGTCTTTCCCTGTCCATAATGCTGAATTAAAGAAGTTAAATATAAATATAAATAAGAAACAGAAGAAAAATGTACAGTGATCACCCATTTTGTGCCGACAATCTTTTTCATCGAAATCCCAGTCATATGAGTCGAGTCCATGCATGCTACGATCACTGTATGAATTTGTAGGTAAAATATTTTTTTGTAGATTTTAGATTTGGTCATTCCCTGTCCATAATGCTAAATTAAAGAAGTTAAATATAAATATAAATAGGAAACAGAAGAGAAATGTACAGTGATCACCCATTTTGTGCCCACAATCTTTTTCATAGAAATCCCAGTTATATGAGTCGAGTCCATGCATGCTACGATCACGGTATGAATTTGAAGGCAAAATAATTTTTTGTAGATTTTAGATTAGGTCATTCACTGTCCATAATGCTAAATTAAAGAAGTTAAATATAAATATAAATAGGAAACAGAAGACAAATGTACAGTGATCACCCATTTTGTGCCCACAATCTTTTCCATCAAAATCCCAGTCATATGAGTCGAGTCCGTGCATGCTACGATCACGGTATTAATTTGAAGGCAAAATATTTTTTTGTAGATTTTAGATTACGTCTTTACCTGTCCATAATGCTAAATTAAAGAAGTTAAATATAAATATAAATAGGAAACAGAAGAGAAATGTACAATGATCACCCATTTCGTGCCCACAATCTTTTTCATCGAAATCCCAGTCATATGAGTCGAGTCCATGCATGCTACGATCACGGTATGAATTTGTAGGTAAAATATTTTTTTGTAGATTTTAGATTAGGTCTTTCCCTGTCCATAATGCTAAATTAAAGGAGTTAAATATAAATATAAATAGGAAACATAAGAGAAATTTACAGTGATCACCCATTTTGTGCCCACAACATTTTTTATCGAAATCCCAGTCATATGAACGGAGTCCATGCATGCTACGATCACAGTATGAATTTGTAGGTAAAATATTTTTTTGTAGATTTTAGATTAGGTCTTTCAAAGTCCATAATGCTAAATTAAAGAAGTTAAATATAAATATAAATAAGAAACAGAAGTGAAATGTACAGTGATCACCCATTTTGTGCCCACAATCTTTTTCATCGAAATCCCAGTCATATGACGCGAGTCCATGCATGCTACGATCACGGTATAAATTTGAAGGCAAATATTTTTTTTTAAGATTTTAGATTAGGTCATTCCCTGTCCATCATACTAAATTAAAGAAGTTAAATATAAATATAAATGGGAAACAGAAGAGAAATGTACAGTGATCACCCATTTTGTGCCCACAATCTTTTACATCGAAATCCCAGTCATATGAGTCGAGTCCATGCATGCTACGATAACGGTATGAATGTGAAGGCAAAATATTTTTTGTAGATTTTAGATTAGGTCATTCCCTGTCCATAATGCTAAATTAAAGAAGTTACATATAAATATAAATAGGAAACAGAAGACAAATGTACAGTGATCACCCATTTTGTGCCCACAATCTTTTCCATCAAAATCCCAGTCATATGAGTCGAGTCCATGCATGCTACGATCACCCTATGAATTTGTAGGTAAAATATTTTTTTGTAGATTTTAGATTAGGTCTTTCAAAGTCCATAATGCTAAATTAAAGAAGTTAAATATAAATATAAATAAGAAACAGAAGTGAAATGTACAGTGATCACCCATTTTGTGCCCACAACCTTTTTTATCGAAATCCCAGACATATGAGTCGAGTCCATGCATGCTACGATCACGGTATGAACTTGTAGGTAAAATATTTTTTGTAGATTTTAGATTAGGTCATTCCCTGTCCATAATGCTAAATTAAAGAAGTTAAATATAAATATAAATAAGAAACAGAAGAGAAATGTACAGTGATCACCCATTTTGTGCCCACAATCTTTTTCATCGAAATCCCAGTCATATGATTCGAGTCCATGCATCCTACAATCACGGTATGAACTTGTAGGTAAAATATTTTTTTGTAGATTTTAGATTAGGTCATTCCCTGTCCATAATGCTAAATTAAAGAAGTTAAATATAAATGCAAATAAGAAACAGAAGAGAAATGTACAGTGATCACCCATTTTGAGCCAAGAATCTTTTTCATCGAAATCCCAGTCATATGAGTCGAGTCCATGCATGCTACAATCACGGTATGAATTTGAAGGCAAAATATTTTTTGTAGATTTTAGATTAGGTCCTTCCCTGTCCTTAATGCTAAATTAAAGAGGTTAAATATAAATATAAATAGGAAACAGAAGAGAAATGTACAGTGATCACCCATTTTATGCCCACAATCTTTTTCATCGAATTCCCAGTCATATGAGTCGAGTCAATGCATGCTACGATCACGGTATGAATTTGTAGGTAAAATATTTTTTGTAGATTTTAGATTACGTCTTTCCCTGTCTGTAATGCTAAATTAAAGAAGTTGAATATAAATATAAATAGGAAACAGAAGAGAAATGTACAGTGATCAGCCATTTTGTGCCCACTATCTTTTTCATCGAAATCCCAGTCATATGAGTCGAGTCCATGCATGCTACGATCACGGTATGAACTTGTAGGTAAAATATTTTTTTGTAGATTTTAGATTAGGTCATTCCCTGTCCATAATGCTAAATTAAAGAAGTTAAATATAAATATAAATAGGAAACAGAAGAGAAATGTACAGTGATCACCCATTTTGTGCCTACAATCTTTTTCATCGAAATCCCAGTCATATGAGTCGAGTCCATGCATCCTACGATCACGGTATGAACTTGTAGGTAAAATATTTTTTTGTAGATTTTAGATTAGGTCATTCCCTGTCCATAATGCTAAATTAAAGAAGTTAAATATAAATATAAATAAGAAACAGAAGAGAAATGTACAGTGATCACCCATTTTGAGCCCACAATCTTTTTCATCGAAATACCAGTCATATGAGTCGAGTCCATGCATGCTACGATCACGGTATGAATTTGAAGGCAAAATATTTTTTGTAGATTTTAGATTAGGTCCTTCCCTGTCCTTAATGCTAAATTAAAGAAGTTAAATATAAATATAAATAGGAAACAGAAGAGAAATGTACAGTGATCACCCATTTTGTGCCCACAATCTTTTTCATCGAAATCCCAATCATATGAATCGAGTCCATGCATGCTACGATCACGGTATGAATTTGTAGGTAAAATATTTTTTTGTAGATTTTAGATTAGGTCTTTCCCTGTCCATAATGCTAAATTAAAGAAGTTAAATATAAATATAAATAAGAAACAGAAGAGAAATGTACATTGAACACCCATTTTGTGCCCACAATCTTTTTCATCGAAATCCCAGTCATATGAGTCGAGTCCATGCATGCTACGATCACGGTATGAACTTGTAGGTAAAATATTTTTTTGTAGATTTTAGATGAGGTCATTCCCTCTCCATAATGCTAAATTAAAGATGTTAAATATAAATATAAATAGGAAACAGAAGAGAAATGTACAGTGATCACCCATTTTGTGCCCACAATCTTTTTCATCGAAATCCCAGTAATATGAGTCGAGTCCATGCATGCTACGATCACGGTATGAATTTGTAGGTAAAATATTTTTTTGTAGATTTTAGATTAGGTCTTTCCCTGTCCATAATGCTGAATTAAAGAAGTTAAATATAACTATAAATAGGAAAATGAAGAGAAATGTACAGTGATCACCCATTTTGTGCCCACTATCTTTTTCATCGAAATCCCAGTCATATGAATCGAGTCCATGCATGCTACGATCACAGTATGAACTTGTAGGTAAAATATTTTTTTTTAGATTTTAGATTAGGTCATTCCCTGTCCATAATACTAAATTAAAGAAGTTAAATATAAATATAAATGGGAAACAGAAGAGAAATGTACAGTGATCACCCATTTTGTGCCCACAATCTTTTTCATCGAAATCCCAATCCTATGAGTCCAGTCCATGCATGCTACGATAACGGTATGAATTTGAAGGCAAAATATTTTTTGTAGATTTTAGATTAGGTCATTCCCTGTCCATAATGCTAAATTAAAGAAGTTAAATATAAATATAAATAGGAAACAGAAGACAAATGTACAGTGATCACCCATTTTGTGCCCACAATCTTTTCCATCAAAATCCCAGTCATATGAGTCGAATCCATGCATGCTACGATCACGGTATAAATTTGAAGGCAAAATATTTTTTTGTAGATTTTAGATTACGTCTTTCCCTGTACATAATGCTAAATTAAAGAAGTTAAATATAAATATAAATAGGAAAGAGAATAGAAATATACAGTGATCACCCATTTTATGCCCACAATCTTTTTCATCGAAATACCAGTCATATGAGTTGAGTCCATGCATGCTACGATAACGGTATGAAGTTGTAGGTAAAATATTTATTTGTAGAATTTACATTAGGTCTTTCCCTGTCCATAATGCTAAATTAAAGAAGTTAAATATAAATATAAACAGGAAACAGAAGAGAAATGTACAGTGATCACCCATTTTGTGCCCACAATCTTTTTCATCGAAATCACAGTCATATGAGTCGAGTCCATGCATGCTACGATCACGGTATGAATTTGTAGGTAAATTACGTTTTGTAGATTTTAGATTAGGTCTTTCCCTGTCCATAATGCTGAATTAAAGAAGTTAAATATAACTATAAATAGGAAACTGAAGAGAAATGTACAGTGATCACCCATTTTGTGCCCACTATCTTTTTCATCGAAATCCCAGTCATATGAGTCGAGTCCATGCATGCTACTATCACAGTATCAACTTGTAGGTAAAATATTTTTTTGTAGATTTTAGATTAGGTCATTCCCTGTCCATAATGCTAAATTAAAGAAGTTAAATGTAAATATAAATAAGAAACAGAACAAAAATTTACAGTGATCACGCATTTTGTGCCGACAATCTTTTTCATCGAAATCCCAGTCATATGAGTCGAGTCCATGCATGCTACGATCACGGTATAAATTTGAAGGGAAAATATTTTTTTTTAAGATTTTAGATTAGGTCATTCCCTGTCCATGATACTAAATTAAAGAAGTTAAATATAAATATAAATAGGAAACAGAAGAGAAATGTACAGTGATCACCCATTTTGTGCCCACTATCTTTTTCATCGAAATCCCAGTCATATGAGTCGAGTCCATGCATGCTACGATCACGGTATGAACTTGTAGGTAAAATATTTTTTTGTAGAATTTAGATTAGGTCATTCCCTGTCCATAATGCTAAATTAAAGAAGTTAAATATAAATATAAATAAGAAACAGAAGAGAAATGTACAGTGATCACCCATTTTGAGCCCACAATCTTTTTCATCGAAATCCCAATCATATGAGTCGAGTCCATGCATACTACGATCACGGTATGAATTTGAAGGCAAAATATTTTTTTGTAGATTTTAGATTAGGTCCTTCCCTGTCCTTAATGCTAAATTAAAGAAGTTAAATATAAATATAAATAGGAAACAGAAGAGAAATTTATAGTGATCACCCATTTTGTGCCCACAATCTTTTTCATCGAAATCCCAGTCATATGAATCGAGTCCATGCATGCTGCGATCACGGTATGAATTTGTAGGTAAAATATTTTTTTGTAGATTTTAGATTAGGTCTTTCCCTGTCCATAATGCTAAATTAAAGAAGTTAAATATAAATATAAATAGGAAACAGAAGAGAAATGTACAGTGATCACCCATTTTGTGCCCACAATCTTTTTCATCGAAATCCCAGTCATATGAGTCGAGTCCATGCATGCTACGATCACGGTATGAATTTGTAGGTAAATTACTTTTTGTAGATTTTAGATTAGGTCTTTCCCTGTCCATAATGCTGAATTAAAGAAGTTAAATATAACTATAAATAGGAAACTGAAGAGAAATGTACAGTGATCACCCATTTTGTGCCCACTATCTTTTTCATCGAAATCCCAGTCATATGAATCGAGTCCATGCATGCTACGATCACGGTATGAACTTGCAGGTAAAATATTTTTTTGTAGATTTTAGATTAGGTCATTCCCTGTCCATAATGCTAAATTAAAGAAGTTAAATATAAATATAAATAAGAAACAGAAGAAAAATGTACAGTGATCACCCATTTTGTGCCGACAATCTTTTTCATCGAAATCCCAGTCATATGAGTCGAGTCCATGCATGCTACGATTAGGTATGAATTTGTAGGTAAAATATTTTTTTGTAGATTTTAGATTAGGTCATTCCCTGTCCATAATGCTAAATGAAAGAAGTTAAATATAAATATAAATAAGAAACAGAAGAGAAATGTACAGTGATCAACCATTTTGTGCCCACAATCTTTTTCATCGAAATCCCAGTCATATGAGTCGAGTCCATGCACGCTACGATCACGGTATGAATTTGTAGGTAAAATATTTTTTTGTGGATTTTAGATTAGGTCTTTCACTTTCCATAATGCTAAATTAAAGATGTTAAATATAACTATAAATAGGAAACAGAACAGAAATGTACAGTGTTCACCCATTTTGGGCCCACAATCTTTTTCATCGAAATCCCAGTCATATGATTCGAGTCCATGGATGCTACGATCACGGTATGAATTTGTAGGTAAAATATTTTTTGTAGATTTTAGATTAGGTCTTTCCCTGTCCATAATGCTAAATTAAAGAAGTTAAATATAATTATAAATAGGAAACAGAAGAGAAATGTACAGTGATCACCCATTTTGTGCCCACTATCTTTTTCATCGAAATCCCAGTCATATGAGTCGAGTCCATGCATGCTACGATCACGGTATGAATTTGAAGGCAAAATATTTTTTTGTAGATTTTAGATTAGGTCTTTCCCTGTCCATAATGCTAAATTAAAGAAGTTAAATATAAATACGAAACAGAAGAGAAATGTACAGTGATCACCCATTTTGTGCCCACAATCTTTTTCATCGAAATCCCAGTCATATGAGTCGAGTCCATGCATGCTACGATCACGGTATGAATTTGTAGGTAAAATATTTTTTGTAGATTTTAGATTAGGTCTTTCCCTGTCCATAATGCTAAATTAAAGAAGTTAAATATAAATATAAATCGGAAACAGAAGAGAAATGTACAGGGATCACCCATTTTGTGCCCACAATCTTTTTCATCGAAATCCCAGTCATATGAGTCGAGTCCATGCATGCTACGATCACGGTATGAAATTCAAGGCAAAATATTTTTTTTTAGATTTTAGATTAGGTCATTCCCTGTCCATATTGCTAAATTAAAGAAGTTAAATATAAATATAAATAGGAAACAGCAGAGAAATGTACAGCGATCACCCATTTTGTGCCCACTATCTTTTTCATCGAAATCCCAGTCATATGAGTCGAGTCCATGCATGCTACGATCACGGTATGAATTTGTAGGTAAAATATTGTTTTGTAGATTTTAGATTAGGTCATTCCCTGTCCATAATGCTGAATTAAAGAAGTTAAATATAAATATTAATAGGAAAGTGAAGAGAAATGTACAGTGATCACACTTTTTTGCGCCCACAATCTTTTTCATCGAAATCCCAGTCATATGAGTCGAGTCCATGCATGCTACGATCATGGTATGAATTTTAGGTAAAATATTTGTTTGTAGATTTTAGATTAGGTCTTTCCCTGTCCATAATGCTAAATTAAAGAAGTTAAATATAAATATAAATAGGAAACAGAAGAGAAATGTACAGTGATCACCCATTTTGTGCCCACAATCATTTTCATCGAAATCCCAGTCATATGAGTCGAGTCCATGCATGCTACGATCACGGTATGAATTTGTAGGTAAAATATTTTTTGTAGATTTTAGATTAGGTCTTTCCCTGTCCATAATGCTAAATTAAAGAAGTTAAATATAAATATAAATAGGAAACAGAAGAGAAATGTACAGGGATCACCCATTTTGTGCCCACAATCTTTTTCATCGAAATCCCAGTCATATGAGTCGAGTCCATGCATGCTACGATCACGGTATGAAATTGAAGGCAAAATATTTTTTTTTAGATTTTAGATTAGGTCATTCCCTGTCCATATTGCTAAATTAAAGAAGTTAAATATAAATATAAATAGGAAACAGCAGAGAAATGTACAGCGATCACCCATTTTGTGCCCACTATCTTTTTCATCGAAATCCCAGTCATATGAGTCGAGTCCATGCATGCTACGATCATGGTATGAATTTGTAGGTAAAATATTTTTTTATAGATTTTAGATTAGGTCATTCCCTGTCCATAATGCTGAATTAAAGAAGTTAAATATAAATATTAATAGGAAAGTGAAGAGAAATGTACAGTGATCACCCTTTTTGTGCCCACAATCTTTTTCATCGAAATCCCAGTTATATGAGTCGAATCCATGCATGCTACGATCACGGTATAAATTTGAAGGCAAAATATTTTTTTGTGGATTTTAGATTACGTCTTTCCCTGTCCTTTATGCTAAATTAAAGAAGTTAAATATAAATATAAATAGGAAACAGAAGAGAAATGTACAGTGATCACGCATTTTGTGCACACTATCTTTTTCATCGAAATCCCAGTCATATGAGTCTAGTCCATGCATTCTACGATCATGGTATGAATTTTAGGTAAAATATTTTTTTGTAGATTTTAGATTAGGACATTCCGTGTCCATAATACTAAATTAAAGAAGTTAAATATAAATATAAATAGGAAACAGAATAGAAATGTACAGTGATCACCCATTATGTGCCCACTATCATTTCATCGAAATCTCAGTCATATGAGTCGAGTCCATGCATGCTACGATCACGGTATGAATTTTAGTTAAAATATTTTTTTGTAGATTTTAGATTAGGTCTTTCCCTGTCCATAATACTAAATTAAAGAAGTTAAATATAAATATAAATAGGAAACAGAATAGAAATGTACAGTGATCACCCATTTTATGCCCACAATCTTTTTCATCGAAATCCCAGTCATATGAGTCGAGTCCATGCATGCTACGATCACGGTATGAATTTGTAGGTAAAATATTTTTTTGTAGATTTTAGATTAGGTCATTCCCTGTCCATAATGCTGAATTAAAGAAGTTAAATATAAATATAAATAGGAAAGTGAAGAGAAATGTACAGTGATCACACTTTTTTGCGCCCACAATCTTTTTCATCGAAATCCCAGTCATATGAGTCGAGTCCATGCATGCTACGATCATGGTATGAATTTTAGGTAAAATATTTGTTTGTAGATTTTAGATTAGGTCTTTCCCTGTCCATAATGCTAAATTAAAGAAGTTAAATATAAATATAAATAGGAAACAGAAGAGAAATGTACAGTGATCACCCATTTTGTGCCCACAATCTTTTTCATCGAAATCCCAGTCATATGAGTCGAGTCCATGCATGCTACGATCACAGTATAAATTTGAAGGCAAAATATTTTTTTGTAGAATTTAGATTAGGTCTTTCCCTGTCTTTTATGCTAAATTAAAGAAGTTAAATATAAATATAAATAGGAAACAGAAGAGAAATGTACAGTGATCACCCATTTTGTGCCCACTATCTTTTTCATCGAAATCCCAGTCATATGAGTCGAGTCCATGCATGCTACGATCACGGTATGAATTTGTAGGTAAAATATTTTTTTTAGATTTTAGATTAGGTCATTCCCTGTCCATAATGCTGAATTAAAGAAGTTAAATATAAATATTAATAGGAAAGTGAAGAGAAATGTATAGTGATCACCCTTTTTGTGCCCACAATCTTTTTCATCGAAATCCCAGTCATATGAGTCGAGTCCATGCATGCTACGATCCTGGCATGAATTTTAGGTAAAATATTTTTTTGTAGATTTTAGATTAGGTCTTTCCCTGTCCTTTATGCTAAATTAAAGAAGTTAAATATAAATATAAATAGGAAACAGAAGAGAAATGTACAGTGATTACCCATTTTGTCCCCACTATCTTTTTCATCGAAATCCCAGTCATATGAGTCGAGTCCATGCATGCTACGATCACGGTATGAATTTGTAGGTAAAATATTTTTTTGTAGATTTTAGATTAGGTCATTCCCTGTCCATAATGCTAAATTAAAGGAGTTAAATATAAATATAAATAGGAAACAGAAGAGAAATGTACAGTGATCACCCTATTTTGTGCCGACAATCTTTTTCATCGAAATCCCAATCATATGAGTCGAGTCCATGCATGCTACGATCACGGTATGAATTTGTAGGTAAAATATTTTTTGTAGATTTTAGATTAGGTCTTTCCCTGTCCATAATGCTAAATTAAAGAAGTTAAATATAAATATTAATAGGAAACAGAAGAGAAATGTACAGGGATCACCCATTTTGTGCCCACAATCTTTTTCATCGAAATCCCAGTCATATGAGTCGAGTCCATGCATGCTACGATCAAGGTATGAAATTGAAGGCAAAATATTTTTTTTTAGATTTTAGATTAGGTCATTCCCTGTCCATATTGCTAAATTAAAGAAGTTAAATATAAATATAAATAGGAAACAGCAGAGAAATGTACAGTGATCACCCATTTTGTGCCCACTATCTTTTTCATCGAAATCCCTGTCACATGAGTCGAGTCCATGCATGCTACGATCATGGTATGAATTTGTAGGTAAAATATTTTTTTATAGATTTTATATTAGGTCATTCCCTGTCCATAATGCTGAATTAAAGAAGTTAAATATAAATATTAATAGGAAAGTGAAGAGAAATGTACAGTGATCACCCTTTTTGTGCCCACTATCTTTTTCATCGAAATCCCAGTCATATGAGTCGAATCCATGCATGCTACGATCACGGTATAAATTTGAAGGCAAAATATTTTTTTGTGGATTTTAGATTACGTCTTTCCCTGTCCTTTATGCTAAATTAAAGAAGTTAAATATAAATATAAATAGGAAACAGAAGAGAAATGTACAGTGATCACGCATTTTGTGCCCACTATCTTTTTCATCGAAATCCCAGTCATATGAGTCGAGTCCATGCATTCTACGATCATGGTATGAATTTTAGGTAAAATATTTTTTTGTAGATTTTAGATTAGGTCATTCCGTGTCCATAATACTAAATTAAAGAAGTTAAATATAAATATAAATAGGAAAGAGAATAGAAATGTACAGTGATCACCCATTTTGTGCCCACTATCATTTCATCGAAATCTCAGTCATATGAGTCAAGTCCATGCATGCTACGATCACGGTATGAATGTGTAGGTAAAATAATTTTTTTGTAGATTTTAGATTAGGTCATTCCCTGTCCATAATGCTGAATTAAAGAAGTTAAATATAAATATAAATAGGAAAGTGAAGAGAAATGTACAGTGATCACCCATTTTGTGCCCACAATCTTTTTCATCGAAATCCCAGTCATATGATTCGAGTCCATGCATGCTACGATCATGGTATGAATTTTAGTTAAAATATTTTTTTGTAGATTTTAGATTAGGTCATTCCCTGTCCATAATACTAAATTAAAGAAGTTAAATATAAATATAAAAAGGAAACAGAATAGAAATGTACAGTGATCACCCATTTTATGCCCACAATCTTTTTCATCGAAATCCCAGTCATATGAGTCGAGTCCATGCATCCTACGATCACGGTATGAATTTGTAGGCAAAATATTTTTTTGTAGATTTTAGATTAGGTCTTTCCCTGTCCATAATGCTAAATTAAAAAAGTTAAATATAAATATAAATAGGAAACAGAAGAGAAATGCACTGTGATCACCCATTCTGTGCCCACGATCTTTTTCATCGAAATCCCAGTGATATGAGTCGAGTCCATGCATGCTACGATCACGGTATGAATTTGTAGGTAAAATATTTTTTTGTAGATTTTAGTTTAGGTCTTTCCCTGTCCATAATGCTAAATTAAAGAAGTTAAATATAAATATTAATAGGAAACAGAAGAGAAATGTTCAGTGATCACCCATTTTGTGCCCACAATCTTTTTCATGGAAATCCCAGTCATATGAGTCGAGTCCATGTATGCTACGATCCCGGTATGAATTTGTACTTAAAATATTTTTTGTAGATTTTAGTTTAGGTCTTTCCCTGTCCATAATGCTAAATTAAAGAAGTTAAATATAAATATTAATAGGAAACAGAAGAGAAATGTTCAGTGATCACCCATTTTGTGCCCACAATCTTTTTCATGGAAATCCCAGTCATATGAGTCGAGTCCATGCATGCTACGATCACGGTATGAATTTAAAGGTAAAATATTTTTTTATAAATTTTAGATTAGGTCTTTCCCTGTCCATAATGCTAAATTAAAGAAGTTAAATATAAATATAAATAAGAAACAGTAGTGAAATGTACAGTGATCACCCCTTTTGTGCCCACAATCTTTTTCATCAAAATCCCAGTCATATGAGTCGCGTCCATGCATGCTACGATCACGGTATGAATTTGCAGGTAAAATATTTTTTTGTAGATTTTAGATTAGGTCTTTCCCTGTCCATAATGCTAAATTAAAAAAGTTAAAGATAAATATAAATAGGAAACAGAAGAGAAATGCAAAGTGATCACCCATTCTGTGCCCACAATCTTTTTCATCGAAATCCCAGTGATATGAGTCGAGTCCATGCATGCTACGATCACGGTATGAATTTGTAGGTAAAATATTTTATTGTAGATTTTAGTTTAGGTCTTTCCATGTCCATAATGCTAAATTAAAGAAGTTAAATATAAATATTAATAGGAAACAGAAGAGAAATGTACAGTGATCACCCATTTTGTGCCCACAATCTTTTTCATCGAAATCCCAGTCATATGAGTCGAGTCCATGCATGCTACGATCACGGTATGAATTTGTAGGTAAAATATTTTTTGTAGATTTTAGATTAGGTCTTTCCATGTCCATAATGATAAATTAAAGAAGTTAAATATAAATATAAATAGGAAACAGAAGAGAAATGTACAGTGATCACCCATTTTGTGCCCACAATCTTTTTCATCGAAATCCCAGTCATATGAATCGAGTCCGTGCATGCTACGATCACGGTATGAATTTGTAGGCAAAATATTTTTTTGTAGATGTTAGATTAGGTTTTTCCCTGTCCTTAATGCTAAATTAAAGAATTCAAATATAAATATAAATAGGAAACAGAAGAGAAATGTACAGTGATCACCCATTTTGTGCCCACAATTTTTTTCATTGAAATCACAGTCATCTGAGTCGAGTCCCTGCATGCTACGATCACGGTATGAATTTGAAGGCAAAATATATTTATGCAGCTTTTAGATTAGGTCTTTCCCTGTCCATAATGCTAAATTAAGGAAGTAAAATAGAAATATAAATAGGAAACAGAAGAGAAATGTACAGTGATCACCCATTTTGTGCCCACAATCTTTTTCATCGAAATCCCAGTCATATGAGTCGAGTCCATGCATGCTACGATCACGGTATGAATTTGTAGGTAAAATATTTTTTGTAGATTTTAGATTAGGTCTTTCCCTGTCCATAATGCTAAATTAAAGAAGTTAAATATAAATATAAATAGGAAACAGAAGAGAAATGTACAGTGATCACCCATTTTGTGACCACAATCTTTTTCATCGAAATCCTAGTCATATGAGTCGAGTCCATGCATGCTACGATCACGGTATGAATTTGAAGGCAAAATATTTATTTGTCGATTTTAGATTAGGTTTTTCCCTGTCCTTAATGCTAAATTAAAGAAGTTAAATATAAATATAAACAGGAAACAGAAGAGAAATGTCCAGTGATCACCCATTTTGTGCAGACAACCTTTTTCATTGAAATACCAGTCATATGAGTTGAGTCCATGCATGCTATGATCACGGTATGAATTTGAAGGCAAAATATTTTTTTGTAGATTTTAGATTAGGTCTTTCCATGTCCATAATGCTAAATTAAAGAAGTTAAATATAAATATAAATATTAAACAGAAGAGAAATGTACAGTGATCACCCATTTTGTGCCCACAATCTTTTTCATCGAAATCCCAGTCATATGAATCGAGTCCATGCATGCTACGATCACGGTATGAATTTGAAGGCAAAATATTTTTTTGTAGATTTTAGATTAGGTCTTTCCCTGTCCATAATGCTAAATTAAAGAAGTTAAATATAACTATGAAAGAGAAGAGAAATGTACAGTGATCACCCATTTTGTGCCCACAATCTTTTTCATCGAAATCCCAGTCATATGAGTCGAGTCCATGCATGCTACGATCACGGTATAAATTTGAAGGCAAAATATTTTTTTGTAGATTTTAGATTAGGTCTTTCCCTCTCCTTAATGCTAAATTAAAGAAGTCAAATATAAATATAAATAGTAAACAGAAGAGAAATGTACAGTGATCACCCATTTTGTGCCCACTATCTTTTTCATCGAAATCCCAGTCATATGAGTCGAGTCCATGCATGCTACGATCACGGTATGAACTTTTAGGTAAAATATTGTTTTGTAGATTTTAGATTAGGTCATTCCCTGTCCATAATGCTAAATTAAAGAAGTTAAATATAAATATAAATAGGAAACAGAAGAGAAATGTACAGTGATCACCCATTTTGTGTCCACAATCTTTTTCATCGAAATCCCAGTCATATGAGTCGAGTCCATGCATGCTACGATCACGGTATAAATTTGAAGGCAAAATATTTTTTTGTAGATTTTAGATAGGTCTTTTCCTGTCCTTAATGCTAAATTAAAGAAGTTAAATATAAATATAAATAGTAAACAGAATAGAAGTGTACAGTGATCACCTATTTTGTGCCCACAATCTTTTTCATCGAAATCCCTGTCGTATGAGTCGAATCCATGCATGCTACGATCACGGTATGAATTTGAAGTCAAAATATTTTTTTGTAGATTTTAGATTAGGTCCTTCTCTGTCCTTAATGCTAAATTAAAGAAGTTAAATATAAATATAAATAGGAAACAGAAGAGAAAAGTACGGTGATCACCCAATTTGTACCCACAATCTTTTTCATCGAAATCCTTGTCATATGAGTCGAGTACATGCATGCTACGATCACGGTATGAATTAGAAGGCAAAATATTTTTTTATAGATTTTAGATTAGGTCTTTCCCTGTCCATAATGCTAAATTAAAGAAGTTAAATATAAATATAAATAGGAAACAGAAGAGAAATGTACAGTGATCACCCAGTTTGTGCCCACAATCTTTTTCATCGAAATCCCAGTCATATGAGTCGAGTCCATGCATGCTACGATCACGGTATGAATTTGAAGGCAAAATATTTTTTTGTAGATTTTAGATTAGGTCCTTCTCTGTCCTTAATGCTAAATTAAAGAAGTTAAATATAAATATAAATAGATAACAGAAGAGAAAAGTACGGTGATCACCCATTTTGTGCCCACAATCTTTTTCATCGAAATCCCAGTCATATGTGTCGAGTCCATGCATGCTACGATCATGGTATGAATTTGTAGGTAAAATATTTTTTGTAGATTTTAGATTAGTTCTTTCCCTGTCCATAATGCTAAATTAAAGAAGTTAAATATAAATATAAATAGGAAACAGTAGAGAAATGTACAGTGATCATCCATTTTGTGCCCACAATCTTTTTCATCGAAATCCTAGGCATATGAGTCGAGTCCATGCATGCTACTATCACGGTATGAATTTGAAGGCAAAATAATTTTTTATAGATATTAGATTAGGTCTTTCCCTGTCCATAATGCTAAATTAAAGAAGTTAAATATAAATATGAAAGAGAAGAGAAATGTACAGTGATCACCCATTTTGTCCCCACAATCTTTTTCATCGAAATCCCAGTCATATGAGTCGTGTCCATGCATGCTACGATCACGGTATGAATTTGTAGGTAAAATATATTTTGTAGATTTTAGATTAGGTCTTTCCCTGTCCATAATGCTAAATTAAAGAAGTTAAATATAAATATATATAGTAAATAGAAGAGAAATGTACAGAGATCACCCATTTTGTGCCCACTATCTTTGTCATCGAAATCCCAGTCATATGAGTCGAGTCCATGCATGCTACGATCACGGTATAAATTTGAAGGCAAAATATTTTTTTGTAGATTTTAGATTAGGTCTTTCCCTGTCGATAATACTAAATTAAAGAAGTTAAATATAACTATGAAAGAGAAGAGAAATGTACAGTGATCACCCATTTTGTGCCCACAATCTTTTTCATCGAAATCCCAGTCGTATGAGTCGAGTCCATGCATGCTACGATCACGGTATAAATTTGAAGGCAAAATATTTTTTTGTAGATTTTAGATTAGGTCTTTCCCTCTCCTTAATGCTAAATTAAAGAAGTCAATTATAAATATAAATAGTAAACAGAAGAGAAATGTACAGTGATCACCCATTTTGTGCCCACTATCTTTTTCATCGAAATCCCAGTCATATGAGTCGAGTCCATTCATGCTACGATCACGGTATGAAATTGTAGGTAAAATATTGTCTTGTAGATTTTAGATTAGGTCATTCCCTGTCCATAATGCTAAATTAAAGAAGTTAAATATAAATATAAATAGGAAACAGAAGAGAAATGTACAGTGATCACCCATTTTGTGTCCACAATCTTTTTCATCGAAATCCCAGTCATATGAGTCGAGTCCATGCATGCTACGATCACGGTATAAATTTGAAGGCAAAATATTTTTTTGTAGATTTTAGATTAGGTCTTTCCCTCTCCTTAATGCTATATTAAAGAAGTTAAATATAAATATAAATAGTAAACAGAAGAGAAATGTACAGTGATCACCCATTTTGGGCCCACAATCTTTTTAATCGAAATCCCAGTCATATGAGTCGAGTCCATGCATGCTACGATCACGGTATATATTTGAAGGCAAAATATTTTTTTGTAGATTTTAGATTAGGTCTTTTCCTGTCCTTAATGCTAAATTAAAGAAGTTAAATATAAATATAAATAGTAAACAGAATAGAAGTGTACAGTGATCACCTATTTTGTGCCCACTATCATTTACATCGAAATCCCTGTCATATGAGTAGAATCCATGCATGCTACGATCACGGTATGAATTTGAAGGCAAAATATTTTTTTATAGATTTTAGATTAGGTCTTTCCCTGTCCATAATGCTAAATTAAAGAAGTTAAATATAAATATAAATAGGAAACAGAAGAGAAATGTACAGTGATCACCCATTTTGTGCCCACAATCTTTTTCATCGAAATCCCAGTCATATGAGTCGAGTCCATTCATGGTAAGATCATGGTATGAATTTGAAGGCAAAATATTTTTTTGTAGATTTTAGATTATGTCCTTCTCTGTCCTTAATGTTAAATTAAAGAAGTTAAATATAAATATAAATAGGAAACAGAAGAGAAAAGTACGGTGATCACCCATTTTGTGCCCACAATCTTTTTCATCGAAATCCCAGTCATATGTGTCGAGTCCATGCATGCTACGATCATGGTATGAATTTGTAGGTAAAATATTTTTTGTAGATTTTAGATTAGGTCTTTCCCTGTCCATAATGCTAAATTAAAGAAGTTAAATATAAATATAAATAGTAAACAGAAGAGAAATGTACAGTGATCACCCATTTTGGGCCCACAATATTTTAATCGAAATCCCAGTCATATCAGTCGAGTCCATGCATGCTACGATCACGGAATAAATTTGAAGGCAAAATATTTTTTTGTAGATTTTAGATTAGGTCTTTTCCTGTCCTTAATGCTAAATTAAAGAAGTTAAATATAAATATAAATAGTAAACAGAATAGAAGTGTACAGTGATCACCTATTTTGTGCCCACTACCTTTTTCATCGAAATCCCTGTCATATGAGTAGAATCCATGCATGCTACGATCACGGTATGAATTTGAAGGTAAAATATTTTTTTGTAGATTTTAGATTAGGTCTTTCCCTGTCCATAATGCTAAATGAAAGAAGTTAAATATAAATATAAATAGGAAACAGAAGAGAAATGTACAGTGATCACCCATTTTGTGCCCACAATCTTTTTCATCGAAATCCCAGTAATATGAGTCGAATCCATGCATGCTACGATCTTGGTATGAACTTGTAGGTAAAATATTGTTTTGTAGATTTTAGATTAGGTCATTCCCTGTCCATAATGCTAAATTAAAGAAGTTAAATATAAATATAAATAGGAAACAGAAGAGAAATGTATAGTGATCACCCATTTTGTGCCCACAATCTTTTTCATCGAAATCCCAGTCATATGAGTCGAGTCCATGCATGCTACGATCATGGTATGAATTTGAAGGCAAAATATTTTTTTGTAGATTTTAGATTAGGACTTTCCCTGTCCTTAATGCTAAATTAAAGAAGTTAAATATAAATATAAATAGGAAACAGAAATGTACAGTGATCACCCATTTTGTGCCCACTATCTTTTTCATCGAAATCCCAGTCATATGAGTCGAATCCATGCATGCTACGATCACGGTATGAATTTGTAGGTAAAATATTTTTTTGTATATTTTAGATTAGGTCTTTCCCTCTCCTTAATGCTAAATTAAAGAAGTCAAATATAAATATAAATAGTAAACAGAAGAGAAATGTACAGTGATCACCCATTTTGTGCCCACTATCTTTTTCATCGAAATCCCAGTCATATGAGTCGAGTCCATGCATGCTACGATCACGGTATGAACTTTTAGGTAAAATATTGTTTTGTAGATTTTAGATTAGGTCATTCCCTGTCCATAACGCTAAATTAAAGAAGTTAAATATAAATATAAATAGGAAACAGAAGAGAAATGTACAGTGATCACCCATTTTGTGTCCACAATCTTTTTCATCGAAATCCCAGTCATATGAGTCGAGTCCATGCATGCTACGATCACGGTATAAATTTGAAGGCAAAATATTTTTTTGTAGATTTTAGATTAGGTCTTTCCCTCTCCTTAATGCTAAATTAAAGAAGTTAAATATAAATATAAATAGTAAACAGAAGAGAAATGTACAGTGATCACCCATTTTGGGCCCACAATCTTTTTAATCGAAATCCCAGTCGTATGAGTCGAGTCCATGCATGCTACGATCACGGTATAAATTTGAAGGCAAAATATTTTTTTGTAGATTTTAGATAGGTCTTTTCCTGTCCTTAATGCTAAATTAAAGAAGTTAAATATAAATATAAATAGTAAACAGAATAGAAGTGTACAGTGATCACCTATTTTGTGCCCACAATCTTTTTCATCGAAATCCCTGTCGTATGAGTCGAATCCATGCATGCTACGATCACGGTATGAATTTGAAGGCAAAATATTTTTTTGTAGATTTTAGATTAGGTCCTTCTCTGTCCTTAATGCTAAATTAAAGAAGTTAAATATAAATATAAATAGGAAACAGAAGAGAAAAGTACGGTGATCACCCAATTTGTACCCACAATCTTTTTCATCGAAATCCTTGTCATATGAGTCGAGTCCATGCATGCTACGATCATGGTATGAATTAGAAGGCAAAATATTTTTTTATAGATTTTAGATTAGGTCTTTCCCTGTCCATAATGCTAAATTAAAGAAGTTAAATATAAATATAAATAGGAAACAGAAGAGAAATGTACAGTGATCACCCAGTTTGTGCCCACAATCTTTTTCATCGAAATCCCAGTCATATGAGTCGAGTCCATGCATGCTACGATCACGGTATGAATTTGAAGGCAAAATATTTTTTTGTAGATTTTAGATTAGGTCCTTCTCTGTCCTTAATGCTAAATTAAAGAAGTTAAATATAAATATAAATAGATAACAGAAGAGAAAAGTACGGTGATCACCCATTTTGTGCCCACAATCTTTTTCATCGAAATCCCAGTCATATGTGTCGAGTCCATGCATGCTACGATCATGGTATGAATTTGTAGGTAAAATATTTTTTGTAGATTTTAGATTAGTTCTTTCCCTGTCCATAATGCTAAATTAAAGAAGTTAAATATAAATATAAATAGGAAACAGTAGAGAAATGTACAGTGATCATCCATTTTGTGCCCACAATCTTTTTCATCGAAATCCTAGGCATATGAGTCGAGTCCATGCATGCTACTATCACGGTATGAATTTGAAGGCAAAATAATTTTTTATAGATATTAGATTAGGTCTTTCCCTGTCCATAATGCTAAATTAAAGAAGTTAAATATAAATATGAAAGAGAAGAGAAATGTACAGTGATCACCCATTTTGTCCCCACAATCTTTTTCATCGAAATCCCAGTCATATGAGTCGTGTCCATGCATGCTACGATCACGGTATGAATTTGTAGGTAAAATATATTTTGTAGATTTTAGATTAGGTCTTTCCCTGTCCATAATGCTAAATTAAAGAAGTTAAATATAAATATATATAGTAAACAGAAGAGAAATGTACAGTGATCACCCATTTTGTGCCCACTATCTTTTTCATCGAAATCCCAGTCATATGAGTCGAGTCCATTCATGCTACGATCACGGTATGAACTTGTAGGTAAAATATTGTCTTGTAGATTTTAGATTAGGTCATTCCCTGTCCATAATGCTAAATTAAAGAAGTTAAATATAAATATAAATAGGAAACAGAAGAGAAATGTACAGTGATCACCCATTTTGTGTCCACAATCTTTTTCATCGAAATCCCAGTCATATGAGTCGAGTCCATGCATGCTACGATCACGGTATAAATTTGAAGGCAAAATATTTTTTTGTAGATTTTAGATTAGGTCTTTCCCTGTCCTTAATGCTAAATTAAAGAAGTTAAATATAAATAGTAAACAGAAGAGAAATGTACAGTGATCACCCATTTTGTGCCCACAATCTTTTTCATCGAAATCCCAGTCATTTGAGTCGAGTCCATGCATGCTACGATCACGGTATGAAGTTGTAGGTAACATATTTTTTGTAGAGTTTAGATTAGGTCATTCTTTGTCCATAATGCTAAATTGAGGAAGTTAAATATAAATATGAATATTAAACATAAGAGAAATGTACAGTGATCACCCATTTTGTGCCCACAATCTTTTTCATCGAAATCCCAGTCATATGAGTCGAGTCCATCCATGCTACGATCACGGTAGGAATTTGTAGGTAAAATATTTTTTTATAGATTTTAGATTAGGTCTTTCCCTGTCCATAATGCTAAATTGAAGAAGTTAAATATAAATATGAATAGGAAACAGTAGAGAAATGTACAGTGATCACCAATTTTGTGCCCACAATCTTTTTCATCGAAATCCCAGTCATATGAGTCGAGTCCATGCATGCTACGTTCACGGTATGAATTTGAAGGCAAAATATTTTTTTATAGATTTAGATTAGGTCTTTCCCTGTCCATAATGCTAAATTAAAGTAGTTAAATATAAATATAAATAGGAAACACAAGAGAAATGTACAGTGATCACCCATTTTGTGCCCACAATCTTTTTCATCGAAATCCTAGTCATATGAGTCGAGTCCATGCATGCTACGATCACGGTATGAATTTGAAGGCAAAATATTTTTTTATAGATTTTAGATTAGGTATTTCCCTGTCCATAATGCTAAATTAAAGAAGTTAAATATAAATATAAATAGGAAACAGAAGAGAAATGTACAGTGATCACCCATTTTGTGCCCACAATCTTTTTCATGGAAATCCCAGTCATATGAGTCGAATACATGCATGCTACGATCACGGTATGAATTTGAAGGCAAAATATTTTTTTGTAGATTTTAGATTAGGTTCTTCCCTGTCCTTAATGCTAAATTAAAGAAGTTAAATATAAATATAAATAGGAAACAGAAGAGAAATGTACAGTGATCACCCATTTTTTGCCCACAATCTTTTTCATCGAAATCCCTGTCATATGAGTCGAGTCCATGCATGCTACGATCACGGTATGAATTTGTAGGTAAAATATTTTTTTGTAGATTTTAGATTAGGTCTTTCCCTGTCCATAATGCTAAATTAAAGAAGTTAAATATAAATATAAATAGGAAACAGAAGAGAAATGTACAGTGATCACCCATTTTGTGCCCACAATCTTTTTCATCGAAATCCCAGTAATATGATTTGAGTCCATGCATGCTACGATTACGGTATGAATTTGAAGGCAAAATATTTTTTTGTAGATTTTACATTAGGTCTTTCCCTGTCAATAATGCTCAATTAAAGAAGTTAAATATAAATATAAATAGGAAACACAAGAGAAATGTACAGTGATCACCCATTTTGTGCCCACAATCTTTTTCATCGAAATCCTAGTCATATGAGTCGAGTCCATGCATGCTACGATCACGGTATGAATTTGAAGGCAAAATATTTTTTTATAGATTTTAGATTAGGTATTTCCCTGTCCATAATGCTAAATTAAAGAAGTTAAATATAAATATAAATAGGAAACAGAAGAGAAATGTACAGTGATCACCCATTTTGTGCCCACAATCTTTTTCATGGAAATCCCAGTCATATGAGTCGAATACATGCATGCTACGATCACGGTATGAATTTGAAGGCAAAATATTTTTTTGTAGATTTTAGATTAGGTTCTTCCCTGTCCTTAATGCTAAATTAAAGAAGTTAAATATAAATATAAATAGGAAACAGAAGAGAAATGTACAGTGATCACCCATTTTTTGCCCACAATCTTTTTCATCGAAATCCCAGTCATATGAGTCGAGTCCATGCATGCTACGATCACGGTATGAATTTGTAGGTAAAATATTTTTTTGTAGATTTTAGATTAGGTCTTTCCCTGTCCATAATGCTAAATTAAAGAAGTTAAATATAAATATAAATAGGAAACAGAAGAGAAATGTACAGTGATCACCCATTTTGTGCCCACAATCTTTTTCATCGAAATCCCAGTAATATGATTTGAGTCCATGCATGCTACGATTACGGTATGAATTTGAAGGCAAAATATTTTTTTGTAGATTTTACATTAGGTCTTTCCCTGTCAATAATGCTCAATTAAAGAAGTTAAATATAAATATAAATAGGAAACAGAAGAGAAATGTACAGTGATCACCCATTTTGGGCCCACAATCTTTGTCATCGAAATCCCAGTCATATGAGTCGAGTCCATTCATGCTACGATCAAGGTATAAATTTGAAGGCAAAATATTTTTTTGTAGATTTTAGATTAGGTCTTTCCCTATCGATAATGCTAAATAAAAGAAGTTAAATATTAATATGAAAGAGAAGAGAAATGTACAGTGATCACCCATTTTGTGCCCACAATCTTTTTTCATCGAAATCCCAGTGATATGAGTTGAGTCCATGCGTGCTACGATCACGGTATGAATTTGTAGGTAAATATTTTTGTAGATTTTAGATTAGGTCATTCCCTGTCCATAATGCTAAATTAAAGAAGTTAAATATAAATATAAATAGGAAGCAGAAGAGAAATGTACAGTGATCACCCATTTTGTGCCCACTATCTTTTTCATCGAAATCCCAGTCATATGAGTCGAGTCCATGCATGCTACGATCACGTTATGAATTTGAAGGCAAAGTATTTTTTTGTAGATTTTAGATTAGGTCTTTCCCTGTCGATAATGCTAAATTAAAGAAGTTAAATATAAATAGGAAAGAGAAGAGAAATGTACAGTGATCACCCATTTTGTACCCACAATCTTTTTCATCGAAATCCCAGTAATATGAGTCGAGTCCATGTATGCTACGATCACGGTATGAATTTGAAAGCAAAATATTTTTTTGTAGATTTTAGATTAGGTCTTTCCCTGTCCATAATGCTAAATTAAAGAAGTTAAATATAAATATAAATAGGAAACAGAAGAGAAATGTACAGTGATCACCCATTTTGGGCCCACAATCTTTTTCATCGAAATCCCAGTCATATGAGTCGTGTCCATGCATGCTACGATCACGGTATAAATTTGAAGGCAATATATTTTTTTGTAGATTTTAGATTAGGTCTTTCCCTGTCGATAATGCTAAATTAAAGAAGTTAAATATCAATATGAAAGACAAGAGAAATGTACAGTGATCACCCATTTTGTGCCCACAATCTATTTCATCGAAATCCCAGTCATATGAGTCGAGTCCATGCATGCTACGATCACGGTATAAATTTGTAGGTGAAATATTTTTTTGTAGATTTTAGATTAGGTCATTCCCTGTCCATAATGCTAAATTAAAGAAGTTAAATATAAATATAAATAGGAAACAGAAGAGAAATGTACAGTGATCACCCATTTTGTACCCAAAATCTTTTTCATCGAAATCGTAGTCATATGAGTCGTGTCCATGTATGCTACGATCACGGTATGAATTTGTAGGTAAAATATTTTTTGTAGATTTTAGATTAGGTCTTTCCCTGTCCATAATGCTAAATTAAAGAAGTTAAATATAAATATGAATAGGAAACAGAAGAGAAATGTACAGTGATCACCCATTTTGTGCCCACTATCTTTTTCATCGAAATCCCAGTCATATGAGTCAAATCCATGCATGCTTCGATCACGGTATGAACTTGTAGGTAAAATATTGTTTTGTAGATTTTAGATTAGGTCATTCCCTGTCCATAATGCTAAATTAAAGAAGTTAAATATAAATATAAATAGGAAACAGAAGAGAAATGTACAGTGATCACCCATTTTTTGCCCACAATCTATTTCATCGAAATCCCAGTCATATGAGTCGAGTCCATGCATGCTACGATCACGGTATAAATTTGAAGGCAAAATATTTTTTTGTAGATTTTAGATTAGGTCTTTCCCTGTCCTTAATGCTAAATTAAAGAAGTTAAATATAAATAGTAAACAGAAGAGAAATGTACAGTGATCACCCATTTTGTGCCCACAATCTTTTTCATCGAAATCCCAGTCATATGAGTCGAGTCCATGCATGCTACGATCACGGTATGAATTTGTAGGTGAAATATTTTTTTGTAGATTTTAGATTAGGTCATTCCCTGTCCATAATGCTAAATTAAAGAAGTTAAATATAAATATAAATAGGAAACAGAAGAGAAATGTACAGTGATCACCCATTTTGTACCCAAAATCTTTTTCATCGAAATCGTAGTCATATGAGTCGTGTCCATGTATGCTACGATCACGGTATGAATTTGTAGGTAAAATATTTTTTGTAGATTTTAGATTAGGTCTTTCCCTGTCCATAATGCTAAATTAAAGAAATTAAATATAAATATGAATAGGAAACAGAAGAGAAATGTACAGTGATCACCCATTTTGTGCCCACTATCTTTTTCATCGAAATCCCAGTCATATGAGTCGAGTCCATGCATGCTACGATCACGGTATGAACTTGTAGGTAAAATATTGTTTTGTAGATTTTAGATTAGGTCATTCCCTGTCCATAATGCTAAATTAAAGAAGTTAAATATAAATATAAAAAGGAAACAGAAGAGAAATGTACAGTGATCACCCATTTTTTGCCCACAATCTATTTCATCGAAATCCCAGTCATATGAGTCGAGTCCATGCATGCTACGATCACGGTATAAATTTGAAGGCAAAATATTTTTTTGTAGATTTTAGATTAGGTCTTTCCCTGTCCTTAATGCTAAATTAAAGAAGTTAAATATAAATAGTAAACAGAAGAGAAATGTACAGTGATCACCCATTTTGTGCCCACAATCTTTTTCATCGAAATCCCAGTCATATGAGTCGAGTCCATGCATGCTACGATCACGGTATGAATTTGTAGGTGAAATATTTTTTTGTAGATTTTAGATTAGGTCATTCCCTGTCCATAATGCTAAATTAAAGAAGTTAAATATAAATATAAATAGGAAACAGAAGAGAAATGTACAGTGATCACCCATTTTGTACCCAAAATCTTTTTCATCGAAATCGTAGTCATATGAGTCGTGTCCATGTATGCTACGATCACGGTATGAATTTGTAGGTAAAATATTTTTTGTAGATTTTAGATTAGGTCTTTCCCTGTCCATAATGCTAAATTAAAGAAGTTAAATATAAATATGAATAGGAAACAGAAGAGAAATGTACAGTGATCACCCATTTTGTGCCCACTATCTTTTTCATCGAAATCCCAGTCATATGAGTCGAATCCATGCATGCTTCGATCACGGTATGAACTTGTAGGTAAAATATTGTTTTGTAGATTTTAGATTAGGTCATTCCCTGTCCATAATGCTAAATTAAAGAAGTTAAATATAAATAGGAAAGAGAAGAGTAATGTACAGTGATCACCCATTTTGTACCCACAATCTTTTTCATCGAAATCCCAGTCATATGAGTCGAGTCCATGCATGCTACGATCACGGTATGAATTTGTAGGTAAAATATTTTTTGTAGATTTTAGATTAGGTCTTTCCCTGTCCATAATGCTAAATTAAAGAAGTTAAATATAAATATGAATAGGAAACAGAAGAGATATGTACAGTGATCACCCATTTTGTGCCCACTATCTTTTTCATCGAAATCCCAGTCATATGTGTCGTGTCCATGCATGCTACGATCACGGTATGAACTTGTAGGTAAAATGTTGTTTTGTAGATTTTAGATTAGGTCATTCCCTGTCCATAATGCTAAATTAAAGAAGTTAAATATAAATATAAATAGGAAACAGAAGAGAAATGTACAGTGATCACCCATTTTGTGCCCACAATCTTTTTCATCGAAATCCCAGTCATATGAGTCGAATCCATGTATGCTACGATCACGGTATGAATTTGAAGGCAAAATATTTTTTTATAGGTTTTAGATTAGGTCTTTCCCTGTCGATAATGCTAAATTAAAGAGAGTTAAATATAAATAGGAAAGAGAATAGAAATGTACAGTGATCACCCATTTTGTACCCACAATCTTTTTCATCGAAATCCCAGTCATATGAGTCGGGTCCATGCGTGCTACGATCACGGTATGAATTTGTAGGTAAAATATTTTTTGGAGATTTTAGATTAGTTTTTCCCTGACCATAATGCTAAATTAAAAAAGTTAAATATAAATATAAAGAGGAAACAGAAGAGAAATGTACAGTGATCACCCATTTTGTGCCCACAATCTATTTCATCGAAATCCCAGTCATCTGAGTCGAGTCCATGCATGCTACGATCACGGTATGAATTTGAAGGCAAAATATTTTTTTGTAGATTTTAGATTATGACTTTCCCTGTCCTTAATGCTAAATGAAAGAAGTTAAATATAAATATAAATAGTAAACAGAAGAGAAATGTACAGTGATCACCCATTTTGTGCCCACAATCTTTTTCATCGAAATCCCAGTCATATGAGTCGAGTCCATGCATGCTACGATCACGGTATGAATTTGTAGGTGAAATATTTTTTTGTAGATTTTAGATTAGGTCATTCCCTGTCCATAATGCTAAATTAAAGGAGTTAAACATAAATATAAATAGGAAACAGAAGAGAAATGTACAGTGATCACCCATTTTGTGCCCACTATCTTTTTCATCGAAATCCCAGTCATATGTCGAGTCCATACATGCTACGATCACGGTATGAATTTGAAGGCACAATATTTTTTTATAGGATTTAGATTAGGTCATTCCCTGTCGATAATGCTAAATTAAAGAAGTTAAATAAAAATATAAATAGTAAACAGAATAGACATGTACAGTGATCACACATTTTGTGCCCACAATCTTTTTCATCGAAATCCCAGTCATATGAGTCGAGTCCATGCATGCTACGATCACGGTATGAATTTGTAGGAAAATATTTTTTTGTAGATTTTAGATTAGGTCATTCCCTGTCCATAATGCTAAATTATAGAAGTTAAATATAAATATAAATAGGAAACAGAAGAGAAATGTACAGTGATCACCCATTTTGTGCCCACAATCTTTTTCATCGAAATCCCAGTCATATGAGTCGAGTCCATGCATGCTACGATCACGGTATGAACTTGTAGGTAAAATCTTCTTTTGTAGATTTTAGATTAGGTCATTCCCTGTCCATAATGCTAAATTAAAGAAGTTAAATATAAATAGGAAAGAGAAGAGAAATGTACAGTGATCACCCATTTTGTACCCACAATCTTTTCATCGAAATCCCAGTCATATGAGTCGAGTCCATACATGCTACGATCACGGTATGAATTTGTAGGTAAAATATTTTTTGTAGATTTTAGATTAGGTCTTTCCCTGTCCATAATGCTAAATTAAAGAAGTTAATTATAAATATGAATAGGAAACAGAAGAGAAATGTACAGTGATCACACATTTTGTGCCCACTATCTTTTTCATCGAAATCCCAGTCATATGAGTCGAGTCCATGCATGCTACGATCACGGTATGAACTTGTAGGTAAAATGTTGTTTTGTAGATTTTAGATTAGGTCATTCCCTGTCCATAATGCTAAATTAAAGAAGTTAAATATAAATATAAATAGGAAACAGAAGAGAAATGAACAGTGATCACCCATTTTATGCCCACAATCTATTTCATCGAAATCCCAGTCATATGAGTCGAGTCCATGCATGCTACGATCACGGTATAAATTTGAAGGCAAAATATTTTTTTGTAGATTTTAGATTATGTCTTTCCCTGTCCTTAATGCTAAATGAAAGAAGTTAAATATAAATATAAATAGTAAACAGAAGAGAAATGTACAGTGATCACCCATTTTGTGCCCACAATCTTTTTCATCAAAATCCCAGTCATATGAGTCGAGTCCATGCATGCTACGATCACGGTATGAATTTGTAGGTGAAATATTTTTTTGTGAATTTTAGATTAGGTCATTCCCTGTCCATAATGCAAAATTAAAGACGTTAAATATAAATATAAATAGGAAACAGAAGAGAAATGTACAGTGATCACCCATTTTGTGCCCACAATCTTTTTCATCGAAATACCAGTAACATGAGTCGAGTCCATGCATGCTACGATCACGGTATGAATTTGCAAGTAAAATATTTTTTTGTAGATTTTAGATTAGGTCTTTCCCTTTCCATAATGCTAAATTAAAGAAGTTAAATATAAATATAAATAGGAAACAGAAGAGAAATGTACAGTGATCACCCATTTTCTGCCCACAATCTTTTTCATCGAAATCCCAGTCATATGAGTCGAGTCCATGCATGCTACGATCACGGTATGAATTTGAAGGCAAAATATTTTTTTGCAGATTTTAGATTGTCTTTCCCTGTCCATAATGCTAAATTAAAGAAGTTAAATATAAATATAAATAGGAAACAGAAGAGAAATGTACAGTGATCACCCATTCCGTGCCAACAATCTTTTTCATCGAAATCCCAGTCATATGAGTCGAGTCCATGCATGCTACGATCACGGTATGAATTTGTAGGTAAAATATTTTTTTGTAGATTTTAGATTAGGTCTTTCCCTGTCCTTAATGCTAAATTAAAGAAGTTAAATATAAATATAAATAGGAAACAGAAGAGGAATGTACAGTGATCACCCATTTTCTGCCCACAATCTTTTTCATCGAAATCCCAGTCATATGAGTCGAGTCCATGCATGCTACGATCACGGTATGAATTTGTAGGTGAAATATTTTTTTATAGATTTTAGATTAGGTCATTCCCTGTCCATAATGCTAAATTAAAGGAGTTAAATATAAATATTAATAGGAAACAGAAGAGAAATGTACAGTGATCACCCATTTTGTGCCCACAATCTTTTTCCTCGAAATCCCAGTCATATGAGTCGAGTCCATGCATGCTACGATCATGGTATGAATTTGTAGGTAAAATATTTTTTTGTAGATTTTAGATTATGTCATTACCTGTCCATAATACTAAATTAAAGAAGTTAAATATAAATATAAATAGGAAACAGAAGAGGAATGTACAGTGATCACCCATTTTGTGCCCCCAATCTTTTTCATTGAAATGCAGGTCATATGAGTCGAGTCCATGCATGCTACGATCACGGTATGAATTTGAAGGCAAAATATTTTTTTGTAGATTTTAGATTAGGTCTTTCCCTGTCCATAATGCTAAATTAAAGAAGTTAAATATAAATATAAATAGCAAACAGAAGAGAAATGTAAAGTGATCACCCATTTTGTGCCCACTATCTTTTTCATCGAAATCCCAGTCATATGAGTCGAGTCCATGCATGCTACGATCCCGGTATGAATTTGAAGGCAAAATATTTTTTGTAGATTTTAGATTAGGTCTTTCCCTGTCCTTAATGCTAAATTAAAGAAGTTAAATATAAATATAAATAGGAAACAGAAGAGAAATGTACAGTGATCACCCATTTTGTGCCCACAATCTTTTTCATCGAAATCCCAGTCATATGAGTCGAGTCCATGCATGCTACGATCACGGTATAAATTTGAAGGCAAAATATTTTTTTGTAGATTTTAGATTAGGTCAGTCCCTGTCCATAATACTAAATTAAAGAAGTTAAATATAAATATAAATAGGAAACAGAAGAGAAATGTACAGTGATCACCCATTTTGAGCCCACAATCTTTTTCATCGAAATCCCAGTGATATGAGTCGAGTCCATGCATGCTACGATCATAGTATGAATTTGAAGGTAAAATATTTTTTTGTAGATTTTAGATTACGTCTTTCCCTGTCTTTATGCTAAATTAAAGAAGTTAAATATAAATATAAATAGGAAACAGAAGAGAAATGTACAGTGATCACCCATTTTGTGCCCACAATCTTTTTCATCGAAATACCAGTAACATGAGTCGAGTCCATGCATGCTACGATCACGGTATGAATTTGCAAGTAAAATATTTTTTTGTAGATTTTAGATTAGGTCTTTCCCTTTCCATAATGCTAAATTAAAGAAGTTAAATATAAATATAAATAGGAAACAGAAGAGAAATGTACAGTGATCACCCATTTTCTGCCCACAATCTTTTTCATCGAAATCCCAGTCATATGAGTCGAGTCCATGCATGCTACGATCACGGTATGAATTTGAAGGCAAAATATTTTTTTGCAGATTTTAGATTGTCTTTCCCTGTCCATAATGCTAAATTAAAGAAGTTAAATATAAATATAAATAGGAAACAGAAGAGAAATGTACAGTGATCACCCATTCCGTGCCAACAATCTTTTTCATCGAAATCCCAGTCATATGAGTCGAGTCCATGCATGCTACGATCACGGTATGAATTTGTAGGTAAAATATTTTTTTGTAGATTTTAGATTAGGTCTTTCCCTGTCCTTAATGCTAAATTAAAGAAGTTAAATATAAATATAAATAGGAAACAGAAGAGGAATGTACAGTGATCACCCATTTTGTGCCCACAATCTTTTTCATTGAAATGCAGGTCATATGAGTCGAGTCCATGCATGCTACGATCACAGTATGAATTTGAAGGCAAAATATTTTTTTGTAGATTTTAGATTAGGTCTTTCCCTGTCCATAATGCTAAATTAAAGAAGTTAAATATAAATATAAATAGGAAACAGAAGAGAAATGTAAAGTGATCACCCATTTTGTGCCCACTATCTTTTTCATCGAAATCCCAGTCATATGAGTCGGGTCCATGCATGCTACGATCCCGGTATGAATTTGAAGGCAAAATATTTTTTTGTAGATTTTAGATTAGGTCTTTCCCTGTCCTTAATGCTAAATTAAAGAAGTTAAATATAAATATAAATAGGAAACAGAAGAGAAATATACAGTGATCACCCATTTTGTGCCCACAACCTTTTTCATCGAAATCCCAGTCATATGAGTCGAGTCCATGCATGCTACAATCACGGTATAAATTTGAAGGCAAAATATTTTGTTGTAGATTTTAGATTAGGTCATTCCCTGTCCATAATACTAAATTAAAGAAGTTACATATAAATATAAATAGGAAACAGAAGAGAAATGTACAGTGATCACCCATTTTGTGCCCACAATCTTTTTCATCGAAGTACCAGTCACATGAGTCGAGTCCATGCATGCTACGATCACGGTATGAATTTGCAAGTAAAATATTTTTTTGTAGATTTTAGATTAGGTCTTTCCCTGTCCATAATGCTAAATTAAAGAAGTTAAATATAAATATAAATAGGAAACAGAAGAGAAATGTACAGTGATCACCCATTTCGTGCCAACAATCTTTTTCATCGAAATCCCAGTCATATGAGTCGAGTCCATGCATGCTACGATCACGGTATGAATTTGTAGGTAAAATATTTTTTGTAGATTTTAGATTAGGTCTTTCCCTGTCCTTAATGCTAAATTAAAGAAGTTAAATATAAATATAAATAGGAAACAGAAGAGGAATGTACAGTGATCACCCATTTTGTGCCCACAATCTTTTTCATTGAAATGCAGGTCATATGAGTCGAGTCCATGCATGCTACGATCACAGTATGAATTTGAAGGCAAAATATTTTTTTGTAGATTTTAGATTAGGTCTTTCCCTGTCCATAATGCTAAATTAAAGAAGTTAAATATAAATATAAATAGGAAACAGAAGAGAAATGTAAAGTGATCACCCATTTTGTGCCCACTATCTTTTTCATCGAAATCCCAGTCATATGAGTCGAGTCCATGCATGCTACGATCCCGGTATGAATTTGAAGGCAAAATATTTTTTTGTAGATTTTAGATTAGTTATTTCCCTGTCCTTAATGCTAAATTAAAGGAGTTAAATATAAATATAAATAGTAAACAGAAGAGAAATGTACAGTGATCACCCATTTTGTGCCCACAATCTTTTTCATCGAAATCCCAGTCATATGAGTCGAGTCCTTGCATGCTACGATCACGGTATGAAATTGTAGGTAAAATATTGTTTTGTAGATTTTAGATTAGGTCATTCCCTGTCCATAATGCTAAATTAAAGAAGTTAAATATAAATATAAATAGGAAACAGAAGAGAAATGTACAGTGATCACCCATTTTCTGCCCACAATCTATTTCATCGAAATCCCAGTCATATGAGTCGAGTCCATGCATGCTACGATCACGGTATAAATTTGAAGGCAAAATATTTTGTTGTAGATTTTAGACTAGGTCATTCCCTGTCCATAATACTAAATTAAAGAAGTTACATATAAATATAAATAGGAAACAGAAGAGAAATGTACAGTGAACACCCATTTTGTGCCCACAATCTTTTTCATCGAAGTACCAGTCACATGAATCGAGTCCATGCATGCTACGATCACGGTATGAATTTGCAAGTAAAATATTTTTTTGTAGATTTTAGATTAGGTCTTTCCCTGTCCATAATGCTAAATTAAAGAAGTTAAATATAAATATAAATAGGAAAAAGAAGAGAAATGTACAGTGATCACCCATTTTGTGCCACAGTATCTTTTTCATCGAAATCCCAGTCATATGAGTCGAGTCCATGCATGCTATGATCACGGTATGAATTTGTAGGTAAAATATTTTTTGTAGATTTTAGATTAGGTCTTTCCCTGTCCATAATGCTAAATTAAAGAAGTTAAATATAACTATAAATAGGAAACAGAAAAGAAATGTACAGTGATCACCCATTTTGTGCCCACTATCTTTTTCATCGAAATCCCAGTCATATGAATCGAGTCCATGCATGCTACGATCACGGTATGAATTTGTAGGTAAAATATTTTTTTGTAGATTTTAGATTAGGTCTTTCCCTGTCCATAATGCTAAATTAAAGAAGTTAAATATAAATATAAATAAGAAACAGAACAGAAATGTACAGTGAACACCCATTTTGGACCCACAATCTTTTTCATCGAATTCCCAGTCATATGAGTCGAGTCCATGCATGCTACGATCATGGTATGAATTTGTAGGTAAAATATTTCTTTGTAGATTTTTGATTAGGTCTTTCCCTGTCCATAATGCTAAATTAAAGAAGTTAAATATAACTATAAATAGGAAACAGAAAAGAAATGTACAGTGATCACCCATTTTGTGCCCACTATCTTTTTCATCGAAATCCCAGTCATATGAATCGAGTCCATTCATGCTACGATCACGGTATGAATTTGTAGGTAAAATATTTTTTTGTAGATTTTAGATTAGGTCTTTCCCTGTCCATAATGCTAAATTAAAGAAGTTAAATATAAATATAAATAAGAAACAGAACAGAAATGTACAGTGAACACCCATTTTGGGCCCACAATCTTTTTCATCGAATTCCCAGTCATATGAGTCGAGTCCATGCATGCTACGATCATGGTATGAATTTGTAGGTAAAATATTTTTTTGTAGATTTTAGATTAGGTCATTCCCTGTCCATAATACTAAATTAAAGAATTTAAATATAAATATAAATAGGAAACAGAAAAGGAATGTACAGTGATCACCCATTTTGTGCCCACAATCTTTTTCATTGAAATCCAGGTCATATGAGTCGAGTCCATGCATGCTACGATCACGGTATGAATTTGAAGGCAAAATATTTTTTTGTAGATTTTAGATTAGGTCTTTCCCTGTCCATAATGCTAAATTAAAGAAGTTAAATATAAATATAAATAGGAAAAAGAAGAGAAATGTACAGTGATCACCCATTTTGTGCCCACAATCTTTTTCAACAAAATCCCAGTCATATGATTCGAGTCCATGCATGCTATGATCACGGTATGAATTTGTAGGTAAAATATTTTTTGTAGATTTTAGATTAGGTCTTTCCCTGTCCATAATGCTAAATTAAAGAAGTTAAATATAAATATAAATAAGAAACAGAACAGAAATGTACAGTGAACACCCATTTTGGGCCCACAATCTTTTTCATCGAATTCCCAGTCATATGAGTCGAGTCCATGCATGCTACGATCATGGTATGAATTTGTAGGTAAAATATTTCTTTGTAGATTTTTGATTAGGTCTTTCCCTGTCCATAATGCTAAATTAAAGAAGTTAAATATAAATATAAATAGGGAACAGAAGAGAAATGTACAGTGATCACCCATTTTGTGCCCACAATGTTTTTCATCGATATCCCAGTCATATGAGTCGAGTCCATGCATGCTACGATCACGGTATGAATTTGTAGGTAAAATATTTTTTGTTGATTTTAGATTAGTTCTTTCCCTGTCCATAATGCTAAATTAAAGAAGTTAAATATAAATATAAATAAGAAACAGAACAGAAATGTACAGTGAACACCCATTTTGGACCCACAATCTTTTTCATCGAATTCCCAGTCATATGAGTCGAGTCCATGCATGCTACGATCATGGTATGAATTTGTAGGTAAAATATTTCTTTGTAGATTTTTGATTAGGTCTTTCCCTGTCCATAATGCTAAATTAAAGAAGTTAAATATAAATATAAATAGGGAACGGAAGAGAAATATACAGTGATCACCCATTTTGTGCCCACAATCTTTTTCAACAAAATCCCAGTCATATGATTCGAGTCCATGCATGCTATGATCACGGTATGAATTTGTAGGTAAAATATTTTTTGTAGATTTTAGATTAGGTCTTTCCCTGTCCATAATGCTAAATTAAAGAAGTTAAATATAAATATAAATAAGAAACAGAACAGAAATGTACAGTGAACACCCATTTTGGGCCCACAATCTTTTTCATCGAATTCCCAGTCATATGAGTCGAGTCCATGCATGCTACGATCATGGTATGAATTTGTAGGTAAAATATTTCTTTGTAGATTTTTGATTAGGTCTTTCCCTGTCCATAATGCTAAATTAAAGAAGTTAAATATAAATATAAATAGGGAACAGAAGAGAAATGTACAGTGATCACCCATTTTGTGCCCACAATGTTTTTCATCGATATCCCAGTCATATGAGTCGAGTCCATGCATGCTACGATCACGGTATGAATTTGTAGGTAAAATATTTTTTGTAGATTTTAGATTAGTTCTTTCCCTGTCCATAATGCTAAATTAAAGAAGTTAAATATAAATATAAATAAGAAACAGAAGAGAAATATACAGTGATCACCCATTTTGTGCCCACAATCTTTTTCCTCGAAATCCCAGTCATATGAGTCGAGTCCATTCATGCTACGATCACGGTATGAATTTGTAGGTAAAATATTTTTTTATAGATTTTAGATTAGGTCTTTCCCTGTCCATAATGCTAAATTAAAGAAGTTAAATATAACTATAAATAGGAAACAGAAGTGAAATGTACAGTGATCACCCATTTTGTGCCCACTATCTTTGTCATCGAAATCCCAGTCATATGGGTCGAGTCCATGCATGCTACGATCACGGTATGAACTTGTAGGTAAAATATTTTTTTGTAGATTTTAGATTAGGTCATTCCCTGTCCATAATGCTAAATTAAAGAAGTTAAATATAAATATAAATAGTAAACAGAAGAGAAATGTACAGTGATCACCCATTTTGAGCCCACAAACTTTTTCATCGAAATCCCAGTCATATGAGTCGAGTCCATGCATGCTACGATCACGGTATGAATTTGAAGTCAAAATATTTTTTTGTAGATTTTAGATTAGGTCCATCCCTGTCCTTAATGCTAAATTAAAGAAGTTAAATATAAATATAAATAGGAAACAGAAGAGAAATGTACAGTGATCACCCATTTTGTGCCCACAATCTTTTTCATCAAAATCCCAGTCATATGAATCGAGTCCATGCATGCTACGATCACGGTATGAATTTGTAGGTAAAATATTTTTTTGTAGATTTTAGATTAGGTCTTTCCCTGTCCATAATGCTAAATTAAAGAAGTTAAATATAAATATAAATAAGAAACAGAAGAGAAATGTACAGTGAACACCCATTTTGTGCCCACAATATTTTTCATCGAAATCCCAGTCATATGAGTCGAGTCCATGCATGCTACGATCACGGTATAAATATTTTGGTAAAATATTTTTTTGTAGATTTTAGATTAGGTCTTTCCATGTCCATAATGCTAAATTAAAGAAGTTAAATATAAATATAAATAGGAAACAGAAGAGAAATGTACAGTGATCACCCATTTTGTGCCCACAATCTTTTTCATCGAAATCCCAGTCATATGAGTCGAGTCCATGCTACTACGATCACGGTATGAATTTGTAGGTAAAATATTTTTTGTAGATTTTAGATTAGGTCTTTCCCTGTCCATAATGCTGAATTAAAGAAGTTAAATATAACTATAAATAGGAAACAGAAGAGAAATATACAGTGATCACCCATTTCGTGCCCACTATCTTTTTCATCGAAATCCCAGTCATATGAGTCGAGTCCATGCATGCTACGATCAAGTTATGAATTTGTAGGTAAAATATTTTTTTGTAGATTTTAGATTAGGTCTTTCCCTCTCCATAATGCTAAATTAAAGAAGTTAAATATAAATATACATAGGAAACAGAAGAGAAATGTACAGTGATCACCCATTTTGTCCCCACAATCTTTTTCATTGAAATCCCAGTCATATGAGTCGAGTCCATGCATGCTACGATCACGGTATGAATTTGCAGGTAAAATATTTTTTTGTAGATTTAGTTTAGTTCTTACCGTGTCCATTATGCTAAATTAAAGAAGATAAATATAAATAGGAAACAGAAGAGAAATGTACAGTGATCACCCATTTTGTGCCCACAATCTTTTTCATCGAAATCCCAGTCATATGAGTCGAGTCCATGCATGCTACGATCATGGTATGAATTTGAAGGTAAAACATTTTTTCTAGATTTTAGATTAGGTCTTTCCCTGTCCTTAATGCTAAATTAAAGAAGTTAAATATAAATATATATATAGTAAACAGAAGAGAAATGTACAGTGATCACACATTTTGTGCCCACAATCTTTTTCATCGAAATCCCAGTCATATGTGTCGAGTCCATGCATGCTACGATCACGGTATAAATTTGAAGGCAAAATATTTTTTTGTAGATTTTTGATTAGGTCTTTCCCTGTCCTTAATGCTAAATTAAAGAAGTTAAATATAAATATAAATAGTAAACAGCAGGGAAATGTACAGTGATCACCCATTTTGTGCCCACAATCTTTTTCATCGAAATCCCAGTCATATGAGTCGAGTTCATGCATGCTACGATCACGGTATGAATTTGTAGGTAAAATATTTTTTTGTAGATTTTAGATTAGGTCTTTCCCTGTCCTTAATGCTAAATTAAAGAAGTTAAATATAAATATAAATAGGAAACAGAAGAGGAATGTACAGTGATCACCCATTTTGTGCCCACAATCTTTTTCATTGAAATGCAGGTCATATGAGTCGAGTCCATGCATGCTACGATCACGGTATGAATTTGAAGGCAAAATATTTTTTTGTAGATTTTAGATTAGGTCTTTCCCTGTCCATAATGCTAAATTAAAGAAGTTAAATATAAATATAAATAGGAAACAGAAGAGAAATGTAAAGTGATCACCCATTTTGTGCCCACTATCTTTTTCATCGAAATCCCAGTCATATGAGTCGAGTCCATGCATGCTACGATCCCGGTATGAATTTGAAGGCAAAATATTTTTTTGTAGATTTTAGATTAGGTCTTTCCTGTCCTTAATGCTAAATTAAAGAAGTTAAATATAAATATAAATAGGAAACAGAAGAGAAATGTACAGTGATCACCCATTTTGTGCCCACAACCTTTTTCATCGAAATCCCAGTCATATGAGTCGAGTCCATGCATGCTACGATCACGGTATAAATTTGAAGGCAAAATATTTTGTTGTAGATTTTAGATTAGGTCATTCCCTGTCCATAATACTAAATTAAAGTAGTTACATATAAATATAAATAGGAAACAGAAGAGAAATGTACAGTGAACACCCATTTCGTGCCCACAATCTTTTTCATCGAAATCCCAGTCATATGAGTCGTGTCCATGCATGCTACGATCACGGTATGAATTTGAAGGCAAAATATTTTTTTGTAGATTTTAGATTGTCTTTCCCTGTCCATAATGCTAAATTAAAGAAGTTAAATATAAATAGGAAACAGAAGAGAAATGTACAGTGATCACCCATTTTGTGCCCACAATCTTTTTCATCGAAATCCCAGTCATATGAGTCGAGTCCATGCATGCTACGATCACGGTATGAATTTGAAGGTAAAACATTTTTTTCTAGATTTTAGATTAGGTCTTTCCCTGTCCATAATGCTAAATTAAAGAAGTTTAATTTAATATAAATAGGAAACAGAAGAGAAATGTACAGTGATCACCCATTTTGTGCCCACAATCTTTTTCATCGAAATCCCAGTCATATGACTCGAGTCCATGCATGCTACGATCACGGTATGAATTTGTAGGTAAAATATTTTTTTGTAGATTTTAGATTAGGTCATTCCCTGTCCATATAGCTAAATTAAAGAAGTTAAATAAATATAAATAGGAAACAGAAGAGAAATGTACAGTGATCACCCATTTTAGGCCCACTATCTTTTTCATCGAAATCCCAGTCATATGAGTCGAGTCCATGCATGCTACGATCATGGTATGTATTTGTAGGTAAAATATTTTTTTGTAGATTTTAGATTAGGTCATTACCTGTCCATAATACTAAATTAAAGAAGTCAAATATAAATATAAATAGGAAACAGAAGAGGAATGTACAGTGATCACCCATTTTGTGCCCACAATCTTTTTCATTGAAATGCAGGTCATATGAGTCGAGTCCATGCATGCTACGATCACGGTATGAATTTGAAGGCAAAATATTTTTTTTTAGATTTTAGATTAGGTCTTTCCCTGTCCATAATGCTAAATTAAAGAAGTTAAATATAAATATAAATAGGAAAAAGAAGAGAAATGTACAGTGATCACCCATTTTGTGCCACAGTATCTTTTTCATCGAAATCCCAGTCATATGAGTCGAGTCCATGCATGCTATGATCACGGTATGAATTTGTAGGTAAAATATTTTTTGTAGATTTTAGATTAGGTCTTTCCCTGTCCATAATGCTAAATTAAAGAAGTTAAATATAACTATAAATAGGAAACTGAAAAGAAATGTACAGTGATCACCCATTTTGTGCCCACTATCTTTTTCATCGAAATCCCAGTCATATGAATCGAGTCCATGCATGCTACGATCACGGTATGAATTTGTAGGTAAAATATTTTTTTGTAGATTTTAGATTAGGTCTTTCCCTGTCCATAATGCTAAATTAAAGAAGTTAAATATAAATATAAATAAGAAACAGAACAGAAATGTACAGTGAACACCCATTTTGGGCCCACAATCTTTTTCATCGAATTCCCAGTCATATGAGTCGAGTCCATGCATGCTACGATCATGGTTTGAATTTGTAGGTAAAATATTTTTTTGTAGATTTTAGATTAGGTCTTTCCCTGTCCATAATGCTAAATTAAAGAAGTTAAATATAAATATAAATAGGGAACAGAAGAGAAATGTACAGTGATCACCCATTTTGTGCCCACAATGTTTTTCATCGATATCCCAGTCATATGAGTCGAGTCCATGCATGCTACGATCACGGTATGAATTTGTAGGTAAAATATTTTTTGTAGATTTTAGATTAGTTCCTTCCCTGTCCATAATGCTAAATTAAAGAAGTTAAATATAACTATAAATAGGAAACAGAAGTGAAATGTACAGTGATCACCCATTTTGTGCCCACTATCTTTGTCATCGAAATCCCAGTCATATGGGTCGAGTCCATGCATGCTACGATCACGGTATGAACTTGTAGGTAAAATATTTTTTGTAGATTTTAGATTAGGTCTTTCCCTGTCCATAATGCTAAATTAAAGGAGTTAAATATAAATATAAATAGGAAACAGAAGAGAAATGTACAGTGATCACCCATTTTGTGCCCACAATCTTTTTCATCAAAATCCCAGTCATATGAATCGAGTCCGTGCATGCTACGATCACGGTATGAATTTGTAGGTAAAATATTTTTTTGTAGATTTTAGATTAGGTCTTTCCCTGTCCATAATGCTAAATTAAAGAAGTTAAATATAAATATAAATAAGAAACAGAAGAGAAATGTACAGTGAACACCCATTTTGTGCCCACAATCTTTTTCATCGAAATCCCAGTCATATGAGTCGAGTCCATGCATGCTACGATCACGGTATAAATATGTTGGTAAAATATTTTTTTGTAGATTTTAGATTAGGTCTTTCCATGTCCATAATGCTAAATTAAAGAAGTTAAATATAAATATAAATAGGAAACAGAAGAGAAATGTACAGTGATCACCCATTTTGTGCCCACAATCTTTTTCATTGAAATCCCAGTCATATGAGTCGAGTCCATGCAAGCTACGATCACGGTATGAATTTGCAGGTAAAATATTTTTTTGTAGATTTAGTTTAGGTCTTACCGTGTCCATTATGCTAAATTAAAGAAGTTAAATATAAATAGGAAACAGAAGAGAAATGTACAGTGATCACCCATTTTGTGCCCACAATCTTTTTCATCGAAATCCCAGTCATATGAGTCGAGTCCATGCATGCTACGATCACGGTATGAATTTGAAGGTAAAACATTTTTTTCTAGATTTTAGATTAGGTCTTTCCCTGTCCTTAATGCTAAATTAAAGAAGTTAAATATAAATATAAATAGTAAACAGAAGAGAAATGTACAGTGATCACACATTTTGTGCCCACAATCTTTTTCATCGAAATCCCAGTCATATGTGTCGAGTCCATGCATGCTACGATCACGGTATAAATTTGAAGGCAAAATATTTTTTTGTAGATTTTTGATTAGGTCTTTACCTGTCCTTAATGCTAAATTAAAGAAGTTAAATATAAATATAAATAGTAAACAGCAGGGAAATGTACAGTGATCACCCATTTTGTGCCCACAATCTTTTTCATTGAAATGCAGGTCATATGAGTCGAGTCCATGCATGCTACGATCACGGTATGAATTTGAAGGCAAAATATTTTTTTGTAGATTTTAGATTAGGTCTTTCCCTGTCCATAATGCTAAATTAAAGAAGTTAAATATAAATATAAATAGGAAACAGAAGAGAAATGTAAAGTGATCACGCATTTTGTGCCCACTATCTTTTTCATCGAAATCCCAGTCATATGAGTCGAGTCCATGCATGCTACGATCCCGGTATGAATTTGAAGGCAAAATATTTTTTTGTAGATTTTAGATTAGGTCTTTCCTGTCCTTAATGCTAAATTAAAGAAGTTAAATATAAATATAAATAGGAAACAGAAGAGAAATGTACAGTGATCACCGATTTTGTGCCCACAACCTTTTTCATCGAAATCCCAGTCATATGAGTCGAGTCCATGCATGCTACGATCACGGTATAAATTTGAAGGCAAAATATTTTGTTGTAGATTTTAGATTAGGTCATTCCCTGTCCATAATACTAAATTAAAGAAGTTACATATAAATATAAATAGGAAACAGAAGAGAAATGTACAGTGATCATCCATTTTGTGCCCACAATCTTTTTCATCGAAGTACCAGTCACATGAGTCGAGTCTATGCATGCTACGATCACGGTATGAATTTGCAAGTAAAATATTTTTTTGTAGATTTTAGATTAGGTCTTTCCCTTTCCATAATGCTAAATTAAAGAAGTTAAATATAAATATAAATAGGAAACAGAAGAGAAATGTACAGTGATCACCCATTTCGTGCCCACAATCTTTTTCATCGAAATCCCAGTCATATGAGTCGAGTCCATGCATACTACGATCACGGCATGAATTTGTAGGTAAAATATTTTTTTGTAGATTTTAGATTGTCTTTCCCTGTCCATAATGCTAAATTAAAGAAGTTAAATATAAATATAAATAGGAAACAGAAGAGAAATGTACAGTGATCACCCATTTCGTGCCCACAATCTTTTTCATCGAAATCCCAGTCATATGAGTTGTGTCCATGCATGCTACGATCACGGTATGAATTTGAAGGCAAAATATTTTTTTGTAGATTTTAGATTGTCTTTCCCTGTCCATAATGCTAAATTAAAGAAGTTAAATATAAATAGGAAACAGAAGAGAAATGTACAGTGATCACACATTTTGTGCCCACAATCTTTTTCATCGAAATCCCAGTCATATGAGTCGAGTCCATGCATGCTACGATCACGGTATGAATTTGAAGGTAAAACATTTTTTTCTAGATTTTAGATTAGGTCTTTCCCTGTCCATAATGCTAAATTAAAGAAGTTAAATTTAATATAAATAGGAAACAGAAGAGAAATGTACAGTGATCACCCATTTTGTGCCCACAATCTTTTTCATCGAAATCGCAGTCATATGATTCGAGTCCATGCATGCTACGATCACGGTATGAATTTGTAGGTAAAATATTTTTTTGTAGATTTTAGATTAGGTCATTCCCTGTCCATATAGCTAATTTAAAGAAGTTAAATAAATATAAATAGGAAACAGAAGAGAAATGTACAGTGATCACCCATTTTAGGCCCACTATCTTTTTCATCGAAATCCCAGTCATATGAGTCGAGTCCATGCATGCTACGATCACGGTATAAATTTGAAGGCAAAATATTTTTTTGTAGATTTTAGATTAGGTCTTTCCCTGTCCTTAATGCTTAATTACAAAAGGTAAATATAAATATAAATAATAAACAGGAGAGAAATGTACAGTGATCACCCCATTGTGCCCACAATCTTTTTCATCGAAATCCCAGTCATATGAGTCAAGTCCATGCATGCTACGATCACGGTATGAATTTGTAGGTAAAATATTTTTTGTATATTTTAGATTAGGTCTTTCCCTGTCCATAATGCTAAATTAAAGAAGTTAAATATGAATAGGAAACAGAAGAGAAATGTACAGTGATCACCCATTTTGTGCCCGCTACCTTTTTCATTGAAATCCCAGTCATATAAGTCGAGTCCATGCATGCTACGATCACGGTATGAATTTGCAGGTAAAATATTTTTTTGTAGATTTAGTTTAGGTCTTACCGTGTCCATAATGCTAAATTAACGAAGTTAAATATAAATAGGAAACAGAAGAGAAATGTACAGTGATCACCCATTTTGTGCCCACAATCTTTTTCATTGAAATCCCAGTCATATGGGTCGAATCCATGCATGCTACGATCACGGTATGAATTTGAAGGTAAAACATTTATTTCTAGATTTTAGATTAGGTCTTTCCCTGTCCATAATGCTAAATTAAAGAAGTTAAATTTAATATAAATAGGAAACAGAAGAGAAATGTACAGTGATCACCCATTTTGTGCCCACAATCTTTTTCATCGAAATCCCAGTCATATGAGTCGAGTCCATGCATGCTACGATCACGGTATGAATTTGTAGGTAAAATATTTTTTTGTAGATTTTAGATTAGGTCATTCCCTGTCCATAATGCTAAATTAAAGAAGTTAAATATAAATATAAATAGGAAACAGAAGAGAAATGTACAGTGATCACCCATTTTGTGCCCACAAACTTTTTCATTGAAATCTCAGTATCATGAGTCGAGTCCATGCATGCTACGATCACGGTATGAATTTGAAGGCAAAATATTTTTTTGTAGATTTTAGATTAGGTCTTTCCCTGTCCATAATGGAAAATTAAAGAAGTTAAATATAAATATCAATAGGAAACAGAAGAGAAATATACAGTGATCACCCATTTTGTGCCCACAATCTTTTTCATCGAAATCCCAGTCATATGAGTCGAGTCCATGCATGCTACGATCACGGTATAAATTTGAAGGCAAAATATTTTTGTGTAGATTTTAGATTAGGTCCTTCCCTTTCCTTAATGCTAAATTAAAGAAGTTAAATATAAATATAAATAGTAAACAGAAGAGAAATGTACAGTGATCACCCATTTTGTGCCCACCATCTTTTTCATCGAAATCCCAGTCATATGAGTCGAGTGCATGCATTGCTACGATCACGGTATGAATTTTTAGGTAAAATATTTTTTTGTAGATTTTAGATTAGGTCTTTCCCTGTCCATAATGCTAAATTAAAGAAGTTAAATATAAATGTAAATCGGAAACAGAAGAGAAATGTACAGTGATCACACATTTTGTGCCCACAATCTTTTTCATCGAAATCCCAGTCATATGAGTCGAGTCCATGCATGCTACGATCACGGTATGAATTTGAAGGCAAAATATTTTTTTGTAGATTTTAGATTAGGTCTTTCCCTGTCCATAATGCTAAATTAAAGAAGTTAAATATAACTATAAATAGGACAGTGAAGAGAAATGTACAGTGATCACCCATTTTGTGCCCACTATCTTTTTCATCGAAATCCAAGTCATATGAGTCGAGTCCATGCATGCTACGATCACGGCATGAACTTGTAGGTAAAATATTTTTTTGTAGATTTTAGATTAGGTCATTCCCTGTCCATAATGCTAAATTAAAGAAGTTAAATATAAATATAAATAGGAAACAGAAGAGAAATGTACAGTGATCACCCATTTTGTGCCCACAATCTTTTTCATCAAAATTCCAGTCATATGAATCGAGTCCATGCATGCTACGATCACGGTGTGAATTTGTAGGTAAAATATTTTTTTGTAGATTTTAGATTAGGTCTTTCCCTGTCCATAATGCTAAATTAAAGAAGTTAAATATAAATATAAATAAGAAACAGAAGAGAAATGTACAGTGATCACCCATTTTCTGCCCACAATCTTTTTCATCGAAATCCCAGTCATATGAGTCGAGTCCATGCATGCTACGATCACGGTATGAATTTGTAGGTAAAATATTTTTTGTATATTTTAGATTAGGTCTTTCCCTGTACATAATGCTAAATTAAAGAAGTTAAATATAAATAGGAAACAGAAGAGAAATGTACAGTGATCACCCATTTTGCGCCCACAATCTTTTTCATCGAAATCCCAGTCATATGAGTCGAGTCCATGCATGCTACGATCACGGTATGAATTTGTAGGTAAAATATTTTTTTGTAGATTTTAGATTTGGTCTTTCCCGGTCCATAATGCTGAATTAAAGAAGTTAAATATAACTATAAATAGGAAACAGAAGAGAAATGTACAGTGATCACCCATTTTGTGCCCACTATCATTTTCATCGAAATCCCAGTCATATGAGTCGAGTCCATGCATGCTACGATCACGGTATGAAATTGTAGGTAAAATATTTTTTTGTAGATTTTAGATTAGGTCATTCCCTGTCCATGATGCTAAATTAAAGAAGTTAAATATAAACATAAATAAGAAACAGAAGAGAAATGTACAGTGATCTCCCATTTTGTGCCCACAATCTTTTTCATCGAAATCCCAGTCATATGAGTCGAGTCCATGCATGCTACGATCACGGTATGAATTTGTAGGTAAAATATTTTTTTGTAGATTTTAGATTACGTCTTACCCTGTCCATAATGCTAAATTAAAGAAGTTAAATATAAATATAAATAGGAAACAGAAGAGAAATGTACAGTGATCACCCATTTTGTGCCCACAATCTTTTTCATGGAAATCCCAGTCATATGAGTCGAGTCCATGCATGCTACGCTCAGGGTATGAATTTGAAGCTAAAATATTTTTTTGTAGATTTTAGATTAGGTCTTTCCCTGTCCATAATGCTAAATTAAAGAAGTTAAATATCAATATAAATAAGAAACTGAAGAGAAATGTACAGTGATCACCCATTTTGTGCCCACAATCTTTTTCATTGAAATCCCAGTCATATGAGTCGAGTCCATGCATGCTACGATCACGGTATGAATTTGCAGGTAAAATATTTTTTTGTAGATTTAGTTTAGGTCATACCGTGTCCATAATGCTAAATTAAAGAAGTTAAATATAAATACGAACAGAAGAGAAATCTACATTGATCACCCATTTTGTGCCCACAATCTTTTTCATCGAAATCCCAGTCATATGAGTCGAGTCCATGCATGCTACGATCACGGTATGAATTTGAAGGCAAAATATTTTTTGTAGATTTTAGATTAGGTCTTTCCCTGTCCATAATGCTAAATTAAAGAAGTTAAATATAACTATAAATAGGACAGTGAAGAGAAATGTACAGTGATCACCCATTTTGTGCCCACTATCTTTTTCATCGAAATCCCAGTCATATGAGTCGAGTCCATGCATGCTACGATCACGGTATGAATTTGTAGGTAAAATATTTTTTTAGAGATTTTAGATTAGGTCTTTCCCTGTCCATAATGATAAATTAAAGAAGTTAAATATAAATAGGAAACAGAAGAGAAATGTACAGTGATCACCCATTTTGTGCCAAAAATCTTTTTCATCGAAAGCCCAGTCATATGAGTCGAGTCCATGCATGCTACGATCACGGTATGAATTTGTAGGCAAAATATGTTTTTGTAGATTTTAGATTGTCTTTCCCTGTCCATAATGCTAAATTAAAGGAGTTAAATATAAATATAAATAGGAAACAGAAGAGAAATGTACAGTGATCACCCATTTTGTGCCCACAATCTTTTTCATCGAAATCGCAGTCATATGATTCGAGTCCATGCATGCTACGATCACGGTATGAATTTGTAGGTAAAATATTTTTTTGTAGATTTTAGATTAGGTCATTCCCTGTCCATATAGCTAATTTAAAGAAGTTAAATAAATATAAATAGGAAACAGAAGAGAAATGTACAGTGATCACCCATTTTAGGCCCACTATCTTTTTCATCGAAATCCCAGTCATATGAGTCGAGTCCATGCATGCTACGATCACGGTATAAATTTGAAGGCAAAATATTTTTTTGTAGATTTTAGATTAGGTCTTTCCCTGTCCTTAATGCTTAATTACAAAAGGTAAATATAAATATAAATAATAAACAGGAGAGAAATGTACAGTGATCACCCCATTGTGCCCACAATCTTTTTCATCGAAATCCCAGTCATATGAGTCAAGTCCATGCATGCTACGATCACGGTATGAATTTGTAGGTAAAATATTTTTTGTATATTTTAGATTAGGTCTTTCCCTGTCCATAATGCTAAATTAAAGAAGTTAAATATGAATAGGAAACAGAAGAGAAATGTACAGTGATCACCCATTTTGTGCCCGCTACCTTTTTCATTGAAATCCCAGTCATATAAGTCGAGTCCATGCATGCTACGATCACGGTATGAATTTGCAGGTAAAATATTTTTTTGTAGATTTAGTTTAGGTCTTACCGTGTCCATAATGCTAAATTAACGAAGTTAAATATAAATAGGAAACAGAAGAGAAATGTACAGTGATCACCCATTTTGTGCCCACAATCTTTTTCATCGAAATCCCAGTCATATGGGTCGAATCCATGCATGCTACGATCACGGTATGAATTTGAAGGTAAAACATTTATTTCTAGATTTTAGATTAGGTCTTTCCCTGTCCATAATGCTAAATTAAAGAAGTTAAATTTAATATAAATAGGAAACAGAAGAGAAATGTACAGTGATCACCCATTTTGTGCCCACAATCTTTTTCATCGAAATCCCAGTCATATGAGTCGAGTCCATGCATGCTACGATCACGGTATGAATTTGTAGGTAAAATATTTTTTTGTAGATTTTAGATTAGGTCATTCCCTGTCCATAATGCTAAATTAAAGAAGTTAAATATAAATATAAATAGGAAACAGAAGAGAAATGTACAGTGATCACCCATTTTGTGCCCACAAACTTTTTCATTGAAATCTCAGTATCATGAGTCGAGTCCATGCATGCTACGATCACGGTATGAATTTGAAGGCAAAATATTTTTTTGTAGATTTTAGATTAGGTCTTTCCCTGTCCATAATGGAAAATTAAAGAAGTTAAATATAAATATCAATAGGAAACAGAAGAGAAATATACAGTGATCACCCATTTTGTGCCCACAATCTTTTTCATCGAAATCCCAGTCATATGAGTCGAGTCCATGCATGCTACGATCACGGTATAAATTTGAAGGCAAAATATTTTTGTGTAGATTTTAGATTAGGTCCTTCCCTTTCCTTAATGCTAAATTAAAGAAGTTAAAGATAAATATAAATAGTAAACAGAAGAGAAATGTACAGTGATCACCCATTTTGTGCCCACCATCTTTTTCATCGAAATCCCAGTCATATGAGTCGAGTGCATGCATTGCTACGATCACGGTATGAATTTTTAGGTAAAATATTTTTTTGTAGATTTTAGATTAGGTCTTTCCCTGTCCATAATGCTAAATTAAAGAAGTTAAATATAAATGTAAATCGGAAACAGAAGAGAAATGTACAGTGATCACACATTTTGTGCCCACAATCTTTTTCATCGAAATCCCAGTCATATGAGTCGAGTCCATGCATGCTACGATCACGGTATGAATTTGAAGGCAAAATATTTTTTTGTAGATTTTAGATTAGGTCTTTCCCTGTCCATAATGCTAAATTAAAGAAGTTAAATATAACTATAAATAGGACAGTGAAGAGAAATGTACAGTGATCACCCATTTTGTGCCCACTATCTTTTTCATCGAAATCCAAGTCATATGAGTCGAGTCCATGCATGCTACGATCACGGCATGAACTTGTAGGTAAAATATTTTTTTGTAGATTTTAGATTAGGTCATTCCCTGTCCATAATGCTAAATTAAAGAAGTTAAATATAAATATAAATAGGAAACAGAAGAGAAATGTACAGTGATCACCCATTTTGTGCCCACAATCTTTTTCATCAAAATTCCAGTCATATGAATCGAGTCCATGCATGCTACGATCACGGTGTGAATTTGTAGGTAAAATATTTTTTTGTAGATTTTAGATTAGGTCTTTCCCTGTCCATAATGCTAAATTAAAGAAGTTAAATATAAATATAAATAAGAAACAGAAGAGAAATGTACAGTGATCACCCATTTTCTGCCCACAATCTTTTTCATCGAAATCCCAGTCATATGAGTCGAGTCCATGCATGCTACGATCACGGTATGAATTTGTAGGTAAAATATTTTTTGTATATTTTAGATTAGGTCTTTCCCTGTACATAATGCTAAATTAAAGAAGTTAAATATAAATAGGAAACAGAAGAGAAATGTACAGTGATCACCCATTTTGCGCCCACAATCTTTTTCATCGAAATCCCAGTCATATGAGTCGAGTCCATGCATGCTACGATCACGGTATGAATTTGTAGGTAAAATATTTTTTTGTAGATTTTAGATTTGGTCTTTCCCGGTCCATAATGCTGAATTAAAGAAGTTAAATATAACTATAAATAGGAAACAGAAGAGAAATGTACAGTGATCACCCATTTTGTGCCCACTATCATTTTCATCGAAATCCCAGTCATATGAGTCGAGTCCATGCATGCTACGATCACGGTATGAAATTGTAGGTAAAATATTTTTTTGTAGATTTTAGATTAGGTCATTCCCTGTCCATGATGCTAAATTAAAGAAGTTAAATATAAACATAAATAAGAAACAGAAGAGAAATGTACAGTGATCTCCCATTTTGTGCCCACAATCTTTTTCATCGAAATCCCAGTCATATGAGTCGAGTCCATGCATGCTACGATCACGGTATGAATTTGTAGGTAAAATATTTTTTTGTAGATTTTAGATTACGTCTTACCCTGTCCATAATGCTAAATTAAAGAAGTTAAATATAAATATAAATAGGAAACAGAAGAGAAATGTACAGTGATCACCCATTTTGTGCCCACAATCTTTTTCATGGAAATCCCAGTCGTATGAGTCGAGTCCATGCATGCTACGATCAGGGTATGAATTTGAAGCTAAAATATTTTTTTGTAGATTTTAGATTAGGTCTTTCCCTGTCCATAATGCTAAATTAAAGAAGTTAAATATCAATATAAATAAGAAACTGAAGAGAAATGTACAGTGATCACCCATTTTGTGCCCACAATCTTTTTCATTGAAATCCCAGTCATATGAGTCGAGTCCATGCATGCTACGATCACGGTATGAATTTGCAGGTAAAATATTTTTTTGTAGATTTAGTTTAGGTCATACCGTGTCCATAATGCTAAATTAAAGAAGTTAAATATAAATACGAACAGAAGAGAAATCTACATTGATCACCCATTTTGTGCCCACAATCTTTTTCATCGAAATCCCAGTCATATGAGTCGAGTCCATGCATGCTACGATCACGGTATGAATTTGAAGGCAAAATATTTTTTGTAGATTTTAGATTAGGTCTTTCCCTGTCCATAATGCTAAATTAAAGAAGTTAAATATAACTATAAATAGGACAGTGAAGAGAAATGTACAGTGATCACCCATTTTGTGCCCACTATCTTTTTCATCGAAATCCCAGTCATATGAGTCGAGTCCATGCATGCTACGATCACGGTATGAATTTGTAGGTAAAATATTTTTTTAGAGATTTTAGATTAGGTCTTTCCCTGTCCATAATGATAAATTAAAGAAGTTAAATATAAATAGGAAACAGAAGAGAAATGTACAGTGATCACCCATTTTGTGCCCACTATCTTTTTCATCGAAATCCAAGTCATATCAGTCGAGTCCATGCATGCTACGATCACGGTATGAACTTGTAGGTAAAATATTTTTTTGTAGATTTTAGATTAGGTCATTCCCTGTGCATAATGCTAAATTAAAGAAGTTAAATATAAATATAAATAGGAAACAGAAGAGAAATGTACAGTGATCACCCATTTTGTGCCCACAATCTTTTTCATCGAAATCCCAGTAATATGAGTCGAGTCCATGCATGCTACGATCACGGTATGAATTTGAATGCAAAATATTTTTTTGTAGATTTTAGATAAGGTCTTTCCCTGTCCATAATGCTAAATTAAAGAAGTTAAATATAACTATAAATAGGACAGTGAAGAGAAATGTACAGTGATCACCGATTTTGTGCCCACTATCATTTTCATCGAAATCCCAGTCATATGAGTCGAGTCCATGCAAGCTACGATCACGGTATGAATTTGTAGGTAAAATATTTTTTTGTAGATTTTAGATTAGGTCTTTCCCTGTCCATAATGTTAAATTAAAGAAGTTAAATATAAATATAAATAAGAAACAGAAGAAAAATATACAGTGAACACCCATTTTGTGCCCACAATCTTTTTCATCGAAATCCCAGTCATATGAGTCGAGTCCATGCATGCTACGATCACGGTTTAAATTTGAAGGCAAAATATTTTTGTGTAGATTTTAGATTAGGTCCTTCCCTGTCCATAATGCTAAATTAAAGTAGTTAAATATAAATATAAATAGGAAAGAGAAGAGAAATGTACAGTGATCACCCATTTTGTGCCCACAATCTTTTTCATCGAAATCCCAGTCATATGAGTCGAGTCCATGCATGCTACGATCACGTTATGAATTTGTAGGTAAAATATTTTTTTGTAGATTTTAGATTAGGTCTTTCCCTGTCCATAATGCTAAATTAAAGTAGTTAAATATAAATATAAATAGTAAACAGAAAAGAAATGTACAGTGATCACCCATTTTGTGCCCACTATCTTTTTCATCGAAATCCCAGTCATATGAGTCGAGTCCATGCATGCTACGATCACGGTATGAACTTGTAGGTAAAATATTTTTTTGTAGATTTTAGATTAGGTCATTCCCTGTCCATAATGCTAAATTAAAGAAGTTGGATATAAATATAAATAAGAAACAGAAGAGAAATGTACAGTGATCACCCATTTTGGGCCCACAATCTTTTTCATCGAAATCCCAGTCATATGAGTCGAGTCCATGCATGCTACGATCACGGTATGAATTTGAAGGCAAAATATTTTTTTGTAGATTTTAGATAAGGTCTTTCCCTGTCCATAATGCTAAATTAAAGAAGTTAAATATAACTATAAATAGGACAGTGAAGAGAAATGTACAGTGATCACCCATTTTGTGCGCACTATCATTTTCATTGAAATCCCAGTCATATGAGTCGAGTCCATGCATGCTACGATCACGGTATGAATTTGTAGGTAAAATAATTTTATGTAGATTTTAGATTAGGTCTTTCGCTGTCCATAATGTTAAATTAAAGAAGTTAAATATAAATATAAATAAGAAACAGTAGAAAAATATACAGTGAACACCCATTTTGTGCCCACAATCTTTTTCATCGAAATCCCAGTCATATGAGTCGAGTCCATGCATGCTACGATCACGGTATGAATTTGTAGGCAAAATATTTTTTTGTAGATTTTAGATTAGGTCTTTCCCTGTCCTTAATGCTAAATTACAAAAGGTAAATATAAATATAAATAATAAACAGGAGAGAAATGTACAGTGATCACCCATTTTGTGCCCACAATCTTTTTCATCGAAATCCCAGTCATATGAGTCGAGTCCATGCATGCTACGATCACGGTATGAATTTGAAGGCAAAATATTTTTTTGTAAATTTTAGATTAGGTCTTTCCCTGTCCATAATGCTAAATTAAAGAAGTTAAATATAACTATAAATAGGAAAGTGAAGAGAAATGTACAGTGATCACCCATTTTGTGCCCACTATCTTTTTCATCGAAATCCCAGTCATATGAGTCGAGTCCATGCATGCTACGATCACGGTATGAACTTGTAGGTAAAATATTTTTTTGTAGATTTTAGATTAGGTCATTCCCTGTCCATAATGCTATATTAAAGAAGTTAAATATAAATATAAATAAGAAACAGAAGAGAAATGTACAGTGATCAACCATTTTGTGCCCACAATCTTTTTCATCGAAATCCCAGTCATATGAGTCGAGTCCATGCATGCTACGATCACGGTATGAATTTGTAGGTAAAATATTTTTTGTAGATTTTAGATTAGGACTTTCCCTGTCCATAATGCTAAATTAAAGAAGTTAAATATAAATATCAATAGGAAACAGAAGAGAAATGTACAGTGATCACCCATTTTGTGCCCACTATCTTTTTCATCGAAATCCCATTCATATGAGTCGAGTCCATGCATGCTACGATCACGTTATGAATTTGTAGGTAAAATATTTTTTTGTAGATTTTAGATTAGGTCTTTCCCTGTCCATAATGCTAAATTAAAGAAGTTAAATATAAATATAAATAGGAAACAGAAGAGAAATGTACAGTGATCAACAATTTTGTGCCCACAATCTTTTTCATCGAAATCCCAGTCATATGAGTCGAGTCCATGCATGCTACGTTCACGGTATGAACTTGTAGGTAAAATATTTTTTTGTAGATTTTAGAATAGGTCATTCCCTGTCCATAATGCTAAATTAAAGAAGTTAAATATAAATGTAAATAAGAAACAGAAGAGAAATGTACAGTGATCACCCATTTTGTGCCCACAATCTTTTTCATCGAAATCCCAGTCATATGAGTCGAGTCCATGCATGCTACGATCACGGTATGAATTTGTAGGCAAAATATTTTTTTGTAGATTTTAGATTAGGTCTTTCCCTGTCCATAATGCTAAATTAAAGAAGTTAAATAAATATAAATAGGAAACAGAAGAGAAATGTACAGTGATCACCCATTTTATGCCCACTATCTTTTTCATCGAAATCCCAGTAATATGAGTCGTGTCCATGCATGCTACGATCACGGTATGAATTTGAAGGCAAAATATTTTTTTGTAGATTTTAGATTAGGTCTTTCCCTGTCCTTAATGCTAAATTACAAAAGGTAAATATAAATATAAATAATAAACAGGAGAGAAATGTACAGTGATCACCCATTTTGTGCCCACAATCTTTTTCATCGAAATCCCAGTCATATGAGTCGAGTCCATGCATGCTACGATCACGGTATGAATTTGTAGGTAAAATATTTTTTTGTAGATTTTAGATTAGGTCTTTCCCTTTCCTTAATGCTAAATTAAAGAAGTTAAATATAAATATAAATAGGAAAGAGAAGAGAAATGTACAGTGATCACCCATTTTGTGCCCACAAACTTTTTCATCGAAATCCCAGTCATATGAGTCGAGTCCATGCATGCTACGATCACGGTATGAATTTGTAGGTAAAATATTTTTTGTAGATTTTAGATTAGGTCTTTCCCTGTCCATAATGCTAAATTAAAGAAGTTAAATATAAATAGGAAACAGAAGAGAAATGTACAATGATCACCCATTTTGTACCCACTATCTTTTTCATCGAAATCCCAGTCATATCAGTCGAGTCTATGCATGCTACGATCACGGTATGAACTTGTAGGTAAAATATTTTTTTGTAGATTTTAGATTAGGTCATTCCCTGTCCATAATGCTAAATTAAAGAAGTTAAATATAAATATAAATAGGAAACAGAAGAGAAATGTACAGTGATCACCCATTTTGTGCCCACAATCTTTTTCATCGAAATCCCAGTAATATGAGTCGAGTCCATGCATGCTACCATCACAGTATAAATTTGAAGGCAAAATATTTTTTGTAGATTTTAGATTAGGTCATTCCCTGTCCATATTGCTAAATTAAAGAAGTTAAATAAATATAAATAGGAAACAGAAGAGAAATGTACAGTGATCACCCATTTTGTGCCCACTATCTTTTTCATCGAAATCCCAGTCATATGAGTCGAGTCCATGCATGCTACGATCACGGTATGAAATTGAAGGCAAAATATTTTTTTGTAGATTTTACATTAGGTCTTTCCATGTCCTTAATGCTAAATTAAAGAAGTTAAATATAAATATAAATAGGAAACAGAAGAGAAATGTACAGTGATCACCCATTTTGTGCCTACAATCATTTTCATCGAAATCCCAGTAATATGAGTCGAGTCCATGCTTGCTACGATCACGGTATGAATTTGAAAGCAAAATATTTTTTTGTAGATTTTAGATTAGGTCTTTCCCTGTCCATAATGAAAATTAAAGAAGTTAAATATAAATATCAATAGGAAACAGAAGAGAAATGTACAGTGAACACCCATTTTGTACCCACTATCTTTTTCATCGAAATCCCAGTCACATCAGTCGAGTCTATGCATGCTACGATCACGGTATGAACTTGTAGGTAAAATATTTTTTTGTGGATTTAGATTAGGTCATTCCCTGTCCAGAATGCTAAATTAAAGAAGTTAAATATAAATATAAACAGGAAACAGAAGAGAAATGTACAGTGATCACCCATTTTGTGCCCACAATCTTTTTCATCGAAATCCCAGTAATATGAGTCGAGTCCATGCATGCTACGATCACGGTATGAACTTGTAGGTAAAATATTTTTTTGTAGATTTTAGATTAGGTCTTTCCCTGTCCATAATGCAAAATTAAAGAAGTTAAATATAAATATCAATAGGAAACAGAAGAGAAATGTACAGTGAACACCCATTTTGTGCCCACAATCTTTTTCATCGAAATCCCAGTCATATGAGTCGAGTCTATGCATGCTACGATCACGGTATAAATTTGAAGGTAAAATATTTTTTTGTAGATTTTAGATTAGGTCTTTCCCTGTCCTTAATGCTAAATTAAAGAAGTTAAATATAAATATAAATAGTAAACAGAAGAGAAATGTACAGTGATCACACATTTTGTGCCCACAATCTTTTTCATCGAAATCCCAGTCATATGAGTCGAATCCATGCATGCTACGATCACGGTATGAATTTGTAGGTAAAATATTTTTTGCAGATTTTAGATTAGGTCATTCCCTGTCGATAATGCTAAATTAAAGAAGTTAAATATACATAGGAAAGAGAAGAGAAATGTACAGTGATCACCCATTTTGTACCCACAATCTTTTTCATCGAAATCCCAGTCATATGAGTCGAGTCCATGCATGCTACGATCACGGTATGAATTTGTAGGTAAAATATTTTTTGCAGATTTTAGATTAGGTCATTCCCTGTCGATAATGCTAAATTAAAGAAGTTAAATATAAATATAAATAGGAAACAGAAGAGAAATGTACAGTGATCACCCATTTTGGGCCCACAATCTTTTTCATCGAAATTCCAGGCATATGAGTCGAATCCATGCATGCTACGATCACGGTATGAATTTGTAGGTAAAATATTTTTTTGTAGATTTTAGATTAGGTCATTCCCTGTCCATAATGCTAAATTAAAGAAGTTAAATATAAATATAAATAGGAAACAGAAGAGAAATGTACAGTGATCACCCATTTTGTGTCCACAATCTATTTCATCGAAATCCCATGCATGCTACGATCACGGTATAAATTTGAAGGCAAAATATTTTTTTGTAGATTTTAGATTAGGTCTTTCCCTGTCCTTAATGCTAAATTAAAGAAGTTAAATATAAATATAAATAGTAAACAGAAGAGAAATGTACAGTGATCACCCATTTTGTGCCCACAATCTTTTTCATCGAAATCCCAGTCATATGAGTCGAATCCATGCATGCTACGATCACGATATGAATTTGAAGGCAAAATATTTTTTTATAGGTTTTAGATTAGGTCATTCCCTGTCCATAATGCTAAATTAAAGAAATTAAATATAAATAGGAAAGAGAAGAGAAATGTACAGTGATCACCCATTTTGTACCCACAATCTTTTTTATCGAAATCCCAGTCATAGGAATCGAGTCCATGCATGCTACGATCACGGTATGAATTTGTAGGTAAAATATTTTTTGTAGATTTTAGATTAGGGCTTTCCCTGTCCATAATGCTAAATTAAAGAAGTTAAATATAAATATAAATAGGAAACAGAAGAGAAATGTACAGTGATCACCCATTTTGTGCCCACAATCTATTTCATCAAAATCCCAGTCATATGAGTCGAGTCCATGCATGCTACGATCACGGTATGAATTTGAAGGCAAAATATTTTTTTGTAGATTTTAGATTATGTCTTTCCCTGTCCATAATGCTAAATTAAAGAAGTTAAATATAAATATAAATAGGAAACAGAAGAGAAATGTACAGTGATCACCCATTTTGTGCCCACTATCTTTTTTATCGAAATCCCAGTCATATTGGAGTCCATTCATGCTATGATCACGGTATGAATTTGAAGGCAAAATATTTTTTTATAGGTTTTAGATTAGGTCATTCCCTGTCGATAATGCTAAATTAAAGGAGTTAAATATAAATAGGAAAGAGAAGAGAAATGTACAGTGATCACCCATTTTGTACCCACTATCTTTTTCATCGAAATCCCAGTCATATGAGTCGAGTCCATGCATGCTACGATCACAGTATGAATTTCTAGGTAAAATATTTTTTGTACATTTTAGATTAGGTCTTTCCCTGTCCATAATGCTAAATGAAAGAAGTTAAATATAAATATAAATAGGAAACAGAAGTGGAATGTACAGTGATCACCCATTTTGTGCCCACAATCTTTTTCATTGAAATGCAGGTCATATGAGTCGAGTCCATGCATGCTACGATCACGGTATGAATTTGAAGGCAAAATATTTTTTTGTAGATTTTAGATTAGGTCTTTCCCTGTCCATAATGCTAAATTAAAGAAGTTAAATATAAATATAAATAGGAAACAGAAGAGAAATGTAAAGTGATCACCCATTTTGTGCCCACTATCTTTTTCATCGAAATCCCAGTCATATGAGTCGAGTCCATGCATGCTACGATCCCGGTATGAATTTGAAGGCAAAATATTTTTTTGTAGATTTTAGATTAGGTCTTTCCCTGTCCTTAATGCTAAATTAAAGAAGTTAAATATAAATATAAATAGGAAACAGAAGAGAAATGTACAGTGATCACCCATTTTGTGCCCACAATCTTTTTCATAGAAATCCCAGCCATATGAGTCGAGTCCATGCATGCTACGAACCCGGTATGAATTTGAAGGCAAAATATTTTTTTGTAGATTTTAGATTAGGTCTTTCCCTGTCCTTAATGCTAAATTAAAGAAGTTAAATATAAATATAAATAGGAAACAGAAAAGAAATGTACAGTGATCACCCATTTTGTGCCCACAATCTTTTTCATCGAAATCCCAGTCATATGAGTCGAGTCCATGCATGCTACGATCATAGTATGAATTTGAAGGGAAAATATTTTTTTGTAGATTTTAGATTACGTCTTTCCCTGTCTTTATGCTAAATTAAAAAAGTTAAATATAAATATAAATAGGAAACAGAAGAGAAATGTACAGTGATCACCCATTTTGTGCCCACAATCTTTTTCATCGAAATACCAGTCACATGAGTCGAGTCCATGCATGCTACGATCAAGGTATGAATTTGTAGGTAAAATATTTTTTTTAGATTTTAGATTAGGTCTTTCCCTGTCCATAATGCTAAATTAAAGAAGTTAAATATAAATATAAATAGGAAACAGAAGAGAAATGTACAGTGATCACCCATTTTGTGCCCACAATCTTTTTCATCGAAATCCCAGTCATATGAGTCGAGTCCATGCATGCTACGATCCCGGTATGAATTTGAAGGCAATATATTTTTTTGTAGATTTTAGATTACGTCCGTCCCTGTCCTTAATGCTAAATTAAAGAAGTTAAATATAAATATAAATAGGAAACAGAAGAGAAATGTACAGAGATCACCCATTTTGTGCCCACAATCTTTTTCATCGAAATCCCAGTCATATGAGTCGAGTCCATGCATGCTACGATCACGGTATGAATTTGTAGGTAAAATATTTTTTGTAGATTTTAGATTAGGCCTTTCCCTGTCCATAATGCTAAATTAAAGAAGTTAAATATAAATATAAATAGAAAACAGAAGAGAAATGTTCAGTGATCACCATTTGTGCCCACTATCTTTTTCATCGAAATCCCAGTCATATTCGAGTCCATTCATGCTATGATCACGATATGAATTTGAACGCAAAATATTTTTTTATAGGTTTTAGATTAGGTCATTCCCTGTCGATAATGCTAAATTAAAGGAGTTAAATATAAATAGGAAAGAGAAGAGAAATGTACAGTGATCACCCATTTTGTACCCACTATCTTTTTCATCGAAATCCCAGTCATATGAGTCGAGTCCATGCATTCTACGATCACACTATGAATTTCTAGGTAAAATACTTTTTGTAGATTTTAGATTAGGTCATTCCCTGTCCATAATGCTAAATTAAAGAAGTTAAATATAAATATAAATAGGAAACAGAAGAGAAATGTAGAGTGATCACCCATTTTGTGCCCACAATCTATTTCATCGAAATCCCAGTCATAGGAGTCGAGTCCATGCATGCTACGATCACGGTATAAATTTGAAGGCAAAATATTTTTTTGTAGATTTTAGATTAGGTTTTTCCCTGTCCTTAATGCTAAATTAAAGAAGTTAAATATAAATATCAATAGTAAACAGAATAGACATGTACAGTGATCACCCAATTTGTGCCCACTATCTTTTTCATCGAAATCCCAGTCATATGAGTCGAGTCCATGCATGCTACGATCATGATATGAATTTGTATGTAAAATATTTTTTTGTAGATTTTAGATTAGGTCATTCCCTGTCCATAATACTAAATTAAAGAAGTTAAATATAAATATAAATAGGAAACAGAAGAGGAATGTACAGTGATCACCATTTTGTGCCCACAATCTTTTTCATTGAAATCCAGGTCATATGAGTCAAGTCCATGCATGCTACGATCACGGTATGAATTTGAAGGCAAAATATTTTTTTGTAGATTTTAGATTAGGTCCTTCCCTGTCCTTAATGCTAAATTAAAGAAGTTAATTATAAATATAAATAGGAAACAGAAGAGAAATGTACAGTGATCACCCATTTTGGGGCCACAATCTTTTTCATCGAAATTCCAGTCATATGAGTCGTGTCCATGCATGCTACGATCACGGTATGAAATTGAAGGCAAAATATTCTTTGTAGATTTTAGATTAGGTCATTAATGCTAAATTAAAGAAGTTAAATATTAATATAAATAGGAAACAGAAGAGAAATGTACAGTGATCACCCATTTGGTGCACACAATCTTTTTCATCGAAATCCCAGTCATATGAGTCGAGTCCATGCATGCTACGATCATGGTATGAATTTGTAGCTAAAATATTTTTTTGTAGATTTTAGATTAGGTCATTACCTGTCCATAATACTAAATTAAAGAAGTTAAATATAAATATAAATAGGAAACAGAAGAGAAATGTACAGTGATCACCCATTTTGAGCCCACAATCTTTTTCATCGAAATCCCAGTCATATGAGTCGAGTCCATGCATGCTACGATCACAGCATGAATTTGAAGGCAAAATATTTTTTTGTAGATTTTAGATTAGGTCATTCTCTGTCCATAATGCTAAATTAAACAAGTTAAATATAAATATAAATAAGAAACAGAAGAGAAATGTACAGTGATCACCCATTTTGTGCCGACAATCTATTTCATCGAAATCCCAGTCATATGAGTCGAGTCCATGGATGCTACGATCACGGTATAAATTTGAAGGCAAAATATTTTTTTGTAGATTTTAGATTACGTCTTTCCCTGTCTTTATGCTAGATTAAAGAAGTTAAATATAAATATAAATAGGAAACAGAAGAGAAATGTACAGTGATCACCCATTTTGTGCCCACAATCTTTTTCATCGAAATCCCAGTCATATGAGTCGAGTCCATGCATGTTACGATCCCGGTATGAATTTGAAGGCAAAATATTTTTTTGTAGATTTTAGATTAGGTCTTTCCCTGTCCTTAATGCTAAATTAAAGAAGTTAAATATAAATATAAATAGGAAACAGAAGTGAAATGTACAGTGATCACCCATTTTCTGCCCACAATCTTTTTCATCGAAATCCCAGTCATATGAGTCGAGTCCATGCATGCTACGATCACAGTATGAATTTGAAGGCAACATATTTTTTTGTAGATTTTAGATTAGGTCATTCCCTGTCCATAATGCTAAATTAAAGAAGTTAAATATAAATATAAATAGGAAACAGAAGAGAAATGTACAGTGATCACCCATTTTGTGCCCACAATCTATTTCATTGAAATCCCAGTCATATGAGTCGAGTCCATGCATGCTACGATCACGGTATAAATTTGAAGGCAAAATATTTTTTTGTAGATTTTCGATTACGTCTTTCCCTGTCTTTATGCTAAATTAAAGAAGTTAAATATAAATATAAATAGGAAACAGAAGAGAAATGTACAGTGATCACCCATTTTGTGCCCACAAACTTTTTCATCGAAATCCCAGTCATATGAGTCGAGTCCATGCATGCTACGATCATGGTATGAATTTGTAGGTAAAATATTTTTTCGTAGATTTTAGATTAGGTCATTCCCTGTCCATAATACTAAATTAAAGAACTTAAATATAAATATAAATAGGAAACAGAAGAGGAATGTATAGTGATCACCCATTTTGTGCCCACAAACTTTTTCATTGAAATCCAGGTCATATGAGTCGAGTCCATGCATGCTACGATCACGGTATGAACTTGAAGGCAAAATATTTTTTTGTAGATTTTAGATTATGTCTTTCCCTGTCCATAATGCTAAATTAAAGAAGTTAAATATAAATATAAATAGGAAACAGAAGAGAAATGTACAGTGATCACCCATTTTGTGCCCACAATCTTTTTCAGCGAAATCCCAGTCATATGAGTCGAGTCCATGCATGCTACGATCACGGTATAAATTTGAATGCAAAATATTTTTTTGTAGATTTTAGATTACGTCTTTCCCTGTCTTTATGGTAAACTAAAGAAGTTAAATATAAATAGGAAACAGAAGAGAAATGTACAGTGATCACCCATTTTGTGCCCACAATCTTTTTCATCGAATTTCCAGTCACATGAGTCGAGTCCATGGATGCTACGATCACGGTATGAATTTGCAAGTAAAATATTTTTTTGTAGATTTTAGATTAGGTCTTTCCCTTTCCATAATGCTAAATTAAAAAAGTTAAATATAAATATAAATAGGAAACAGAAGAGAAATGTACAGTGATCACCCATTTTCTGCCCACAATCATTTTCATCGAAATCCCAGTCATATGAGTCGAGTCCATGCATGCTACGATCACGGTATGAATTTGAAGGCAAAATATCTTTTTGTAGATTTTAGATTGTCTTTCCCTGGCTATAATGCTAAATTAAAGAGTTAAATGTAAATAGGAAAGAGAAGAGAATTGTACAGTAATCACCCATTTTGTGCCTACATTCTTTTTCATCGAAATTCCAGTCATATGAGTCGAGTCCATGCATGCTACGATCAGGGTATGAATTTGTAGGTAAAATATTTTTTTGTAGATTTTAGATTAGGTCATTCCCTGTCGATAATGCTAAATTAAAGAATTTAAATATAACTATAAATAGGAAACAGAAGAGAAATGTACAGTGATAACCCATTTTGTGCCCACAATCTTTTTCATCGAAATACCAGTCATATGAGTCGAGTCCATGCATGCTACGATAACGGTATGAATTTGCAAGTGAAATATTTTTTTGTAGATTTTAGATTATGTCTTTCCCTGTCCATAATGCTAAATTAAAGAAGTTAAATATAAATATAAATAGGAAACAGAAAAGAAATGTACAGTGATCACCCATTTTGTGCCCACTATATTTTTCATCGAAATCCCAGTCATATGAGTCGAGTCCATGCATGCTACGATCACGGTGTGAACTTGTAGGTAAAATATTGTTTTGTAGATTTTAGATTAGGTCATTCCCTGTCCGTAATGCTAAATTAAAGAAGTTAAATATAAATATAAATAGGAAACAGAAGAGAAATGTACAGAGATCACCCATTTTGTGCCCACAATCTTTTTCATTATAATCCCAGTCATATGAGTCGAGTCCATGCATGCTACGATCACGGTATAAATTTGAAGGCAAAATATTTTTTTGTAGATTTTTGTTTACGTCTTTCCCTGTCCTTTATGCTAAATTAAAGAAGTTAAATATAAATATAAATAGGAAACAGAAGAGAAATGTACAGTGATCACCCATTTTGTGCCCACAATCTTTTTCCTCGTAATGCCAGTCATATGATTCGAGTCCATGCATGCTACGATCACGGTATGAATTTGAAGGCAAAATATTTTTTTGTAGATTTAAGATTGTCTTTCCCTGTCCATAATGAAAAATTAAAGAATTTAAATATAAATATAAATAGGAAACAGAAGAGAAAAGTACAGTGATCACCCATTTTGTGGCCAAAATCTTTATCATCGAAATCCCAGTCATATGAGTCGAGTCCATGCATGCTACGATCACGGTATGAATTTGTAGGTAAAATATTTTTTTGTAGATTTTAGATTAGGTCATTCCCTGTCCATAATGCTAAATTAAAGGAGTTAAATATAAATATAAATAGGAAACAGAAGAGAAATGTACAGTTATCACCCATTTTGTGCCCACAATCTTTTTTATCGAAATCCCAGTCATATGAGTCGAGTCCATGCATGCTACGATCACGGTATGAAATTGTAGGTAAAATATTTTTTTGTAGGTTTTAGATTAGGTCATTCCCTATCCATAATGCTAAATTAAAGGAGTTAAATATAAATATAAGTAGGAAACACAAGAAAATGTACAGTGATCACCCATTTTGTGCCCACAATCTTTTTCATTGAAATCCCAGTCATATGAGTCGAGTCCATGCATGCTACGATCACGGTATGAATTTGAAGGCAAAATATTTTTTTGTAGATTTTAGATTAGGTCCTTCCCTGTCCTTATTGCTAAATTAAAGAAGTTAAATATAAATATAAATAGGAAACAGAAGAGAAATGTACAATGATAACCCATTTTGTGCCCACAATCTGTTTCATGGAAATCCCAGTCATATGAGTCGAGTCCATGCATGCTACGATCACGGTATGAATTTGTAGGTAAAATATTTTTTGTAGATGTTAGATTAGGTCTTTCCATGTCCATAATGCTAAATTAAAGTTAAATATAAATATTAATAGGAAACAGAAGAGAAATGTACAATGATAACCCATTTTGTGCCCACAATCTGTTTCATGGAAATCCCAGTCATATGAGTCGAGTCCATGCATGCTACGATCACGGTATGAATTTATAGGAAAATATTTTTTTGTAGATTTTAGATTAGTTCTTTCCCTGTCCATAATGCTAAATTAAAGAAGTTAAATATAAATATAAATAAGAAACAGAAGAGAAATGTACAGTGATCACCCATTTTGTGCCCACAATCTTTTTCATCGAATTCCCAGTCATATGAGTCGAGTCCATGCATGCTACGTTCACGGTATGAATTTGTAGGTAAAATATTTCTTTGTAGATTTTTGATAAGGTCTTTCCCTGTCCATAATGCCAAATTAAAGAAGTTAAATATAAATATAAATAGGAAACAGAAGAGAAATGTACAGTGATCACCCATTTTGTGCATACAATCTTTTTCATCGATATCCCAGTCATATGAGTCGAGTCCATGCATGCTACGATCACGGTATGAATTTGTAGGTAAAATATTTTTTGTAGATTTTAGATTAGGTCTTTCCCTGTCCATAATGCTATATTAAAGAAGTTAAATATAAATATAAATAGGAAACAGAAGAGAAATGTACAGTGATCACCCATTTCGCGCCCACAATCTTTTTCATCGAAATCCCAGTAATATGAGTCGAGTCCATGCATGCTACGATCACGGTATGAATTTGTAGGTAAAATATTTTTTGTAGATTTTAGATTAGGTCTTTCCCTGTCCATAATGCTGAATTAAAGGAGTTAAATATAACTATGAATAGGAAACAGAAGAGAAATGTTCAGTGATCATCCATTTTGTGCCCACTATCTTTTTCATCGAAATCCCAGTCATATGAGTCGAGTCCATGCATGCTACTATCACGGTATGAACTTGTAGGTAAAATATTTTTTTGTAGATTTTAGATTAGGTCATTCCCTGTCCATAATGCTAAATTAAAGAATTAAATATAAATATAAATAAGAAACAGAAGAGAAATGTACAGTGATCACCCATTTTGAGCCCACAATCTTTTTCATCGAAATCCCAGTCATATGAGTCGAGTCCATGCATGCTACGATCACGGTATGAATTTGTAGTTAAAATATTTTTTGTAGATTTTAGATTAGGTCTTTCCCTGTCCATAATGCTAAATTAAAGAAGTTAAATATAACTATAAATAGGAAACAGAAAAGAAATGTACAGTGATCACCCATTTTGTGCCCACTATCTTTGTCATCGAAATCCCAGTCATATGAGTCGAGTCCATGCCTGCTACGATCACGGTATGAATTTGAAGGCAAAATATTTTTTGTAGATTTTAGATTAGGTCTTTCCCTGTCCATAATGCTAAATTAAAGAAGTTAAATATAAATATAAATAAGAAACAGATGAGAAATGTACAGTGATCACCCATTTTGTGCCCACAATCTTTTTCATCGAAATCCCAGTCATATGAGGCGAGTCCATGCATGCTACGATCACGGTCTGAATTTGTAGGTAAAATATTTTTTGTAGATTTTAGATTAGGTTTTTCCCTGTCCATAATGATAAATTAAAGAAGTTAAATATAAATATAAATAGTAAACAGGAGAGAAATGTACAGTGATCACCCATTTTGTGCCCACAATCTTTTTCATCGAAATCCCAGTCATATGAGTCGAGTCCATGCATGCTAGGATCACGGTATGAATTTGTAGGTAAAATATTTTTTTGTAGATTTTAGATTAGGTCTTTCCATGTCCATAATGCTAAATTAAAGAAGTTAAATATAAATATTAATAGGAAACAGAAGAGAAATGTACAGTGATCACCCATTTTGTGCCCACTATCTTTGTCATCGAAATCCCAGTCATATGAGTCGAGTCCATGCATGCTACGATCACGGTATGAATTTGAAGGCAAAATATTTTTTTGTAGATTTTAGATTTGGTCCTTCCCTGTCCTTAATGCTAAATTAAAGAAGTTAAATATAAATATAAATAGGAAACAGAAGAGAAATGTACAGTGATCACCCATTTTGTGCCCACAATCTTTTTCATCGAAATCCCAGTCATATGAGTCGAGTCCATGCATGCTACGATCACGGTATGAATTCGTAGGTAAAATATTTTTTTGTAGATTTTAGATTATGTCTTTCCCTGTCCATAATGCTAAATTAAAGAAGTTAAATATAAATATAAATAGGAAACAGAAGAGAAATGTACAGTGATCACCCATTTTGTGCCCACATTCTTTTTCATCGAAATCCCAGTCATATGAGTCGAGTCCATGCATGCGACGATCACGGTATGAACTTGTAGGTAAAATATTTTTTTGTAGATTTTAGATTAGGTCATTCCCTGTCCATAATGCTAAATTAAAGAAGTTAAATATAAATATAAATAAGAAACAGAAGAGAAATGTACAGTGATCACCCATTTTGTGCCCACAATCTTTTTCATCGAAATCCCAGTCATATGAGTCGAGTCTATGCATGCTACGATCACGGTATGAATTTGAAGGCAAAATATTTTCTTGTAGATTTTAGATTAGGTCATTCCCTGTCCATATTGCTAAATTAAAGAAGTTAAATAAATATAAATAGGAAACAGAAGAGAAATGTACAGTGATCACCCATTTTGTGCCCACTATCTTTTTCATGGAAATCCCAGTCATATGAGTCGAGTCCATGCATGCTACGATCACGGTATGAATTTATAGGTAAAATATTTTTTGTAGATTTTAGATTAGGTCTTTCCCTTTCCTTTATGCTAAATTAAAGAAGTTAAATATAAATATCAATAGGAAACAGAAGAGAAATGTACAGTGAACACCCATTTTGTGCCCACAATCTTTTTCATCGAAATCCCAGTCATATGAGTCGTGTCCATGCATGCTACAATCACGGTATGAATTTGAAGTCAAAATATTTTTTTGTAGATTTTAGATTAGGTCTTTCCCTTTCCTTTATGCTAAATTAAAGAAGTTAAATATAAATATAAATAGGAAACAGAAAAGAAATGTACAGTGATCACCCATTTTGTGCCCACTAACTTTTTCATCGAAATCCCAGTCATATGAGTCGAGTCCATGCATGCTACGATTACGGTATGAATTTGTAGGTAAAATATTTTTTTGTAGATTTTAGATTAGGTCTTTCCCTGTCCATAATGATAAATTAAAGGAGTTAAATATAAATATAAATAGGAAACAGAAGAGAAATGTGCAGTGATCACCCATTTTGTGCCCACAATCTTTTTCATCGAAATCCCAGTCATATGAGTCGAGTCCATGCATGCTACGATCACGGTATGAATTTGCAAGTAAAATATTTTTTTGTAGATTTTAGATTAGGTCTTTCCCTGTCCATAATGCTAAATTAAAGAAGTTAAATATAAATATAAATAGGAAACAGAAGAGAAATGTACAGTGATCACCCATTTAGTGCCCACAATCTTTTTCATCGAAATCCCAGTCATATGAGTCGAGTCCATGCATGCTACGATCACGGTATGAACTTGTAGGTAAAATATTTTTTTGTAGATTTTAGATTAGGTCATTACCTGTCCATAATGCTAAATTAAACAAGTTAAATATAAATATAAATAGGAAAGAGAAGAGAAATGTACAGTGATCACCCATTTTGTGCCCACAATATTTTTCATCGAAATCCCAGTCATATGAGTCGAGTCCATGCCTGCTACGATCACGGTATGAATTTGAAGGCAAAATATTTTTTGTAGATTTTAGATTAGGACTTTCCCTGTCCATAATGCTAAATTAAAGAAGTTAAATATAAATATAAATAAGAAACAGATGAGAAATGTACAGTGATCACCCATTTTGTGCCCACAATCTTTTTCATCGAAATCCCAGTCATATGTGGCGAGTCCATGCATGCTACGATCACGGTCTGAATTTGTAGGTAAAATATTTTTTGTAGATTTTAGATTAGGTTTTTCCCTGTCCATAATGCTAAATTAAAGAAGTTAAATTTAAATATAAATAGTAAACAGGAGAGAAATGTACAGTGATCACCCATTTTGTGCCCACAATCTTTTTCATCGAAATCCCAGTCATATGAGTCGAGTCCATGCATGCTAGGATCACGGTATGAATTTGTAGGTAAAATATTTTTTTGTAGATTTTAGATTAGGTCTTTCCATGTCCATAATGCTAAATTAAAGAAGTTAAATATAAATATTAATAGGAAACAGAAGAGAAATGTACAGTGATCACCCATTTTGTGCCCACAATCTTTTTCATGGAAATCCCAGTCATATGAGTCGAGTCCATGCATGCTACGATCACGGTATGAATTTGTAGGTAAAATATTTTTTTGTAGATTTTAGATTAGGTCATTCCCTGTCCATAATGCTAAATTAAAGGAGTAAAATATAAATATTAATAGGAAATAGAAGAGAAATATACAGTGATCACCCATTTTGTGCCCACAATCTTTTTCATCGAAATCCCAGTCATATGAGTCGAGTCCATGCATGCTACAATCACGGTATGAATTTGCAAGTAAAATATTTTTCTGTAGATTTCAGATTAGGTCTTTCCCTGTCCATAATGCTAAATTAAAGAAGTTAAATATAAATATAAATAAAAAACAGAAGAGAAATGTACAGTGATCACCCATTTAGTGCCCACAATCTTTTTCATCGAAATCCCAGTCATATGAGTCGAGTCCATGCATGCTACGATCACGGTATGAACTTGTAGGTAAAATATTTTTTTGTAGATTTTAGATTAGGTCTTTCCCCGTCCATAATGCTAAATTAAAGAAGTTAAATATAAATATAAATAGGAAACAGAAGAGAAATGTACAGTGATCACCCAATTTGTGCCCACAATCTTTTTCATCGAAATCCCAGTCATATGAGTCGAGTCCATGCATGCTACGATTACGGTATGAATTTGCAAGTAAAATATTCTTTTGTAGATTTTAGATTAGGTCTTTCCCCGTCCATAATGCTAAATTAAAGAAGTTAAATATAAATATAAATAGGAAACAGAAGAGAAATGTACAGTGATCACCCGTTTTGTGCCCACAATCTTTTTCATCGAAATCCCAGTCATATGAGTCGAGTCCATGAATGCTACGATCACGTCATGTATTTGAAGGGAAAATATTTTTTTGTAGATTTTAGATTAGGTCTTTCCATGTCCATAATGCGAAATTAAAGAAGTTAAATATAAATATTAATAGGAAACAGAAGAGAAATATACAGTGATCACCCATTTTGTGCCCACAATCTTTTTAATCGAAATACCAGTCATATGAGTCGAGTCCATGCATGCTACGATCACGGTATAAATTTGAAGGCAAAATATTTTTTTGTAGATTTTAGATTAGGTCCTTCCCTGTCCTTAATGCTAAATTAAAGTAGTTAAATATAAATATAAATAGGAAACAGAAGAGAAATGTACAGTGATCACCCATTTTGTGCCCACAATATTTTTCATCGAAATCCCAGTCATATGAGTCGAGTCCATGCATGCTACGATCACGGTATGAATTTGAAGGCAAAATATTTTTTGTAGATTTTAGATTAGGTCTTTCCCTGTCCATAATGCTAAATTAAAGAAGTTAAATATAAATATAAATAAGAAATAGATGAGAAATGTACAGTGATCACCCATTTTGTGCCCACAATCTTTTTCATCGAAATCCCAGTCATATGAGGCGAGTCCATGCATGCTACGATCACGGCATGAATTTGTAGGTAAAATATTTTTTGTAGATTTTAGATTAGGTTTTTCCCTGTCCATAATGCTAAATTAAAGAAGTTAAATATAAATATAAATAGGAAACAGAAGAGAAATGTACAGTGATCACCCATTTTGTGCCCACTATCTTTTTCATCGAAATCCCAGTCATATGAGTCGAGTCCATGCATGCTACGATCACGATATGAATTTGTAGGTGAAATATTTTTTTGTAGATTTTAGATTAGGTCTTTCCCTGTCCATAATGCTAAATTAAAGAAGTTAAATATAAATATAAATAGGAAACAGAAGAGAAATGTACAGTGATCACCCGTTTTGTGCCCACAAACTTTTACATCGAAATCCCAGTCATATGAGTCGAGTACATGCATGCTACGATCACGGTATGAATTTGTAGGTAAAATATTTTTTGTAGATTTTAGATTAGGTCTTTCCCTGTCCATAATGCTAAATTAAAGAAGTTAAATATAAATATAAATAGGAAACAGAAGAGATATGTACAGTGATCCCCCATTTTGTGCCCACTATCTTTTTCATCGAAATCCCAGTCATATGAGTCGAGTCCATGAATGCTACGATCACGGCATGTATTTGAAGGGAAAATATTTTTTTGTAGATTTTAGATTAGGTCTTTCCATGTCCTTAATGCTAAATTAAAGAAGTTAAATATAAATATAAATAGGAAACAGAAGAGAAATGTACAGTGATCACCCATTTTGTGCCCACAATCTTTTTCATCGAAATCCCAGTCATATGAGTCGAGTCCATGCATGCTACAATCACGGTATGAATTTGTAGGTAAAATATTTTTTTGTAGATTTTAGATTAGGTTTTTCCATGTCCATAATGCTAAATTAAAGAAGTTAAATATAAATATTAATAGGAAACAGAAGAGAAATGTACAGTGATCACCCATTTTGTGCCCACTATCTTTTTCATCGAAATCCCAGTCATATGAGTCGAGTCCATGCATGCTACGATCACGGTCTGAACTTGTAGGTAAAATATTTTTTTGTAGATTTTAGGTTAGGTCATTCCCTGTCCATAATGCTAAATTAAAGGAGTTAAATATAAATATAAATAGTAAAAAGAAGAGAAATGTACAGTGATCACCCATTTTGTGCCCACAATCTTTTTCGTCGAAATCCCAGTCATATGAGTCGAGTCCATGCATGCTACGATCACGGTATGAATTTGTAGGTAAAATATTTTTTGTAGATTTTAGATTAGGTCTTTCCCTGTCCATAATGCTAAATTAAAGAAGTTAAATATAAATATAAATAGGAAACAGAAGAGAAATGTACAGTGATCACCCGTTTTGTGCCCACAATCTTTTTCATCGAAATCCCAGTCATATGAGTCGAGTCCATGAATGCTACGATCACGGCATGTATTTGAAGGGAAAATATTTTTTTGTAGATTTTAGATTAGGTCTTTCCATGTCCTTAATGCTAAATTAAAGAAGTTAAATATAAATATAAATAGGAAACAGAAGAGAAATGTACAGTGATCACCCATTTTTTGCCCACTATCTTTTTCATCGAAATACCAGTCATATGAGTCGAGTCCATGCATGCTACGATCACGGTATGAACTTGTAGGTAAAATATTTTTTTGTAAATTTTAGATTAGGTCATTCCCTGTCCATAATGCTAAATTAAAGAAGTTAAATATAAATATAAATAACAAACAGAAGTGAAATATACAGTCATCACCCCTTTTGTGCCCACAATCTTTTTCATCGAAATCCCAGTCATATGAGTCGAGTCCATGCATGCTACGATCACGGTATGAATTTGTAGGTAAAATATTTTTTTGTAGATTTTAGATTAGGTCTTTCCCTGTCCATAATGCTAAATTAAAGAAGTTAAATACAAATATAAATAGGAAACAGAAGAGAAATGTACAGTGATCACCCATTTTGTGCCAACAAGCTTTTTCATCAAAATCCCAGTCATATGAGTCGAGTCCATGCATGCTACGATCACGGTATGAACTTGTAGGTAAAATATTATTTTGTAGATTTTAGATTAGGTCTTTCCCTGTCCATAATGCTAAATTAAAGAAGTTAAATATAAATATAAATAGGAAACAGAAGAGAAATGTACAGTGATCACCCATTCTGTGCCAACAATCTTTTTCATCGAAATCCCAGTCATATGAGTCGAGTCCATGCATGCTACGATCACGGTATGAATTTGTAGGTAAAATATTTTTTGTAGATTTTAGATTAGGTCTTTCCCCGTCCATAATGCTAAATTAAAGGAATTAAATATAAATATAAATAGGAAACATAAGAGAAATGTACAGTGATCACCCATTTTGTGCCCACTATCTTTTTCATCGAAATCCCAGTCATATGAGTCGAGTCCATGCATGCTACGATCACGGTATGAATTTGAAGGCAAAATATTATTTTGTAGATTTTAGATTAGGTCCTTCACTGTCCTTAATGCCAAATGAAAGGAATTAAATATAAATATAAATAGGAAAGAGAAGAGAAATGTACAGTGATCACCCATTTTGTGCCCACTATCTTTTTCATCGAAATCCCAGTCATATGAGTCGAGTCCATGCATGCTACGATCACGGTATGAATTTGAAGGCAAAATATTATTTTGTAGATTTTAGATTAGGTCCTTCACTGTCCTTAATGCCAAATGAAAGGAATTAAATATAAATATAAATAGGAAAGAGAAGAGAAATGTACAGTGATCACCCATTTTCTGCCCAAAATCTTTTTCATCGAAATCCCAGTCATATGAGTCGAGTCCATGCATGCTACGATCACGGTATAAATTTGAAGGAAAAATATTTTTTTGTAGATTTTAGATTAGGACTTTACCTGTCCTTAATGCTAAATTAAAGAAGTTAAATATAAATATAAATAGTAAACAGAAGAGAAATGTACAGTGATCACCCATTTTGTGCCCATAATCTTTTTCATCGAAATCCCAGTCATATGAGTCGAGTCCATGCATGCTACGATCACGGTATGAATTTGTAGGTAAAATATTTTTTGTAGATTTTAGATTAGGTCATTCCCTGTCCATAATTCTAAATTAAAGGAGTTAAATATAAATATAAATAGGAAACAGAAGAGAAATATACAGCGATCACCCATTTTGTGCCCACAATCTTTTTCATTGAAATCCCAGTCATATGAGTCGAGTCCATGCATGCTACGATCACGGTATAAATTTGAAGTCAAAATATTTTTTTGTAGATTTTAGATTAGGTCTTTCCCCGTCCATAATGCTAAATTAAAGAAGTTAAATATAAATATTAATAGGAAACATAAGAGAAATGTACAGTGATCACCCATTTTGTGCCCACTATCTTTTTCATCGAAATCCCAGTCATATGAGTCGAGTCCATGCATGCTACGATCACGGTATGAATTCGAAGGCAAAATATTTTTATTGTAGATTTTAGATTAGGTCTTTCCCTGTCCATAATGCTAAATTAAAGGAGTTAAATATAAATATAAATAGGAAACAGAAGAGAAATGTACAGTGATCACCCATTTTGTCCCCACAATCTTTTTCATGGAAATCCCAGACATATGAGTCGAGTCCATGCATGCTACGTCACGGTATGAATTTGTAGGTAAAATATTTTTTTGTAGATTTTAGACTAGGTCTTTCCCTGTCCATAATGCTAAATTAAAGAAGTTAAATATAAATATCAATTGGAAACAGAAGAGAAATATACAGTGATCACCCATTTTGTGCCTACAATCTTTTTCATCGAAATCCCAATCATATGAGTCGAGTCCTTGCATGCTACGTTCACGGTATGAATTTGTATGTAAAATATTTTTTTGTAGATTTTAGATTGTCTTTCCCTGTCCATAATGCTAAATTAAAGAAGTTAAATATAAATATAAATAGGAAACAGAAGAGAAATGTACAGTGATCACCCATTTCGTGCCCACAATCTTTTTCTTCGAAATCCCAGTTATATGAGTCCAGTCCATGCATGCTACGATCACGGCATGAATTTGTAGGTAAAATATTTTTTTGTAGTTTTTAGATTAGGTCTTTCCCTGTCCATAATGCTAAATTAAAGAAGTTAAATATAAATATAAATAGGAAACAGAAGAGAAATGTACAGTGATCACCCATTTTGTGCCCACAATCTTTTTCATCGAAATCCCAGTCATATGAGTTGAGTCCATGCATGCTACGATCACGGTATGAATTTGAAGGCAAAATATTTTTTTGTAGATTGTAGATTAGGTCTTTCCCTGTCTATAATGCTAAATTAAAGAAGTTAAATATAAATATAAATAGGAAACAGAGGAGAAATGTACAGTGATCACCCATTTCGTGCCCACAATCTTTTTCATCAAAATCCCAGTCATATGAGTCGAGTCCATGCATGCTACGATCACGGCATGAATTTGTAGGTAAAATATTTTTTTGTAGATTTTAGATGAGGTCTTTACCTGTCCATAATGCTAAATTAAAGAAGTTAAATATAAATATAAATAGGAAACAGAAGAGAAATGTACAGTGATCACCCAGTTTGTGCCTACAATCTTTTTCATCGAAATCCCAGTCATATGAGTCGAGTCCATGCATGCTACTATCACGGTATGAATTTGAAGGCAAAATATTTTTTTGTAGATTTTAGATTAGGTCATTCTTTGTCCATAATGCTAAATTAAAGGAGTTAAATATAAATAGGAAACAGAAGAGAAATGTACAGTGATCACCCATTTTGTGCCCACAATCTTTTTCATCGAAATCCCAGTCATATGAGTCGAGTCCATGCATGCTACGATCTCGGTATTAATTTGCAGGTAAAATATTTTTTTGTAGATTTTAGATTAGGTCTTTCCCTGTCCATAATGGTAAATTAAAGAAGTTAAATATAAATATAAATAGGAAACAGAAGAGAAATGTACAGTGATCACCCATTTTGTGCCCACAATCTTTTTCATCGAAATCCCAGTCATATGAGTCGAGTCCATGCATGCTACGATCACGGTATGAATTTGTAGGCAAAATATGTTTTTGTAGATTTTAGATTGTCTTTCCCTGTCCATAATGCTAAATTAAAGGAGTTAAATATAAATATAAATAGGAAACAGAGGAGAAATGAACAGTGATCACCCATTTCGTGCCCACAATCTTTTTCTTTGAAATCCCAGTCATATGAGTCGAGTCCATGCATGCTACGATCACGGTATGAATTTGCAGGTAAAATATTTTTTTGTAGATTTTAGATTAGGTCTTTTCCTGTCCATAATGCTAAATTAATGAAGTTAAATATAAATATGAATAGGAAACAGAAGAGAAATGTACAGTGATCACCCCTTTTGTGCCCACAATCTTTTCCATCGAAATCCCAGTCATATGAGTCGAGTCCATGCATGCTACGATCACGGTATGAATTTGAAGGCAAAATATTTTTTTGTAGATTTTAGATCAGGTCTTTCCCTGTCCATAATGGTAAATTAAAGAAGTTAAATATAAATATAAATAGGAAACAGAAGAGAAATGTACAGTGATCACCCATTTTGTGCCCACAATCTTTTACATCGAAATCCCAGTCATATGAATCGAGTCCATGCATGCTACGATCCCGGTATGAATTTGTAGGTAAAATATTTCTTTGTAGATTTTAGATTAGGTCTTTCCGTGTCCATAATGATAAATTAAAGAAGTTAAATATAAATATAAATAGGAAACAGAAGAGAAATGTACAGTGATCACCCATTTTTTGCCCAAAATCTTTTTCATCGAAATCCAAGTCATATGAATCGAGTCCATGCATGCTATGATCACGGATTAAATTTGAAGGCAAAATATTTTTTTGTAGATTTTAGATTCGGTCTTTCCCTGTCCATAATGCTAAATTAAAGAAGTTAAATATAAATATAAATAGGAAACAGAAGAGTAATGTACAGTGATCACCCATTTTGTGCCCACAATCTTTTTCATCGAAATCCCAGTCATATGAGTCGAGTCCATGCATGCTACGATCACGGTATGAATTTGTAGGTAAAATATTTTTTTAGAGATTTTAGATTAGGACTTTCCCTGTCCATAATGATAAATTAAAGAAGTTAAATATAAAGAGGAAACAGAAGAGAAATGTACAGTGATCACCCATTTTGTGCCAAAAATCTTTTTCATCGAAATCCCAGTCATATGAGTCGAGTCCATGCATGCTACGATCACGGTATGAATTTGTAGGCAAAATATGTTTTTGTAGATTTTAGATTGTCTTTCCCTGTCCATAATGCTAAATTAAAGGAGTTAAATATAAATATAAATAGGAAACAGAAGAGAAATGTACAGTGATCACCCATTTCGTGCCCACAATCTTTTTCTTTGAAATCCCAGTTATATGAGTCCAGTCCATGCATGCTACGATCACGGCATGAATTTGTAGGTAAAATATTTTTTTGTAGTTTTTAGATTAGGTCTTTCCCAGTCCATAATGCTAAATTAAAGAAGTTAAATATAAATATCAATAGGAAACAGAAGAGAAATGTACAGTGATCACCCATTTTGTGCCCACAATCTTTTTCATCGAAATCCCAGTCATATGAGTCGAGTCCATGCATGCTACGATCACGGTATGAATTTGAAGGCAAAATATTTTTTTGTAGATTTTAGATTAGGTCTTTCCCTGTCCATAATGCTAAATTAAAGAAGTTAAATATAAATATAAATAGGAAACAGAGGAGAAATGTACAGTGATCACCCATTTCGTGCCCACAATCTTTTTCATCGAAATCCCAGTCATATGAGTCGAGTCCATGCATGCTACGATCATTGTATGAATTTGTAGGTAAAATATTTTTTTGTAGATTTTAGATTATGTCTTTCCCTGTCCATAATGCTAAATTAAAGAAGTTAAATATAAATATAAATAGGAAACAGAAGAGAAATGTACAGTGATCACCCATTTTGTGCCCACAATCTTTTTCATCGAAATCCCAGTCATATGAGTCGAGTCCATGCATGCTACGATCATGGTATGAATTTGTAGGCAAAATATGTTTTTGTAGATTTTAGATTGTCTTTCCCTGTCCATAATGCTAAATTAAAGAAGTTAAATATAAATATAAATAGGAAACAGAGGAGAAATGTACAGTGATCACCCATTTCGTGCCCACAATCTTTTTCTTCGAAATCCCAGTCGTTTGAGTCGAGTCCATGCATGCTACGATCACGGTATGAATTTATAGGCAAAATATGTTTTTGTAGATTTTAGATTGTCTTTCCCTGTCCATAATGCTAAATTAAAGGAGTTAAATATAAATATAAATAGGAAACAGAAGAGAAATGTACAGTGATCACCCATTTTGTGCCCACAATCTTTTTCATCGAAATCCCAGTCATATGAGTCGAGTCCATGCATGCTACGATCACGGTATGAAGTTGAAGGCAAAATATTTTTTTGTAGATTTTAGATTAGGTCTTTCCCTGTCCATAATGCTAAATTAAAGAAGTTAAATATAAATATAAATAGGAAACAGAGGAGAAATGTACAGTGATCACCCATTTTGTGCCCACAATCTTTTTCATCGAAATCCCAGTCATATGAGTCGAGTCCATGCATGCTACGATCACGGTATGAAGTTGAAGGCAAAATATTTTTTTGTAGATTTTAGATTAGGTCTTTCCCTGTCCATAATGCTAAATTAAAGAAGTTAAATATAAATATAAATAGGAAACAGAGGAGAAATGTACAGTGATCACCCATTTCGTGCCCACACTCTTTTTCATCGAAATCCCAGTCATATGAGTCGAGTCCATGCATGCTACGATCACGGTATGAATTTGTAGGTAAAATATTTTTTTGTAGATTTTAGATTAGGTCTTTCCCTCTCCATAATGCTAAATTAAAGAAGTTAAATATAAATATAAATAGGAAACAGAAGAGAAATGTACAGTGATCACCCATTTCGTGCCCACAATATTTTTCTTCGAAATCCCAGTTATATGAGTCCAGTCCATGCATGCTACGATCACGGCATGAATTTGTAGGTAAAATATTTTTTTGTAGTTTTTAGATTAGGTCTTTCCCTGTCCATAATGCTAAATTAAAGAAGTTAAATATAAATATAAATAGGAAACAGAAGAGAAATGTACAGTGATCTCCCATTTTGTGCCCACAATCTTTTTCATCGAAATCCCAGTCATATGAGTCGAGTCCATGCATGCTACGATCACGGTATGAATTTGTAGGTAAAATATTTTTTTAGAGATTTTAGATTAGGTCTTTCCCTGTCCATAATGCTAAATTAAAGAAGTTAAATATAAATAGGAAACAGAAGAGAAATGTACAGTGATCACCCATTTTGTGCCAAAAATCTTTTTCATCGAAATCCCAGTCATATGAGTCGAGTCCATGCATGCTACGATCACGGTATGAATTTGTAGGCAAAATATGTTATTGTAGATTTTAGATTGTCTTTCCCTGTCCATAATGCTAAATTAAAGGAGTTAAATATAAATATAAATAGGAAACAGAAGAGAAATGTACAGTGATCACCCATTTCGTGCCCACAATCTTTTTCTTTGAAATCCCAGTTATATGAGTCCAGTCCATGCATGCTACGATCACGGCATGAATTTGTAGTTAAATATTTTTTTGTAGTTTTTAGATTAGGTCTTTCCCAGTCCATAATGCTAAATTAAAGAAGTTAAATATAAATATCAATAGGAAACAGAAGAGAAATGTACAGTGATCACCCATTTTGTGCCCACAATCTTTTTCATCGAAATCCCAGTCATATGAGTCGAGTCCATGCATGCTACGATCACGGTATGAATTTGAAGGCAAAATATTTTTTTGTAGTTTTTAGATTATGTCTTTCCCTGTCCATAATGCTAAAGTAAAGAAGTTAAATATAAATATAAATAGGAAACAGAAGAGAAATGTACAGTGATCACCCATTTTGTGCCCACAATCTTTTTCATCGAAATCCCAGTCATATGAGTCGAATCCATGCATGCTACGATCACGGTATGAATTTGTAGGTAAAATATTTATTTGTAGATTGTAGATTAGGTCTTTCCCTGTCCATAATGCTAAATTAAAGAAGTTAAATATAAATAGGAAACAGAAGAGAAATGTACAGTGATCACCCATGTTGTGCCCACAATCTTTTTCATCGAAATCCCAGTCATATGAGTCGAGCCCATGCATGCTGCGATCACGGTATGAAATTGTAGGCAAAATATGTTTTTGTAGATTTTAGATTGTCTTTCCCTGTCCATAATGCTAAATTAAAGGAGTTAAATATAAATATAAATAGGAAACAGAAGAGAAATGTACAGTGATCACCCATTTTGTGCCCACAATCTTTTTCATCGAAATCCATGTCATATGAGTCGAGTCCATGCATGCTACGATCACGGTATGAAGTTGAAGGCAAAATATTTTTTTGTAGATTTTAGATTAGGTCTTTCCCTGTCCATAATGCTAAATTAAAGAAGTTAAATATAAATATAAATAGGAAACAGAGGAGAAATGTACAGTGATCACCCATTTTGTGCCCACAATCTTTTTCATCGAAATCCCAGTCATATGAGTCGAGTCCATGCATGCTACGATCACGGTATGAAGTTGAAGGCAAAATATTTTTTTGTAGATTTTAGATTAGGTCTTTCCCTGTCCATAATGCTAAATTAAAGAAGTTAAATATAAATATAAATAGGAAACAGAGGAGAAATGTACAGTGATCACCCATTTCGTGCCCACACTCTTTTTCATCGAAATCCCAGTCATATGAGTCGAGTCCATGCATGCTACGATCACGGTATGAATTTGTAGGTAAAATATTTTTTTGTAGATTTTAGATTAGGTCTTTCCCTCTCCATAATGCTAAATTAAAGAAGTTAAATATAAATATAAATAGGAAACAGAAGAGAAATGTACAGTGATCACCCATTTCGTGCCCACAATATTTTTCTTCGAAATCCCAGTTATATGAGTCCAGTCCATGCATGCTACGATCACGGCATGAATTTGTAGGTAAAATATTTTTTTGTAGTTTTTAGATTAGGTCTTTCCCTGTCCATAATGCTAAATTAAAGAAGTTAAATATAAATATAAATAGGAAACAGAAGAGAAATGTACAGTGATCTCCCATTTTCTGCCCACAATCTTTTTCATCGAAATCCCAGTCATATGAGTCGAGTCCATGCATGCTACGATCACGGTATGAATTTGTAGGTAAAATATTTTTTTAGAGATTTTAGATTAGGTCTTTCCCTGTCCATAATGCTAAATTAAAGAAGTTAAATATAAATAGGAAACAGAAGAGAAATGTACAGTGATCACCCATTTTGTGCCAAAAATCTTTTTCATCGAAATCCCAGTCATATGAGTCGAGTCCATGCATGCTACGATCACGGTATGAATTTGTAGGCAAAATATGTTATTGTAGATTTTAGATTGTCTTTCCCTGTCCATAATGCTAAATTAAAGGAGTTAAATATAAATATAAATAGGAAACAGAAGAGAAATGTACAGTGATCACCCATTTCGTGCCCACAATCTTTTTCTTTGAAATCCCAGTTATATGAGTCCAGTCCATGCATGCTACGATCACGGCATGAATTTGTAGTTAAATATTTTTTTGTAGTTTTTAGATTAGGTCTTTCCCAGTCCATAATGCTAAATTAAAGAAGTTAAATATAAATATCAATAGGAAACAGAAGAGAAATGTACAGTGATCACCCATTTTGTGCCCACAATCTTTTTCATCGAAATCCCAGTCATATGAGTCGAGTCCATGCATGCTACGATCACGGTATGAATTTGAAGGCAAAATATTTTTTTGTAGTTTTTAGATTATGTCTTTCCCTGTCCATAATGCTAAAGTAAAGAAGTTAAATATAAATATAAATAGGAAACAGAAGAGAAATGTACAGTGATCACCCATTTTGTGCCCACAATCTTTTTCATCGAAATCCCAGTCATATGAGTCGAATCCATGCATGCTACGATCACGGTATGAATTTGTAGGTAAAATATTTATTTGTAGATTGTAGATTAGGTCTTTCCCTGTCCATAATGCTAAATTAAAGAAGTTAAATATAAATAGGAAACAGAAGAGAAATGTACAGTGATCACCCATGTTGTGCCCACAATCTTTTTCATCGAAATCCCAGTCATATGAGTCGAGCCCATGCATGCTGCGATCACGGTATGAAATTGTAGGCAAAATATGTTTTTGTAGATTTTAGATTGTCTTTCCCTGTCCATAATGCTAAATTAAAGGAGTTAAATATAAATATAAATAGGAAACAGAAGAGAAATGTACAGTGATCACCCATTTTGTGCCCACACTCTTTTTCATCGAAATCCATGTCATATGAGTCGAGTCCATGCATGCTACGATCACGGTATGAATTTGTAGGTAAAATATTTTTTTGTAGATTTTAGTTTAGGTCTTTCCCTGTCCATAATGCTAAATTAAAGTAGTTAAATATAAATCTAAATAGGAAACAGAAGAGAAATGTACAGTGATCACCCATTTTGTGTCCAAAATCTTTTTCGTCGAAATCCCAGTCATATGAGTCGTGTCCATGCATGCTACGATCACGGTATGAATTTGTAGGTAAAATATTTTTTTGTAGATTTTAGATTAGGTCTTTCCATGTCCATAATGCTAAATTAAAGAAGTTAAATATAAATATAAATAGGAAACAGAAGAGAAATATACAGTGATCACCCATTTTGTGCCCACAATCTTTTTCATCGAAATCCCAGTCATATGAGTCGAGTCCATGCATGATACGATCACGGTATGAATTTGTAGGTAAAATATTTTTTTGTAGATTTTAGATTACGTCTTTCCCTGTCCATAATACTGAATTAAAGAAGTTAAATATAAATATTAATAGGAAACAGAAGAGAAATGTACAGTGATCACCCATTTTGTGACCACAATCTTTTTCATGGAAATCCCAGTCATATGAGTCGAGTCCATGCATGCTACGATCACGGTATGAATTTGAAGGCAAAATATTTTTTTGTTGATTTTAGATTAGGTCTTTCCCTGTCCATAATGCTAAATTAAAGAAGTTAAATATAAATATCAATAGGAAACAGAAGAGAAATGTACAGTGATCACCCATTTTGTGCCCACAATCTTTTTCATCGAAATCCCAGTCATATGAGTCGAGTCCATGCATGCTACGATCACGGTATAAATTTGAAGGCAAAATATTTTTTTGTAGATTTTAGATTAGGTCTTTCCCTGTCCATAATGCTAAATTAAAGAAGTTAAATATAAATATAAATAGGAAACAGAAGAGAAATGTACAGTGATCACCCATTTTGTGCCCAATATCTTTTTCATCGAAATCCCAGTCATATGAGTCGAGTCCATGCATGCTACGATCACGGTATGAATTTGAAGGCAAAATATTTTTTTGTAGATTTTAGATTATGTCTATCCCTGTCCTTAATGCTAAATTTAAGAAGTTAAATATAAATATAAATATAAATAGGAAACAGAAGAGAAATGTACAGTGATCACCCATTTTGTGCCCACAATCTTTTTCATCGAAATCCCAGTCATATGAGTCGAATCCATGCATGCTATGATCACGATATGAATTTGAAGGCAAAATATTTTTTTGTAGATTTTAGATTAGGTCTTTCCCTGTCCTTAATGCTAAATTAAAGAAGTCAAATATAAATATAAATTGGAAACACAAGAGAAATGTACAGTGATCACCCATTTTGTGCCCACAATCTTTTTCATTGAAATCCAAGTCATATGAGTCGAGTCCATGCATGCTACGATCACGGTATGAATTTGAAGGCAAAATATTTTTTTGTAGATTTTAGATTTTCTTTCCCTGTCCATAATGCTAAATTAAAGAAGTTAAATATAAATTTAAATAGGAAACAGAAGAGAAATGTACAGTGATCACCCTTTTTGTGCCCACACTCTTTTTCATCGAAATCCATGTCATATGAGTCGAGTCCATGCATGCTACGATCACGGTATGAATTTGTAGGTAAAATATTTTTTTGTAGATTTTAGTTTAGGTCTTTCCCTGTCCATAATGCTAAATTAAAGTAGTTAAATATAAATATAAATAGGAAACAGAAGAGAAATGTACAGTGATCACCCATTTTGTGTCCAAAATCTTTTTCATCGAAATCCCAGTCATATGAGTCGTGTCCATGCATGCTACGATCACGGTATGAATTTGTAGGTAAAATATTTTTTTGTAGATTTTAGATTACGTCTTTCCATGTCCATAATGCTAAATTAAAGTAGTTAAATATAAATATAAATAGGAAACAGAAGAGAAATGTACAGTGATCACCCATTTTGTGCCCACAATCTTTTTCATCGAAATCCCAGTCATATGAGTCGAGTCCATGCATGCTACGATCACGATATGAATTTAAAGGCAAAATATTTTTTTGTAGATTTTAGATTAGGTCTTTCCATGTCCATAATGCTAAATTAAAGAAGTTAAATATAAATATAAATAGGAAACACAAGAGAAATGTACAGTGATCACCCATTTTGTGCCCACAATCTTTTCCACTGAAATCCCAGTCATATGAGTCGAGTCCATGCATGCTACGATCACGGTATGAATTTGAAGGCAAAATATTTTTTTGTAAATTTCAGATTTTCTTTCCCTGTCCATAATGCTAAATTAAAGAAGTTAAATATAAATTTAAATAGGAAACGTAAGAGAAATGTACAGTGATCACCCTTTTTGTGCCCACACACTTTTTCATCGAAATCCATGTCATATGAGTCGAGTCCATGCATGCTACGATCACGGTATGAATTTGAAGGCAAAATATTTTTTTGTAGATTTTAGATTAGGTCTTTCCCTGTCCATAATGTTAATTAAAGAAGTTAAATATAAATAAAAATAGGAAACAGAAGAGAAATGTACAGTGATCACCCATTTTGTGCCCACAATCTTTTTCATCGAAATCCCAGTCATATGAGTCGAGTCCATGCATGCTACGATCACGGTATGAATTTGAAGGCAAAATATTTTTTTGTAGATTTTAGATTAGGTCTTTCCCTGTCCATAATGCTAAATTAAAGGAGTTAAATATAACTATAAATAGGAAACAGAAGACAAATGTACAGTGATCACCCATTTTGTGTCCACAATCTTTTTCATCGAAATCCCAGTCATATGAGTCGAGTCCATGCATGCTACGATCACGGTATGAATTTGTAGGTAAAATATTTTTTTGTAGATTTTAGATTAGGTCTTTCCCTGTCCATAATGCTAAATTTAAGAAGTTAAATATAAATATAAATAGGAAACAGAAGAGGAATGTACAGTGATCACACATTTTATGCCCACAATCTTTTTCATCGAAATCCCAGTCATATGAGTCGAGTCCATGTATGCTACGATCACGGTATGAATTTGTAGGTAAACTATTTTTTTGTAGATATTAGATTAGGTCTTTCCCTGTCCATAATGCTAAATTAAAGAAGTTAAATATAAATATAAATAGGAAACAGAAGAGAAATTTACAGTGATCACCCATTTTGTGCCCACAATCTTTTTCATCGAAATCCCAGTCATATGAGTCGAGTCCATGCATCATACGATCACGGTATGAATTTGTAGGTAAAATATTTTTTTGTAGATTTTAGATTAGGTCTTTCCCTGTCCATAATACTGAATTAAAGAAGTTAAATATAAATATTAATAGGAAACAGAAGAGAAATGTACAGTGATCACCCATTTTGTGACCACAATCTTTTTCATGGAAATCCCAGTCATATGAGTCGAGTCCATGCATGCTACGATCACGGTATGAATTTGAAGGCAAAATATTTTTTTGTTGATTTTAGATTAGGTCTTTCCCTATCCATAATGCTAAATTAAAGAAGTTAAATATAAATATCAATAGGAAACAGAAGAGAAATGTACAGTGATCACCCATTTTGTGCCCACAATCTTTTTCATCGAAATCCCAGTCATATGAGTCGAGTCCATGCATGCTACGATCACGGTATGAATTTGAAGGCAAAATATTTTTTTGTAGATTTTAGATTAGGTCTTTCCCTGTCCATAATGCTAAATTAAAGAAGTTAAATATAAATATAAATAGGAAACAGAAGAGAAATGTACAGTGATCACCCATTTTGTGCCCAATATCTTTTTCATCGAAATCCCAGTCATATGAGTCGAGTCCATGCATGCTACGATCACGGTATGAATTTGAAGGCAAAATATTTCTTTGTAGATTTTAGATTAGGTCTTTCCCTGTCTTTAATGCTAAATTAAAGAAGTTAAATATAAATATAAATAGGAAACAGAAGAGAAATGTACAGTGATCACCCATTTTGTACCCACAATCTTTTTCTTCGAAATCCCAGTCATATGAGTCGAGTCCATGCATGCTACGATCACGGTATGAATTTGAAGGCAAAATATTTTTTTGTAGATTTTAGATTAGGTCTTTCCCGGTCCTTAATGCTAAATTAAAGAAATTAAATATAAATATCAATAGGAAACAGAAGAAAAATGTACAGTGATCACCCATTTTGTGCCCACAATCTTTTACATCGAAATCCCAGTCAAACGAGTCGAGTCTATGCATGCTACGATCACGGTATGAATTTGAAGGAAAAATATTTTTTTGTAGATTTTAGATTAGGTCTTTCCCTGTCCTTAATGCTAAATTAAAGAAGTTAAATATAAATATAAATAGGAAACAGAAGAGAAATGTACAGTGATCAACCATTTTGTGCCCACAAACTTTTTCATCGAAATCCCAGTCATATGAGTCGAGTCCATGCATGCTACGATCACGGTATGAACTTGTAGGTAAAATATTGTTTTGTAGATTTTAGATTAGGTCATTCACTGTCCATAATGCTAAATTAAAGAAGTTAAATATAAATATAAATAGGAAACAGAAGAGAAATGTACAGTGATCACCCATTTTGTGCCCACAATCTTTTTCATCGAAATCCCAGTCATATGAGTCGAGTCCATGCATGCTACGATCACGGTATAAATTTGAAGGCAAAATATTTTTTTGTAGATTTTAGATTAGGACTTTCCCTGTCCTTAATGCTAAATTAAAGAAGTTAAATATAAATATAAATAGTAAACAGAAGAGAAATGTACAGTGATCACCCATTTTGTGCCCACAATCTTTTTCAGCGAAATGCCAGTCATATGAGTCGAGTCCATGCATGCTACGATCACGGCATGAATTTGTAGGTAAAATATTTTTTTGTAGATTTTAGATTAGTTCTTTCCCTGTCCATAATGCTAAATTAAAGGAGTTAAATATGAATATAAATAGGAAACAGAAGAGAAATGTACAGTGATCACCCATTTTGTGCCCACAATCTTTTTCATCGAAATCCCAGTCAAACGAGTCGAGTCCATGCATGCTATGATAACGGTATGAATTTGAAGGCAAAATATTTTTTTGTAGATTTTAGATTAGGTCTTTCCTGTCCTTATTGCTAAATTAAAGAAGTTAAATATAAATATAAATAGGAAACAGAAGAGAAATGTACAGTGATCACCCATTTTGTGCCCACAAACTTTTTCATCGAAATCCCAGTCATATGAGTCGAGTCCATGCATGCTACGATCACGGTATGAATTTGTAGGTAAAATATTTTTTTGTAGATTTTAGATTAGGTCCTTCCCTGTCCTTAATGCTAAATTAAAGAAGTTAAATATAAATATAAATAGGAAACAGAAGAGAAATGTACAGTGATCACCCATTTTGTGCCCACAAACTTTTTCATCGAAATCCCAGTCATATGAGTCGAGTCCATGCATGCTACGATCACGGTATGAATTTGAAGGCAAAATATTTTTTGTAGATTTTAGATTAGGTCTTTCCCTGTTCTTAATGCTAAATTAAAGAAGTTAAATATAAATATAAATAGGAAACAGAAGAGAAATGTACAGTGATCACCCATTTTGTGCCCACAATCTTTTTCATCGAAATTCCAGTCATATGAGTCGAGTCCATGCATGCTACGATCACGGTATGAACTTGTAGGTAAAATATTGTTTTGTAGATTTTAATTTAGGTCATTCCCTGTCGATAATGCTAAATTAAAGAAGTTAATATAAATATGAAGGAGAAAAGAAATGTACAGTGATCACCCATTTTGTGCCCACAATCTTTTTCTTCGAAATCCTAGTCATATGAGTCGAGTCCATGCATGCTACGATCACGGTATGAATTTGAAGGCAAAATATATTTTTATAGATTTTAGATTAGGTCTTTCCCTGTCCATAATGCTAAATTAAAGAAGTTAAATATAAATATAAATAGGAAACAGAAGAGAAATGTACAGTGATCACCCATTTTGGGCCCACTATCTTTTTCATCGAAATCCCAGTCATATGAGACGAGTCCATGCATGCTACGATCACGGTATGAACTTGTAGGTAAAATGTTGTTTTGTAGATTTTAATTTAGGTCATTCCCTGTCGATAATGCTAAATTAAAGAAGTTAAATATAAATATGAAGGAGAAAAGAAATGTACAGTGATCACCCATTTTGTGCCCACAATCTTTTTCATCGAAATCCTAGTCATATGAGTCGAGTCCATGCATGCTACGATCACCCTATTAATTTGAAGGCAAAATATATTTTTTATAGATTTTAGATTAGGTCTTTCACTGTCCATAATGCTAAATTAAAGAAGTTAAATATAAATATAAATAGGAAACAGAAGAGAAATGTACAGTGATCACCCATTTTGGGCCCACAATCTTTTTCATCGAAATCCCAGTCTTATGAGTCGAGTCCATGCATGCTACGATCACGGTATAAATTTGAAGGCTAAATATTTTTTTGTAGATTTTAGATTAGTTCTTTCTTTGTCCATATTGCTAAATTATAGAAGTTAAATATAAATATGAATAGTAAACAGAAGAGAAACGTACAGTGATCACCCATTTTGTGCCCACTATCTTTTTCATCGAAATCCCAGTCATATGAGTCGAGTCCATGCATGCTACGATCACGGTATGAACTTGTAGGTAAAATATTGTTTTGTAGATTTTAATTTAGGTCATTCCCTGTCGATAATGCTAAATTAAAGAAGTTAAATATAAATATGAAGGAGAAAAGAAATGTACAGTGATCACCCATTTTGTGCCCACAATCTTTTTCTTCGAAATCCTAGTCATATGAGTCGAGTCCATGCATGCTACGATCACGGTATGAATTTGAAGGCAAAATATATTTTTATAGATTTTAGATTAGGTCTTTCCCTGTCCATAATGCTAAATTAAAGAAGTTAAATATAAATATAAATAGGAAACAGAAGAGAAATGTACAGTGATCACCCATTTTGGGCCCACTATCTTTTTCATCGAAATCCCAGTCATATGAGACGAGTCCATGCATGCTACGATCACGGTATGAACTTGTAGGTAAAATATTGTTTTGTAGATTTTAATTTAGGTCATTCCCTGTCCATAATGCTAAATTAAAGAAGTTAAATATAAATATAAATAGTAAACAGAAGAGAAATGTACAGTGATCACTCATTTTGTGACCACAATCTTTTTCATCGAAATCCCAGTCATATGAGTCGAGTCCATGCATGCTATGATCACGGTATGAATTTGAAGGCAAAATATTTTTTTCTAGATTTTAGATTAGGTCCTTCCCTGTCGATAATGCTAAATTAAAGAAGTTAAATATAAATATAAATAGGAAACACAAGAGAAATGTACAGTGATCACCCATTTTGTGCCCACAATCTTTTTCATCGAAATCCCAGTCATATGAGTCGAGTCCATGCATGCTACGATCAGGGTATGAACTTGTAGGCAAAATATTGTTTTGTAGATTTTAGATTAGGTCATTCCCTGTTCATAATGCTAAATTAAAGAAGTTAAATATAAATATAAATAGGAAACAGAAGAGAAATGTACAGTGATCACCCATTTTGTGCCCACAATCTTTTTCATCGAAATCCCAGTAATATGAGTCGAGTCCATGCATGCTACGATCACGGTATGAATTTGTAGGTAAAATATTTTTTGTAGATTTTAGATTAGGTCTTTGCCTGTCCATAATGCTAAATTAAATGTTGTTAAATATAAATATAAATAGTAAACAGAAGAGAAATGTACAGTGATCACCCATTTTGTGCCTACTATCTATTTCATCGAAATCCCAGTCATATGAGTCGAGTCCATGTATGCTACGATCACGGTATGAACTTGTAGGTAAAATATTGTTTTGTAGATTTTAATTTAGGTCATTCCCTGTCCATAATGCTAAATTAAAGAAGTTAAATATAAATATAAATAGGAAACAGAAGAGAAATGTACAGTGATCACCCATTTTGTGCCCACAATCTTTTTCATCGAAATCCCAGTCATATGAGTCGAATCCATGCATGCTACGATCACGGTTTGAATTTATAGGTAAAATATTTTTTTGTAGATTTTAGATTAGGTCATTCCCTGTCGATAATGCTAAATTAAAGAAGTTAAATATAAATATGAAAGAGAAAAGAAATGTACAGTGATCACCCATTTTGTGCCCACAATCTTTTTCATCGAAATCCCAGTCGTATGAGTCGAATCCATGCATGCTACGATCACGGTATGAATTTGTAGGTAAAATATTTTTTTGTAGGTTTTAGATTAGGTCATTCCCTGTCGATAATGCTAAATTAAAGAAGTTAAATATAAATATAAATAGGAAACAGAAGAGAAATGTACAGTGATCACCCATTTTGTGCCCACAAACTTTTTCATCGAAATCCCAGTCATATGAGACGAGTCCATGCATGCTACGATCACGGTTTGAATTTATAGGTAAAATATTTTTTTGTAGATTTTAGATTAGGTCATTCCCTGTCGATAATGCTAAATTAAAGAAGTTAAATATAAATATGAAAGAGAAAAGAAATGTACAGTGATCACCCATTTTGTGCCCACAATCTTTTTCATCGAAATCCCAGTCGTATGAGTCGAATCCATGCATGCTACGATCACGGTATGAATTTGTAGGTAAAATATTTTTTTGTAGGTTTTAGATTAGGTCATTCCCTGTCGATAATGCTAAATTAAAGAAGTTAAATATAAATATAAATAGGAAACAGAAGAGAAATGTACAGTGATCACCCATTTTGTGCCCACAAACTTTTTCATCGAAATCCCAGTCATATGAGACGAGTCCATGCATGCTACGATCACGGTATAAATTTGAAGGCTAAATATTTTTTTGTAGATTTTAGATTAGGTCTTTCTCTGTCCTTATTGCTAAATTAAAGAAGTTAAATATAAATATAAATAGTAAACAGAAGAGAAATGTACAGTGATCACCCATTTTGTGCCCACAATCTTTTTCATCGAAATCCCAGTCATATGAGTCGAGTCCATGCATGCTATGATCACGGTATGAATTTGAAGGCAAAAAATTTTTTCTAGATTTTAGATTAGGTCCTTCCCTGTCGATAATGCTAAATTAAAGAAGTTAAATATAAATATGAAAGAGAAGAGAAATGTACAGTGATCACCCATTTTGTGCCCACTATCTTTTTCATCGAAATCCCAGTCATATGAGTCGAGTCCATGCATGCTACGATCACGGTATGAACTTGTAGGCAAAATATTGTTTTGTAGATTTTAGATTAGGTCATTCCCTGTTCATAATGCTAAATTAAAGAAGTTAAATATAAATATAAATAGGAAACAGAAGAGAAATGTACAGTGATCACCCATTTTGTGCCCACAATCTTTTTCATCGAAATCCCAGTAATATGAGTCGAGTCCATGCATGCTACGATCACGGTATGAATTTGTAGGTAAAATATTTTTTTCTAGATTTTAGATTAGGTCCTTCCCTGTCGATAATGCTAAATTAAAGAAGTTAAATATAAATATGAAAGAGAAGAGAAATGTACAGTGATCACCCATTTTGTGCCCACAATGTTTTTCATCGAAATCCCAGTCATATGAGTCGAGTCCATGCATGCTACGATCACGGTATGAACTTGTAGGCAAAATATTGTTTTGTAGATTTTAGATTAGGTCATTCCCTGTTCATAATGCTAAATTAAAGAAGTTAAATATAAATATAAATAGGAAACAGAAGAGAAATGTACAGTGATCACCCATTTTGTGCCCACAATCTTTTTCATCGAAATCCCAGTAATATGAGTCGAGTCCATGCATGCTACGATCACGGTATGAATTTGTAGGTAAAATATTTTTTGTAAATTTTAGATTAGGTCTTTCCCTGTCCATAATGCTAAATTAAAGAAGTTAAATATAAATATGAAAGAGAAAAGAAATGTACAGTGATCACCCATTTTGTGCCCACAATCTTTTTTATCGAAATCCCAGTCATATGAGTCGAGTCCATGCATGCTACGATCACGGTATGAATTTGTAGGTAAAATATTTTTTGTAGATTTTAGATTAGGTCTTTCCCTGTCCATAATGCTAAATTAAACGAGTTAAATATAAATATAAATAGTAAACAGAAGAGAAATGTACAGTGATCACCCATTTTGTGCCTACTATCTATTTCATCGAAATCCCAGTCATATGAGTCGAGTCCATGCATGCTACGATCACGGTATGAACTTGTAGGTAAAATATTGTTTTGTAGATTTTAATTTAGGTCATTTCCTGTCCATAATGCTAAATTAAAGAAGTTAAATATAAATATAAATAGGAAACAGAAGAGAAATGTACAGTGATCACCCATTTTGTGCCCACAATCTTTTTGATCGATATTCCAGTCATATGAGTCGAGTCCATGCATGCCACGATCACTGTATAAATTTGAAGGCAAAATATTTTTTTGTAGGTTTTAGATTAGGTCTTTGCCTCTCCTTAATGCTAAATTAAAGAAGTTAAATATAAATATAAATAGTAAACAGAAGAGAAACGTACAGTGATCACCCATTTTGTGCCCACTATCTTTTTCATCGAAATCCCAGTCATATGAGCCGAGTCCATGCATGCTACGATCACGGTATGAACTTGTAGGTAAAATATTGTTTTGTAGATTTTAATTTAGGTCATTCCCTGTCGATAATGCTAAATTAAAGAAGTTAACTATAAATATGAAGGAGAAAAGAAATGTACAGTGATCACCCATTTTGTGCCCACAATCTTTTTCATCGAAATCCTAGTCATATGAGTCGAGTCCATGCATGCTACGATCACGGTATGAATTTGAAGGCAAAATATATTTTTATAGATTTTAGATTAGGTCTTTCCCTGTCCATAATGCTAAATTAAAGAAGTTAAATATAAATATAAATAGGAAACAGAAGAGAAATGTACAGTGATCACCCATTTTGGGCCCACAATCTTTTTCATCGAAATCCCAGTCTTATGAGTCGAGTCCATGCATGCTACGATCACGGTATAAATTTGAAGGCTAAATATTTTTTTGTAGATTTTAGATTAGGTCTTTCTCTGTCCTTATTGCTAAATTAAAGAAGTTAAATATAAATATGAATAGTAAACAGAAGAGAAATGTACAGTGATCACCCATTTTGTGCCCACAATCTTTTTCATCGAAATCCCAGTCGTATGAGTCGAATCCATGCATGCTACGATCACGGTATGAATTTGTAGGTAAAATATTTTTTTGTAGATTTTAGATTAGGTCATTCCCTGTCGATAATGCTAAATTAAAGAAGTTAAATATAAATATGAAAGAGAAGAGAAATGTACAGTGATCACCCATTTTGTGCCCACTATCTTTTTCATCGAAATCCCAGTCATATGAGACGAGTCCATGCATGCTACGATCACGGTATGAACTTGTAGGTAAAATATTGTTTTGTAGATTTTAATTTAGGTCATTCCCTGTCCATAATGCTAAATTAAAGAAGTTAAATATAAATATAAATAGTAAACAGAAGAGAAATGTACAGGGATCACCCATTTTGTGCCCACAATCTTTTTCATCGAAATCGCAGTCATATGATTCGAGTCCATGCATGCTACGATCACGGTAAGAATTTGAAGGCAAAATATTTTTTTTTAGATTTTAGATTAGGTCCTTCCCTGTCCTTAATGCTAAATTAAAGAAGTTAAATATAAATATAAATAGGAAACAGAAGGGAAATGTACAGTGATCACCCATTTTGTGCCCACAACCTTTTTCATCGAAATCCCAGTCATATGAGTTGAGTCCAAGCATGCTACGATCACGGTATGAATTTGTAGGTAAAATATTGTTTAGTAGATTTTAGATTAGGTCATTCCCTGTCCATAATGCTAAATTAAAGAAGTTAAATATAAATATAAATAGGAAACAGAAGAAAAATGTACAGTGATCACAGATTTTGTGCCCAAAATCTTTTACATTGAAATCCCAGTCATATGAGTCGAGTCCATGCATGCTACGCTCACGGTATGAATTTGATGGCAAAATATTTTTTTGTAGATTTTAGATTACGTCTTCCCTGTCCTTAATGCTAAATTACAGAAGTTAAATATAAATATAAATAGTAAACAGAAGAGAAATGTACAGTGATCACCCATTTTGTGCCCACAATCTTTTTCATCGAAATCCCAGTCATATAAGCCGAATCCATGCATGCTACTATCACGGTATGAATTTGTAGGTAAAATATTTTTTTTAGATTTTAGATTAGGTCATTCCCTGTCGATAATGCTAAATTAAAGAAGTTAAAAATAAATAGGAAAGAGAAGAGAAATGTACAGTGATCACCCATTTTGTACCCACAATCTTTTTCATCGAAATCCCAGTCATATGAGTCGAGTCCATGCATGCTACGATCACGGTATGAACTTCTAGGTAAAATATTGTTTTGTAGATTTTAATTTAGGTCATTCCCTGTCCATAATGCTAAATTAAAGAAGTTAAATATAAATAGAAATAGGAAACAGAAGAGAAATGTACAGTGATCACCCATTTTGTGCCCACAATCTTTTTGATCGAAATCCCAGTCATATGAGTCGAGTCCATGCATGCCACGATCACTGTATAAATTTGAAGGCAAAATATTTTTTTGTAGGTTTTAGATTAGGGCTTTGCCTCTCCTTAATGCTAAATTAAAGAAGTTAAATATAAATATAAATAGTAAACAGAAGAAAAATGTACAGTGATCACCCATTTTGTGCCCACAATCTTTTTCATCGAAATCCCAGTCATATGAGTCGAGTCCATGCATGCTATGATCACGGTATGAATTTGAAGGCAAAAAATTTTTTCTAGATTTTAGATTAGGTCCTTCCCTGTCGATAATGCTAAATTAAAGAAGTTAAATATAAATATGAAAGAGAAGAGAAATGTACAGTGATCACCCATTTTGTGCCCACTATCTTTTTCATCGAAATCCCAGTCATATGAGTCGAGTCCATGCATGCTACGATCACGGTATGAACTTGTAGGCAAAATATTGTTTTGTAGATTTTAGATTAGGTCATTCCCTGTTCATAATGCTAAATTAAAGAAGTTAAATATAAATATAAATAGGAAACAGAAGAGAAATGTACAGTGATCACCCATTTTGTGCCCACAATCTTTTTCATCGAAATCCCAGTAATATGAGTCGAGTCCATGCATGCTACGATCACGGTATGAATTTGTAGGTAAAATATTTTTTTCTAGATTTTAGATTAGGTCCTTCCCTGTCGATAATGCTAAATTAAAGAAGTTAAATATAAATATGAAAGAGAAGAGAAATGTACAGTGATCACCCATTTTGTGCCCACAATGTTTTTCATCGAAATCCCAGTCATATGAGTCGAGTCCATGCATGCTACGATCACGGTATGAACTTGTAGGCAAAATATTGTTTTGTAGATTTTAGATTAGGTCATTCCCTGTTCATAATGCTAAATTAAAGAAGTTAAATATAAATATAAATAGGAAACAGAAGAGAAATGTACAGTGATCACCCATTTTGTGCCCACAATCTTTTTCATCGAAATCCCAGTAATATGAGTCGAGTCCATGCATGCTACGATCACGGTATGAATTTGTAGGTTAAATATTTTTTGTAAATTTTAGATTAGGTCTTTCCCTGTCCATAATGCTAAATTAAAGAAGTTAAATATAAATATGAAAGAGAAAAGAAATGTACAGTGATCACCCATTTTGTGCCCACAATCTTTTTTATCGAAATCCCAGTCATATGAGTCGAGTCCATGCATGCTACGATCACGGTATGAATTTGTAGGTAAAATATTTTTTGTAGATTTTAGATTAGGTCTTTCCCTGTCCATAATGCTAAATTAAACGAGTTAAATATAAATATAAATAGTAAACAGAAGAGAAATGTACAGTGATCACCCATTTTGTGCCTACTATCTATTTCATCGAAATCCCAGTCATATGAGTCGAGTCCATGCATGCTACGATCACGGTATGAACTTGTAGGTAAAATATTGTTTTGTAGATTTTAATTTAGGTCATTTCCTGTCCATAATGCTAAATTAAAGAAGTTAAATATAAATATAAATAGGAAACAGAAGAGAAATGTACAGTGATCACCCATTTTGTGCCCACAATCTTTTTGATCGATATTCCAGTCATATGAGTCGAGTCCATGCATGCCACGATCACTGTATAAATTTGAAGGCAAAATATTTTTTTGTAGGTTTTAGATTAGGTCTTTGCCTCTCCTTAATGCTAAATTAAAGAAGTTAAATATAAATATAAATAGTAAACAGAAGAGAAACGTACAGTGATCACCCATTTTGTGCCCACTATCTTTTTCATCGAAATCCCAGTCATATGAGCCGAGTCCATGCATGCTACGATCACGGTATGAACTTGTAGGTAAAATATTGTTTTGTAGATTTTAATTTAGGTCATTCCCTGTCGATAATGCTAAATTAAAGAAGTTAACTATAAATATGAAGGAGAAAAGAAATGTACAGTGATCACCCATTTTGTGCCCACAATCTTTTTCATCGAAATCCTAGTCATATGAGTCGAGTCCATGCATGCTACGATCACGGTATGAATTTGAAGGCAAAATATATTTTTATAGATTTTAGATTAGGTCTTTCCCTGTCCATAATGCTAAATTAAAGAAGTTAAATATAAATATAAATAGGAAACAGAAGAGAAATGTACAGTGATCACCCATTTTGGGCCCACAATCTTTTTCATCGAAATCCCAGTCTTATGAGTCGAGTCCATGCATGCTACGATCACGGTATAAATTTGAAGGCTAAATATTTTTTTGTAGATTTTAGATTAGGTCTTTCTCTGTCCTTATTGCTAAATTAAAGAAGTTAAATATAAATATGAATAGTAAACAGAAGAGAAATGTACAGTGATCACCCATTTTGTGCCCACAATCTTTTTCATCGAAATCCCAGTCGTATGAGTCGAATCCATGCATGCTACGATCACGGTATGAATTTGTAGGTAAAATATTTTTTTGTAGATTTTAGATTAGGTCATTCCCTGTCGATAATGCTAAATTAAAGAAGTTAAATATAAATATGAAAGAGAAGAGAAATGTACAGTGATCACCCATTTTGTGCCCACTATCTTTTTCATCGAAATCCCAGTCATATGAGACGAGTCCATGCATGCTACGATCACGGTATGAACTTGTAGGTAAAATATTGTTTTGTAGATTTTAATTTAGGTCATTCCCTGTCCATAATGCTAAATTAAAGAAGTTAAATATAAATATAAATAGTAAACAGAAGAGAAATGTACAGGGATCACCCATTTTGTGCCCACAATCTTTTTCATCGAAATCGCAGTCATATGATTCGAGTCCATGCATGCTACGATCACGGTAAGAATTTGAAGGCAAAATATTTTTTTTTAGATTTTAGATTAGGTCCTTCCCTGTCCTTAATGCTAAATTAAAGAAGTTAAATATAAATATAAATAGGAAACAGAAGGGAAATGTACAGTGATCACCCATTTTGTGCCCACAACCTTTTTCATCGAAATCCCAGTCATATGAGTTGAGTCCAAGCATGCTACGATCACGGTATGAATTTGTAGGTAAAATATTGTTTAGTAGATTTTAGATTAGGTCATTCCCTGTCCATAATGCTAAATTAAAGAAGTTAAATATAAATATAAATAGGAAACAGAAGAAAAATGTACAGTGATCACAGATTTTGTGCCCAAAATCTTTTACATTGAAATCCCAGTCATATGAGTCGAGTCCATGCATGCTACGCTCACGGTATGAATTTGATGGCAAAATATTTTTTTGTAGATTTTAGATTACGTCTTCCCTGTCCTTAATGCTAAATTACAGAAGTTAAATATAAATATAAATAGTAAACAGAAGAGAAATGTACAGTGATCACCCATTTTGTGCCCACAATCTTTTTCATCGAAATCCCAGTCATATAAGCCGAATCCATGCATGCTACTATCACGGTATGAATTTGTAGGTAAAATATTTTTTTTAGATTTTAGATTAGGTCATTCCCTGTCGATAATGCTAAATTAAAGAAGTTAAAAATAAATAGGAAAGAGAAGAGAAATGTACAGTGATCACCCATTTTGTACCCACAATCTTTTTCATCGAAATCCCAGTCATATGAGTCGAGTCCATGCATGCTACGATCACGGTATGAACTTCTAGGTAAAATATTGTTTTGTAGATTTTAATTTAGGTCATTCCCTGTCCATAATGCTAAATTAAAGAAGTTAAATATAAATAGAAATAGGAAACAGAAGAGAAATGTACAGTGATCACCCATTTTGTGCCCACAATCTTTTTGATCGAAATCCCAGTCATATGAGTCGAGTCCATGCATGCCACGATCACTGTATAAATTTGAAGGCAAAATATTTTTTTGTAGGTTTTAGATTAGGGCTTTGCCTCTCCTTAATGCTAAATTAAAGAAGTTAAATATAAATATAAATAGTAAACAGAAGAAAAATGTACAGTGATCACCCATTTTGTGCCCACAATCTTTTTTATCGAAATCCCAGTCATATGAGTCGAGTCCATGCATGCTACGATCACGGTATGAATTTGTAGGTAAAATATTGTTTTGTAGATTTTAATTTAGGTCATTCCCTGTCGATAATGCTAAATTAAAGAAGTTAAATATAAATATGAAGGAGAAAAGAAATGTACAGTGATCACCCATTTTGTGCCCACAATCTTTTTCATCGAAATCCTAGTCATATGAGTCGAGTCCATGCATTCTACGATCACGGTATGAATTTGAAGGCAAAATATATTTTTATAGATTTTAGATTAGGTCTTTCCCTGTCCATAATGCTAAATTAAAGAAGTTAAATATAAATATAAATAGGAAACAGAAGAGAAATGTACAGTGATCACCCATTTTGGGCCCACAATCTTTTTCATCGAAATCCCAGTCTTATGAGTCGAGTCCATGCATGCTACGATCACGGTATAAATTTGAAGGCTAAATATTTTTTTGTAGATTTTAGATTAGGTCTTTCTCTGTCATTATTGCTAAATTAAAGAAGTTAAATATAAATATGAATAGTAAACAGAAGAGAAATGTACAGTGATCACCCATTTTGTGCCCACAATCTTTTTCATCGAAATCCCAGTCGTATGAGTCGAATCCATGCATGCTACGATCACGGTATGAATTTGTAGGTAAAATATTTTTTTGTAGATTTTAGATTAGGTCATTCCCTGTCGATAATGCTAAATTAAAGAAGTTAAATATAAATAGGAAAGAGAAGAGAAATGTACAGTGATCACCCATTTTGTACCCACAATCTTTTTCATCGAAATCCCAGTCATATGAGTCGAGTCCATGCATGCTACGATCACGGTATGAACTTGTAGGTAAAATATTGTTTTGTAGATTTTAATTTAGGTCATTCCCTGTCCATAATGCTAAATTAAAGAAGTTAAATATAAATATAAATAGGAAACAGAAGAGAAATGTACAGTGATCACCCATTTTGTGCCGACAATCTTTTTGATCGAAATCCCAGTCATATGAGTCGAGTCCATGCATGCCACGATCACTGTATAAATTTGAAGGCAAAATAATTTTTTGTAGGTTTTAGATTAGGTCTTTGCCTCTCCTTAATGCTAAATTAAAGAAGTTAAATATAAATATAAATAGTAAACAGAAGAAAAATGTACAGTGATCACCCATTTTGTGCCCACAATCTTTTTTATTGAAATCCCAGTCATATGAGTCGAGTCCATGCATGCTACGATCACGGTATGAATTTGTAGGTAAAATATTGTTTTGTAGATTTTAATTTAGGTCATTCCCTGTCGATAATGCTAAATTAAAGAAGTTAAATATAAATATGAAGGAGAAAAGAAATGTACAGTGATCACCCATTTTGTGCCCACAATCTTTTTCATCGAAATCCTAGTCATATGAGTCGAGTCCATGCATTCTACGATCACGGTATGAATTTGAAGGCAAAATATATTTTTATAGATTTTAGATTAGGTCTTTCCCTGTCCATAATGCTAAATTAAAGAAGTTAAATATAAATATAAATAGTAAACAGAAGAGAAACGTACAGTGATCACCCATTTTGTGCCCACAATCTTTTTCATCGAAATCCTAGTCATATGAGTCGAGTCCATGCATTCTACGATCACGGTATGAATTTGAAGGCAAAATATATTTTTATAGATTTTAGATTAGGTCTTTCCCTGTCCATAATGCTAAATTAAAGAAGTTAAATATAAATATAAATAGTAAACAGAAGAGAAACGTACAGTGATCACCCATTTTGTGCCCACTATCTTTTTCATCGAAATCCCAGTCATATGAGTCGAGTCCATGCATGCTACGATCACGGTATGAACTTGTAGGTAAAATATTGTTTTGTAGATTTTAATTTAGGTCATTCCCTGTCGATAATGCTAAATTAAAGAAGTTAACTATAAATATGAAGGAGAAAAGAAATGTACAGTGATCACCCATTTTGTGCCCACAATCTTTTTCATCGAAATCCTAGTCATATGAGTCGAGTCCATGCATGCTACGATCACGGTATGAATTTGAAGGCAAAATATATTTTTATAGATTTTAGATTAGGTCTTTCCCTGTCCATAATGCTAAATTAAAGAAGTTAAATATAAATATAAATAGGAAACAGAAGAGAAATGTACAGTGATCACCCATTTTGGGCCCACAATCTTTTTCATCGAAATCCCAGTCTTATGAGTCGAGTCCATGCATGCTACGATCACGGTATAAATTTGAAGGCTAAGTATTTTTTTGTAGATTTTAGATTAGGTCTTTCTCTGTCCTTATTGCTAAATTAAAGAAGTTAAATATAAATATGAATAGTAAACAGAAGAGAAATGTACAGTGATCACCCATTTTGTGCCCACAATCTTTTTCATCGAAATCCCAGTCGTATGAGTCGAATCCATGCATGCTACGATCACGGTATGAATTTATAGGTAAAATATTTTTTTGTAGATTTTAGATTAGGTCATTCCCTGTCCATAATGCTAAATTAAAGAAGTTAAATATAAATATGAAAGAGAAGAGAAATGTACAGTGATCACCCATTTTGTGCCCACAATCTTTTTGATCGAAATCCCAGTCATATGAGTCGAGTCCATGCATGCCACGATCACTGTATAAATTTGAAGGCAAAATATTTTTTTGTAGGTTTTAGATTAGGTCTTTGCCTCTCCTTAATGCTAAATTAAAGAAGTTAAATATAAATATAAATAGTAAACAGAAGAAAAATGTACAGTGATCACCCATTTTGTGCCCACAATCTTTTTTATTGAAATCCCAGTCATATGAGTCGAGTCCATGCATGCTACGATCACGGTATGAATTTGTAGGTAAAATATTGTTTTGTAGATTTTAATTTAGGTCATTCCCTGTCGATAATGCTAAATTAAAGAAGTTAAATATAAATATAAATAGTAAACAGAAGAGAAATGTACAGTGATCACCCATTTTGTGCCCACAATCTTTTTCATCGAAATCGCAGTCATATGATTCGAGTCCATGCATGCTACGATCACGGTATGAATTTGAAGGCAAAATATTTTTTTTTAGATTTTAGATTACGTCCTTCCCTGTCCTTAATGCTAAATTAAAGAAGTTAAATATAAATATAAATAGGAAACAGAAGGGAAATGTACAGTGATCACCCATTTTGTGCCCACAACCTTTTTCATTGAAATCCCAGTCATATGAGTTGAGTCCAAGCATGCTACGATCACGGTATGAATTTGTAGGTAAAATATTGTTTAGTAGATTTTAGATTAGGTCATTCCCTGTCCATAATGCTAAATTAAAGAAGTTAAATATAAATATAAATAGGAAACAGAAGAAAAATGTACAGTGATCACCCATTTTGTGCCCAAAATCTTTTACATTGAAATCCCAGTCATATGAGTCGAGTCCATGCATGCTACGCTCACGGTATGAATTTGATGGCAAAATATTTTTTTGTAGATTTTAGATTACGTCTTCCCTGTCCTTAATGCTAAATTACAGAAGTTAAATATAAATATAAATAGTAAACAGAAGAGAAATGTACAGTGATCACCCATTTTGTGCCCACAATCTTTTACATCGAAATCCCAGTCATATAAGCCGAATCCATGCATGCTACTATCACGGTATGAATTTGTAGGTAAAATATTTTTTTTAGATTTTAGATTAGGTCATTCCCTGTCGATAATGCTAAATTAAAGAAGTTAAATATAAATAGGAAAGAGAAGAGAAATGTACAGTGATCACCCATTTTGTACCCACAATCTTTTTCATCGAAATCCCAGTCATATGAGTCGAGTCCATTGATGTTACAATCACGGCATGAATTTGTATGTAATATATTTTTGTAGATTTTAGATTAGGTCATTCCCTGTCCATAATGCTAAATTAAAGGAGTTAAATATAAATATAAATAGTAAACAGAAGAGAAATGTACAGTGATCATCCATTTTGTGCCCACAATCTTTTTCATCGAAATCCTAGTCATATGAGTCGAGTCCATGCATGCTACGATCACGGTATGAATTTGAAGGTGGAATATATTTTTATAGATTTTAGATTAGGTCTTTCCCTGTCCATAATGCTAAATTAAAGAAGTTAAATATAAATATAAATAGGAAACAGAAGAGAAATGTACAGTGATCACCCATTTTGGGCCCACAATCTTTTTCATCGAAATCCCAGTCTTATGAGTCGAGTCCATGCATGCTACGATCACGGTATAAATTTGAAGGCTAAATATTTTTTTGTAGATTTTAGATTAGGTCTTTCTCTGTCCTTATTGCTAAATTAAAGAAGTTAAATATAAATATGAATAGTAAACAGAAGAGAAATGTACAGTGATCACCCATTTTGTGCCCACAATCTTTTTCATCGAAATCCCAGTCGTATGAGTCGAATCCATGCATGCTACGATCACGGTATGAATTTGTAGGTAAAATATTTTTTTGTAGATTTTAGATTAGGTCAATCCCTGTCGATAATGCTAAATTAAAGAAGTTAAATATAAATATGAAAGAGAAGAGAAATGTACAGTGATCACCCATTTTGTACCCACTATCTTTTTCATCGAAATCCCAGTCATATGAGACGAGTCCATGCATGCTACGATCACGGTATGAACTTGTAGGTAAAATATTGTTTTGTAGATTTTAATTTAGGTCATTCCCTGTCCATAATGCTAAATTAAAGAAGTTAAATATAAATATAAATAGTAAACAGAAGAGAAATGTACAGTGATCACCCATTTTGTGCCCACAAACTTTTTCATCGAAATCGCAGTCATATGATTCGAGTCCATGCATGCTACGATTACGGTATGAATTTGAAGGCAAAATATTTTTTTTTAGATTTTAGATTAGGTCCTTCCCTGTCCTTAATGCTAAATTAAAGAAGTTAAATATAAATATAAATAGGAAACAGAAGAGAAATGTACAGTGATCACCCATTTTGTGCAGACAATCTTTTTCGTCGAAATCCCAGTCATATGTGTCGAGTCCATGCATGCTACGATCACGGCATGAATTTGTAGGTAAAATATTTTTTTGTAGATTTTAGATTAGGTCTTTCCCTGTCCATAATGCTAAATTAAAGAAGTCAAATATAAATATAAATAGGAAACAGAAGGGAAATATACAGTGATCACCCATTTTGTTCCCACAACCTTTTTCATCGAAATCCCAGTCATATGAGTTGAGTCCATGCATGCTACGATCACGGTATGAATTTGTAGGTAAAATATTTTTTAGTAGATTTTAGATTAGGTCATTCCCTGTCCATAATGCTAAATTAAAGAAGTTAAATATAAATATAAATAGGAAACAGAAGAAAAATGTACAGTGATCACCCATTTTTTGCCCAAAATATTTTACATTGAAATCCCAGTCATATGAGTTGAGTCCATGCATTCTACGATCACGGTATGAATTGATGGCAAAATATTTTTTTGTAGATTTTAGATTACGTCTTTCCCTGTCCTTAATGCTAAATGAAAGAAGTTAAATATAAATATAAATAGTAAACAGAAGAGAAATGTACAATGATCACCCATTTTGTGCCCACAATCTTTTTCATCGAAATCCCAGTCATATGAGTCGAGTCCATGCATGCTACGATCACGGTATGAATTTGTAGGTGAAATATTTTTTTGTAGATTTTAGATTAGGTCATTCCCTGTCCATAATGCTAAATTAAAGAAGTTAAATATAAATATAAATAGGAAACAGAAGAGAAATGTACAGTGATCACCCATTTTGTGCCCAGAATCTTTTTCATCGAAATCCCAGTCATATGTCGAGTCCATGCATGCTACGATCCCGGTATGAATTTGAAGGCAAAATATTTTTTTATAGGTTTTAGATTAGGTTATTCCCTGTCGATAATGCTACATTAAAGGAGTTAAATATAAATAGTAAACAGAAGAGAAATGTACAGTGATCACCCATTTTGTGCCCACAATCTATTTCATCAAAATCCCAGTCATATGAGTCGAGTCCATGTATGCTACCATCACGGTATAAATTTGAAGCCAAAATATTTTTTTGTAGATTTTAGATTAGGTCTTTCCCTGTAATTAATGCTAAATTAAAGAAGTTAAATATAAATATAAATAGTAAACAGAAGAAAAATGTACAATTATCACCCATTTTGTGCCCACAATCTTTTTCATCGAAATCCCAGTCATATGAGTCGAGTCCATGCATGCTACGATCACGGTATGAATTTGTAGGTAAAATATTTTTTGTAGATTTTAGATTAGGTCTTTCCCTGTCCATAATGCTAAATTAAAGAAGTTAAATATAAATATAAATAGGAAAGAGAAGAGAAATGTACAGTGATCACCCATTTTGTGCCCACTATCTTTTTCATCGAAATCCCAGTCATATGAGTCGAGTCCATGCATGCTACGATCACGGTATGAATTTGAAGGTAAAATATTTTTTGTAGATTTTAGATTAGGTTTCCCTGTCCATAATGCTAAATTAAAGAAGTTAAATATAAATATAAATAGGAAACAGAAGAGAAATGTACAGTGATCACCCATTTTGTGCCCACTATCTTTTTCATCGAAATCCCAGTCATATGAGTCGAGTCCATGCATGCTACGATCACGGTATGAATTTGTAGGTAAAATATTTTTTGTAGATTTTAGATTAGGCCTTTCCCTGTCCATAATGCTAAATTAAAGAAGTTAAATATAAATATAAATAGGAAAGAGAAGAGAAATGTACAGTGATCACACATTTTGTACCCACAATCTTTTTCATCGAAATCCCAGTCATATGAGTCGAGTCCATGCATGCTAAGATCACGGTATGAACTTGTAGGTAAAATATTGTTTTGTAGATTTTAGATTATGTCATTCCCTGTCCATAATGCTAAATTAAAGAAGTTAAATATAAATATAAATAGGAAAGAGAAGAGAAATGTACAGTGATGACCCATTTTGTGCCCACTATCTTTTTCATCGAAATCCCAGTCATATGAGTCGAGTCCATGCATGCTACGATCACGGTATGAACTTGTAGGTAAAATATTGTTTTGTAGATTTTAGATTAGGTCATTCCCTGTCCATAATGCTAAATTAAAGAAGTTAAATATAAATATAAATAGGAAACAGAAGAGAAATGTACAGGGATCACCAATTTTGTGCCCACAATCTATTTCATCAAAATCCCAGTCATATGAGTCGAGTCAATGCATGCTACGATCACGGTATAAATTTGAAGGCAAAATATTTTTTGTACATTTTAGATTAGGTCTTTCCCTGTCCTTAATGCTAAATTAAAGAAGTTAAATATAAATATAAATAGTAAACAGAAGAGAAATGTACAGTGATCACCCATCTTGTGCCCACAATCTTTTTCATCGAAATCCCAGTCATATGAGTCGAGTCCATGCATGCTACGATCACGGTATGAATTTGTAGGTGAAATATTTTTTTGTAGATTTTAGATTAGGTCATTCCGTGTCCATAATGCTAAATTAAAGGAGTTAAATATAAATATAAATATAATAAGAAACAGAAGAGATATGTACAGTGATCACCCAATTTGTGCCCACTATCTTTTTCATCGAAATCCCACTCATATGTTGAGTCCATGCATGCTACGATCACGGTATGAATTTGAAGGCAAAATATTTTTTTATAGGTTTTAAATTAGGTCATTCCCTGTCGATAATGCTAAATTAAAGAAGTTAAATATAAATAGGAAAGAGAAGAGAAATGTACAGTGATACCCCATTTTGTACCCACAATCTTTTTAATCGAAATCCCAGTCATATGAGTCGAGTCCATGCATGCTACGATCACGGTATGAATTTGCAGGTAAAATATTTTTTGTAGATTTTAGATTAGGTCTTTCCCTGTCCATAATGCTAAATTAAAGAAGTTAAATATAAATATAAATAGTAAACAGAAGAGAAATGTACAGTGATCACCCATTTTGTGCCCACAATCTTTTTCATCGAAATCCCAGTCATATGAGTCGAGTCCATGCATGCTACGATCACGGTATGAATTTGTAGGTGGAATATTTTTTTGTAGATTTTAGATTAGGTCATTCCCTTTCCATAATGCTAAATTAAAGAAGTTAAATATAAATATAAATAGGAAAGAGAAGAGAAATGTACAGTGATCACCCATTTTGTGCCCACTATCTTTTTCATCGAAATCCCAGTCATATGAGTCGAGTCCCTGCATGCAACGATCACAGTATGAAATTGTAGGTAAAATATTGTTTTGTAGATTTTAGATTAGGTCATTCCCTGTCCATAATGCTAAATTAAAGAAGTTAAATATAAATATGAATAGGAAACTGAAGAGAAATGTACAGTGATCACCCATTTTGTGCCCACAATCTATTTTATCGAAATCCCAGTCATATGAGTCGAGTCCATGCATGCTACGATCACGGTATATATTTGAAGGCAAAATATTTTTTTGTAGATTTTAGATTAGGTCTTTCCCTGTCCATAATGCTAAATTAAATAGGTTAAATATAAATATAAATAGTAAACAGAAGAGAAATGTACAGTGATCACCCATTTTGTGCCCACAATCTTTTTCATCGAAATCCCAGTCATATGAGTCGAGTCCATGCATGCTACGATCACGGTATGAATTTGTAGGTGGAATATTTTTTTGTAGATTTTAGATTAGGTCATTCCCTTTCCATAATGCTAAATTAAAGAAGTTAAATATAAATATAAATAGGAAAGAGAAGAGAAATGTACAGTGATCACCCATTTTGTGCCCACTATCTTTTTCATCGAAATCCCAGTCATATGAGTCGAGTCCATGCATGCTACGATCACGGTATGAATTTGTAGGTAAATTATTTTTTGTAGATTATAGATTAGGTCTTTCCCTGTCCATAATGCTAAATTAAAGAAGTTAAATATAAATATAAATAGGAAACAGAAGTGAAATGTACAGTGATCACCCATTTTGTGCCCACTATCTTTTTCATCGAAATCCCAGTCATATGTCGAGACCATGCATGCTACAATCACGGTATGAATTTGAAGGCAAAATATGTTTTTATAGGTTTTAGATTAGGTCATTCCCTGTCGATAATGGTAAATTAAAGAAGTTAAATATAAATAGGAAAGAGAAGAGAAATGTACAGTGATACCCCATTTTGTACCCACAATCTTTTTAATCGAAATCCCAGTCATATGAGTCGAGTCCATGCATGCTACGATCACGGTATGAATTTGTAGGTAAAATATTTTTTGTAGATTTTAGATTAGGACTTTCCCTGTCCATAATGCTAAATTAAAGAAGGTAAATATAAATATAAATAGGAAACAGAAGAGAAATGTACAGTGATCACCCATTTTGTGCCCACTATCTTTTTCATCGAAATCCCAGTCATATGAGTCGAGTCCCTGCATGCTACGATCATGGTATGAAATTGTAGGTAAAATATTGTTTTGTAGATTTTAGATTAGGTCATTCCCTGTCCATAATGCTAAATTAAAGAAGTTAAATATAAATATGAATAGGAAACAGAAGAGAAATGTACAGTGATCACCCATTTTGTGCCCACAATCTATTTCATCGAAATCCCAGTCATATGAGTCGAGTCCATGCATGCTACGATCACGGTATAAATTTGAAGGCAAAATATTTTTTTGTAGATTTTAGATTAGATCTTTCCCTGTCCTTAATGCTAAATTAAAGAAGTTAAATATAAATATAAATAGGAAACAGAAGAGAAATGTACAGTGATCACCCATTTTTTGCCCACAATCTCTTTCATCGAAATCCCTGTCATATGAGTCGTGTCCATGCATGCTACGATCACGGTATAAATTTGAAGTCAAAATATTTTTTTGTAGATTTTAGATTAGGTCTTTCCCTGTCCATAATGCTAAATTAAAGAGGTTAAATATAAATATAAATAGTAAACAGAAGAGAAATGTACAGTGATCACCCATTTTGTGCCCACAATCTTTTTCATCGAAATCCTAGTCATATGAGTCGAGTCCATGCATGCTACGATCACGGTATGAATTTGAAGGCAAAATATTTTTTTGTAGATTTTAGATTAGGTCTTTCCCTGTCCATAATGCTAAATTAAAGAAGTTAAATATAAATATAAATAGGAAACAGTAGAGAAATCTACAGTGATCACCCATTTTGTGCCTACAGTCTTTTTCATCGAAATCCCAGTCATATGAGTCGAGTCGATGCATGCTACGATCACGGTATGAATTTGAAGTCAAAATATTTTTTTGTAGATTTTAGATTAGGTCCTTCCCTGTCCTTAATGCTAAATTAAAGAAGTTAAATATAAATATAAATAGGAAACAGAAGAGAAATGTACAGTGATCACCCATTTTGTGCCCACAATCTTTTTCATCGAAATCCCAGTCATATGTGTCGAGTCCATGCATGCTACGATCACGGTATGAATTTGTAGGTAAAATATTTTTTTGTAGATTTTAGATTACGTCTTTCCCTGTCCATAATGCTAAATTAAAGAAGTCAAATATAAATATAAATAGGAAACAGAAGAGAAATGTACAGTGAGCACCCATTTTGTGCCCACAATCTTTTTCTTCGAAATCCCAGTCATATGAGTCGAGTCCATGCATGCTACGATCACGGTATGAATTTGTAGGTAAAATATTTTTTGTAGATTTTAGATTAGGCCTTTCCCTGTCCATAATGCTAAATTAAAGAAGTTAAATATAAATATAAATAGGAAAGAGAAGAGAAATGTACAGTGATCACACATTTTGTACCCACAATCTTTTTCATCGAAATCCCAGTCATATGAGTCGAGTCCATGCATGCTAAGATCACGCTATGAACTTGTAGGTAAAATATTGTTTTGTAGATTTTAGATTATGTCATTCCCTGTCCATAATGCTAAATTAAAGAAGTTAAATATAAATAGGAAAGAGAAGAGAAATGTACAGTGATCACCCATTTTGTGCCCACTATCTTTTTCATCGAAATCCCAGTCATATGAGTCGAGTCCATGCATGCTACGATCACGGTATGAACTTGTAGGTAAAATATTGTTTTGTAGATTTTAGATTAGGTCATTCCCTGTCCATAATGCTAAATTAAAGAAGTTAAATATAAATATAAATAGGAAACAGAAGAGAAATGTACAGGGATCACCAATTTTGTGCCCACAATCTATTTCATCAAAATCCCAGTCATATGAGTCGAGTCAATGCATGCTACGATCACGGTATAAATTTGAAGGCAAAATATTTTTTGTACATTTTAGATTAGGTCTTTCCCTGTCCTTAATGCTAAATTAAAGAAGTTAAATATAAATATAAATAGTAAACAGAAGAGAAATGTACAGTGATCACCCATCTTGTGCCCACAATCTTTTTCATCGAAATCCCAGTCATATGAGTCGAGTCCATGCATGCTACGATCACGGTATGAATTTGTAGGTGAAATATTTTTTTGTAGATTTTAGATTAGGTCATTCCGTGTCCATAATGCTAAATTAAAGGAGTTAAATATAAATATAAATATAATAAGAAACAGAAGAGATATGTACAGTGATCACCCAATTTGTGCCCACTATCTTTTTCATCGAAATCCCACTCATATGTTGAGTCCATGCATGCTACGATCACGGTATGAATTTGAAGGCAAAATATTTTTTTATAGGTTTTAAATTAGGTCATTCCCTGTCGATAATGCTAAATTAAAGAAGTTAAATATAAATAGGAAAGAGAAGAGAAATGTACAGTGATACCCCATTTTGTACCCACAATCTTTTTAATCGAAATCCCAGTCATATGAGTCGAGTCCATGCATGCTACGATCACGGTATGAATTTGAAGGCAAAATATTTTTTTATAGGTTTTAGATTAGGTCATTCCCTGTCGATAATGCTAAATTAAAGAAGTTAAATATAAATAGGAAAGAGAAGAGAAATGTACAGTGATCACCCATTTTGTACCCACAATCTTTTTCATCGAAATCCCAGTCATATGAGTCGAGTCCATGCATGCTACGATCACGGTATGAATTTGTAGGTAAAATATATTTTGTAGATTTTAGATTAGGTCATTCCCTGTCCATAATGGTAAATTAAAGAAGTTAAATATAAATATAAATAGGAAACAGAAGAGAAATGTACAGTGATCACCCATTTTGTGCCCACTATCTTTTTCATCGAAATCCCAGTCATATGAGTCGAGTCCATGCATGCTACGATCACGGTATGAACTTGTTGGGAAAATATTGTTTTGTAGATTTTAGATTATGTCATTCCCTGTCCATAATGCTAAATTAAAGAAGTTAAATATAAATATAAATAGGAAACAGAAGAGAAATGTACAGTGATCACCCATTTTGTGCCCACAATCTATTTCATCGAAATCCCAGTCATATGAGTCGAGTCCATGCATGCTACGATCACAGTATAAATTTGTAGGCAAAATATTTTTTTGTGGATTTTAGATTAGGTCTTTCCCTGTGCTTAATGCTCAATTAAAGAAGTTAAATATAAATATAAATAGTAAACAGAAGAGAAATGTACAGTGATCACCCATTTTGTGCCCACAATCTTTTTCATCGAAATCCCAGTCATATGAGTCGAGTCCATGCATGCTACGATCACGGTATGAATTTGTAGGTGAAATATTTTTTTGTAGATTTTAGATTAGGTCATTCCCTGTCCATAATGCTAAATTAAAGGAGTTAAATATAAATATAAATAGGAAACAGAAGAGAAATGTACAGTGATCACCCATTTTGTGCCCACAATCTTTTTCATTGAAATCCCAGTCATATGAGTCGAGTCCATGCATGCTACGATCACGGTATGAATTTGTAGGTAAATTATTTTTTGTAGATTATAGATTAGGTCTTTCCCTGTCCATAATGCGAAATTAAAGAAGTTAAATATAAATATAAATAGGAAACAGAAGAGAAATGTACAGTGATCACCCATTTTGTGCCCACTATCTTTTTCATCGAAATCCCAGTCATATGTCGAGTCCATGCATGCTACGATCACGGTATGAATTTGAAGGCAAAATATGTTTTTATAGGTTTTAGATTAGGACATTCCCTGTCGATAATGCTAAATTAAAGAAGTTAAATATAAATAGGAAAGAGAAGAGAAATGTACAGTGATCACCCATTTTGTACCCACAATCTTTTTCATCGAAATCCCAGTCATATGAGTCGAGTCCATGCATGCTACGATCACGGTATGAATTTGTAGGTAAATTATTTTTTGTAGATTATAGATTAGGTCATTCCCTGTCCATAATGCTAAATTAAAGAAGTTAAATATAAATATAAATAGGAAACAGAAGAGAAATGTACAGTGATCACCCATTTTGTGCCCACTATCTTTTTCATCGAAATCCTAGTCATATGAGTCGAGTCCATGCATGCTACGATCACGGTATGAACTTGTAGGTAAAATATTGTTTTGTAGATTTTAGATTAGGTCATTGCCTGTCCATAATGCTAAATTAAAGAAGTTAAATATAAATATAAATAGGAAACAGAAGAGAAATGTACAGTGATCACCCATTTTGTGCCCACAATCTATTTCATCGAAATCCCAGTCATATGAGTCGAGTCCATGCATGCTACGATCACAGTATAAATTTGTAGGCAAAATATTTTTTTTTTGAATTTTAGATTAGGTCTTTCCCTGTGCTTAATGCTCAATTAAAGAAGTTAAATATAAATATAAATAGTAACAGAAGAGAAATGTACAGTGATCACCCATTTTGGGCCCACAATCTTTTTCATCGAAATCCCAGTCATATGAGTCGAGTCCATGCATGCTACGATCACGGTATGAATTTGTAGGTGAAATATTTTTTTGTAGATTTTAGATTAGGTCATTCCCTGTCCATAATGCTAAATTAAAGAAGTTAAATATAAATATAAATAGGAAACAGAAGAGAAATGTACAGTGATCACCCATTTTGTGCCCACTATCTTTTTCATCGAAATCCCAGTCATATGTCGAGTCCATGCATGCTACGATCACGGTATGAATTTGAAGGCAAAATATGTTTTTATAGGTTTTAGATTAGGACATTCCCTGTCGATAATGCTAAATTAAAGAAGTTAAATATAAATAGGAAAGAGAAGAGAAATGTACAGTGATCACCCATTTTGTACCCACAATCTTTTTCATCGAAATCCCAGTCATATGAGTCGAGTCCATGCATGCTACGATCACGGTATGAATTTGTAGGTAAATTATTTTTTGTAGATTATAGATTAGGTCATTCCCTGTCCATAATGCTAAATTAAAGAAGTTAAATATAAATATAAATAGGAAACAGAAGAGAAATGTACAGTGATCACCCATTTTGTGCCCACTATCTTTTTCATCGTAATCCTAGTCATATGAGTCGAGTCCATGCATACTACGATCACGGTATGAACTTGTAGGTAAAATATTGTTTTGTAGATTTTAGATTATGTCATTGCCTGTCCATAATGCTAAATTAAAGAAGTTAAATATAAATATAAATAGGAAACAGAAGAGAAATGTACAGTGATCACCCATTTTGTGCCCACAATCTATTTCATCGAAATCCCAGTCATATGAGTCGAGTCCATGCATGCTACGATCACAGCATAAATTTGTAGGCAAAATATTTTTTTGTAGATTTTAGATTAGGTCATTCCCTGTCCATAATGCTAAATTAAAGGAGTTAAATATAAATATAAATAGGAAACAGAAGAGAAATGTACAGTGATCACCCATTTTGTGCCCACAATCTTTTTCATTGAAATCCCAGTCATATGAGTCGAGTCCATGCATGCTACGATCACGGTATGAATTTGTAGGTAAATTATTTTTTGTAGATTATAGATTAGGTCTTTCCCTGTCCATAATGCTAAATTAAAGAAGTTAAATATAAATATAAATAGGAAACAGAAGAGAAATGTACAGTAATCACCCATTTTGTGCCCACTATCTTTTTCATCGAAATCCCAGTCATATGTCGAGTCCATGCATGCTACGATCACTGTATGAATTTGAAGGCAAATATGTTTTTATAGGCTTTAGATTAGGACATTCCCTGTCGATAATGCTAAATTAAAGAAGTTAAATATAAATAGGAAAGAGAAGAGAAATGTACAGTGATCACCCATTTTGTACCCACAATCTTTTTCATCGAAATCCCAGTCATATGAGTCGAGTCCATGCATGCTACGATCACGGTATGAATTTGTAGGTAAATTATTTTTTGTAGATTATAGATTAGGTCATTCCCTGTCCATAAAGCTAAATTAAAGAAGTTAAATATAAATATAAATAGGAAACAGAAGAGAAATGTACAGTGATCACCCATTTTGTGCCCACTATCTTTTTCATCGAAATCCTAGTCATATGAGTCGAGTCCATGCATGCTACGATCACGGTATGAACTTGTAGGTAAAATATTGTTTTGTAGATTTTAGATTAGGTCATTCCCTGTCCATAATGCTAAATTAAAGAAGTTAAATATAAATATAAATAGGAAACAGAAGAGAAATGTACAGTGATCAACCATTTTGTGCCCACAATCTATTTCATCGAAATCCCAGTCATATGAGTCGAGTCCATGCATGCTACGATCACAGTATAAATTTGTAGGCAAAATAATTTTTTGTAGATTTTAGATTAGGTCTTTCCCTGTCCTTAATGCTCAATTAAAGAAGTTAAATATAAATATAAATAGTACACAGAAGAGAAATGTACAGTGATCACCCATTTTGTGCCCACGATCTTTTTCATCGAAATCCCAGACATATGAGTCGAGTCCATGCATGCTACGATCACGGTATGAATTTGTAGGTGAAATATTGTTTTGTAGATTTTAGATTAGGTCATTCCCTGTCCATAATGCTAAATTAAAGAAGTTAAATATAAATATAAATAGGAAACAGAAGAGAAATGTACAGTGATCACCAATTTTGTGCCCACAATCTATTTCATCGAAATCCCAGTCATATGATTCGAGTCCATGCATGCTACGATCACGGTATAAATTTGAAGGCAAAATATTTTTTGTAGATTTTAGATTAGGTCTTTCCCTGACCTTAATGCTAAATTAAAGAAGTTAAATATAAATATAAATAGTAAACAGAAGAGAAATGTACAGTGATCACCCATTTTGTGCCCACAATCTTTTTCATCGAAATCCCAGTCATATGAGTCGAGTCCATGCATGCTACGATCACGGTATAAATTTGAAGGCAAAATATTTTTTTGTAGATTTTAGATTAGGTCATTCCCTGTCCATAATGGTAAATTAAAGGAGTTAAATATAAATATAAATAGGAAACAGAAGAGAAATGTACAGTAATCACCCATTTTGTGCCCACAATCTTTTTCATCGAAATCCCAGTCATATGAGTCGAGTCCATGCATGCTACGATCACGGTATGAATTAGTAGGTAAATTATTTTTTGTAGATTATAGATTAGGTCTTTCCCTGTCCATAATGCTAAATTAAAGAAGTTAAATATAAATATAAATAGGAAACAGAAGAGAAATGTACAGTGATCACCCATTTTGTGCCCACTATCTTTTTCATCGAAATCCCAGTCATATGTCGAGTCCATGCATGCTACGATCACGGTATGAATTTGAAGGCAAAATATGTTTTTATAGGTTTTAGATTAGGACATTCCCTGTCGATAATGCTAAATTAAAGAAGTTAAATATAAATAGGAAAGAGAAGAGAAATGTACAGTGATACCCCATTTTGTACCCACAATCTTTTTCATCGAAATCTCAGTCATATGAGTCGAGTCCATGCATGCTACGATCACTGTATGAACTTGTAGGTAAAATATTGTTTTATAGATTTTAGATTAGGTCATTCCCTGTCCATAAAGCTAAATCAAAGAAGTTAAATATAAATATAAATAGGAAACAGAAGAGAAATGTACAGTGATCACCAATTTTGTGCCCACAATCTATTTCATCGAAATCCCAGTCATATGAGTCGAGTCCATGCATGCTACGATCACGGTATGAATTTGTAGGTGAAATATTTTTTTGTAGATATTAGATTAGGTCATTCCCTGTCCATAATGCTAAATTAAAGAAGTTAAATATAAATATAAATTGGAAACAGAAGAGAAATGTACAGTGATCACCCATTTTGTGCCCACTATCTTTTTCATCGAAATCCCAGTCATATCAGTCGAGTCCATGCATGCTACGATCACGGTATGAACTTGTAGGTAAAATATTGTTTTGTAGATTTTAGATTATGTCATTCCCTGTCCATAATGCTAAATTAAAGAAGTTAAATATAAATATAAATAGGAAAGAGAAGAGAAATGTACAGTGATCACCCATTTTGAGCCCACAATCTATTTCATCGAAATCCCAGTCATATGAGTCGAGTCCATGCATGCTACGATCACAGTATAAATTTGTAGGCAAAATATTTTTTTGTAGATTTTAGATTAGGTCTTTCCCTGTCCTTAATGCTAAATTAAAAAAGTTAAATATAAATATAAATAGTAAACAGAAGAGAAATGTACAGTGATCACCCATTTTGTGCCCACAATCTTTTTCATCGAAATCCCAGTCATATGAGTCGAGTCCATGCATGCTACGATCACGGTATGAATTTGTAGGTGAAATATTTTTTTGTAGATTTTAGATTAGGTCATTCCCTGTCCATAATGCTAAATTAAAGGAGTTAAATATAAATATAAATAGGAAACAGAAGAGAAATGTACAGTGATCACCCATTTTGTGCCCACAATCTTTTTCATCGAAATCCTAGTCATATGAGTCGAGTCCATGCATGCTACGATCACGGTATGAACTTGTAGGTAAAATATTGTTTTGTAGATTTTAGATTAGGTCATTCCCTGTCCATAATGCTAAATTAAAGAAGTTAAATATAAATATAAATAGGAAACAGAAGAGAAATGTACAGTGATCACCAATTTTGTGCCCACAATCTATTTCATCGAAATCCCAGTCATATGAGTCGAGTCCATGCATGCTACGATCACGGTATAAATTTGAAGGCAAAATATTTTTTGTAGATTTTAGATTAGGTCTTTCCTTGTCCTTAATGCTAAATTAAAGAAGTTAAATATAAATATAAATAGTAAACAGAAGAGAAATGTACAGTGATCACCCATTTTGTGCCCACAATCTCTTTCATCGAAATCCCAGTCATATGAGTCGAGTCCATGCATGCTACGATCACGGTATAAATTTGAAGGCAAAATATTTTTTTGTAGATTTTAGATTAGGTCTTTCCCTGTCCATAATGCTAAATTAAAGAGGTTAAATATAAATATAAATAGTAAACAGAAGAGAAATGTACAGTGATCACCCATTTTGTGCCCACAATCTTTTTCATCGAAATCCCAGTCATATGAGTCGAGTCCATGCATGCTACGATCACGGTATGAAATTGTAGGTAAATTATTTTTTGTAGATTATAGATTAGGTCTTTCCCTGTCCATAATGCTAAATTAAAGAAGTTAAATATAAATATAAATAAGAAACAGAAGAGAAATGTACAGTGATCACCCATTTTGTGCCCACTATCTTTTTCATCGAAATCCCAGTCATATGTCGAGTCAATGCATGCTACGATCACGGTATGAATTTGAAGGCAAAATATGTTTTTATAGGTTTTAGATTAGGACATTCCCTGTCGATAATGCTAAATTAAAGAAGTTAAATATAAATAGGAAAGAGAAGAGAAATGTACAGTGATCACCCATTTTGTGCCCACAATCTTTTTCATCGAAATCCCAGTCATATGAGTCGAGTCCATGCATGCTACGATCACGGTATGAATTTGTAGGTGAAATATTTTTTTGTAGATTTTAGATTAGGTCATTCCCTGTCCATAATGCTAAATTAAAGAAGTTAAATATAAATATAAATAGGAAACAGAAGAGAAATGTACAGTGATCACCCATTTTGTGCCCACTATCTTTTTCATTGAAATCCCAGTCATATGAGTCGAGTCCATGCATGCTACGATCACGGTATGAACTTGTAGGTAAAATATTGTTTTGTAGATTTTAGATTAGGTCATTCCCTGTCCATAATGCTAAATTAAAGGAGTTAAATATAAATATAAATAGGAAACAGAAGAGAAATGTACAGTGATCACCCATTTTGTGCCCACAATCTTTTTCATCGAAATCCCAGTCATATGAGTCGAGTCCATGCATGCTACGATCACGGTATGAATTTGAAGGCAAAATATGTTTTTATAGGTTTTAGATTAGGACATTCCCTGTCGATAATGCTAAATTAAAGAAGTTAAATATAAGTAGAAAAGAGAAGAGAAATGTACAGTGATCACCCATTTTGTACCCACAATCTTTTTCATCGAAATCCCAGTCATATGAGTCGAGTCCATGCATGCTACGATCACGGTATGAATTTGTAGGTAAATTATTTTTTGTAGATTATAGATTAACTCATTCCCTGTCCATAATGCTAAATTAAAGAAGTTAAATATAAATATAAATAGGAAAGAGAAGAGAAATGTACAGTGATACCCCATTTTGTACCCAAAATCATTTTCATCGAAATCCCAGTCATATGAGTCGAGTCCATACATGCTACGATCACGGTATGAACTTGTAGGTAAAATATTGTTTTGTAGATTTTAGATTAGGTCATTCCCTGTCCATAATGCTAAATCAAAGATGTTAAATATAAATATAAATAGGAAACAGAAGAGAAATGTACAGTGATCACCAATTTTGTGCCCACAATCTATTTCATCGAAATCCCAGTCATATGAGTCGAGTCCATGCATGCTACGATCACGGTATAAATTTGAAGGCAAAATATTTTTTGTAGATTTTAGATTAGGTCTTTCCCTGTCCTTAATGCTAAATTAAAGAAGTTAAATATAAATATAAATAGGAAACAGAAGAGAAATGTACAGTGATCACCCATTTTGTGCCCACAATCTATTTCATCGAAATCCCAGTCGTATGAGTCGAGTCCATGCATGCTACGATCACAGTATAAATTTGTAGGCAAAATATTTTTTTGTAGAATTTAGATTAGGTCTTTCCCTGTCCTTAATGCTAAATTAAAGAAGTTAAATATAAATAAAAATAGTAAACAGAAGAGAAATGTACAGTGATCACCCATTTTGTGCCCACAATCTTTTTCATCGAAATCCCAGTCATATGAGTCGAGTCCATGCATGCTACGATCACGGTATGAATTTGTAGGTGAAATATTTTTTTGTAGATTTTAGATTAGGTCATTCCCTGTCGATAATGCTAAATTAAAGAAGTTAAATATAAATAGGAAAGAGAAGAGAAATGTACAGTGATCACCCATTTTGTGCCCACAATCTTTTTCATCGAAATCCCAGTCATATGAGTCGAGTCCATGCATGCTACGATCACGGTATGAATTTGTAGGTGAAATATTTTTTTGTAGATTTTAGATTAGGTCATTCCCTGTCCATAATGCTAAATTAAAGAAGTTAAATATAAATATAAATAGGAAACAGAAGAGAAATGTACAGTGATCACCCATTTTGTGCCCACTATCTTTTTCATTGAAATCCCAGTCATATGAGTCGAGTCCATGCATGCTACGATCACGGTATGAACTTGTAGGTAAAATATTGTTTTGTAGATTTTAGATTATGTCATTCCCTGTCCATAATGCTAAATTAAAGAAGTTAAATATAAATATAAATAGGAAACAGAAGAGAAATGTACAGTGATCACCCATTTTGTGCCCACAATCTATTTCATCGAAATCCCAGTCATATGAGTCGAGTCCATGCATGCTACGATCACAGTATAAATTTGTAGGCAAAATATTTTTTTGTAGATTTTAGATTAGGTCTTTCCCTGTCCTTAATGCTAAATTAAAGAAGTTAAATATAAATATAAATAGTAAACAGAAGAGAAATGTACAGTGATCACCCATTTTGTGCCCACAATCTTTTTCATCGAAATCCCAGTCATATGAGTCGAGTCCATGCATGCTACGATCACGCTATGAATTTGTAGGTGAAATATTTTTTGTAGATTTTAGATTAGGTCATTCCCTGTCCATAATGCTAAATTAAAGGAGTTAAATATAAATATAAATAGGAAACAGAAGAGAAATGTACAGTGATCACCCATTTTGTGCCCACAATCTTTTTCATCGAAATCCCAGTCATATGAGTCGAGTCCATTCATGCTACGATCACGGTATGAATTTGAAGGCAAAATATGTTTTTATAGGTTTTAGATTAGGACATTCCCTGTCGATAATGCTAAATTAAAGAAGTTAAATATAAGTAGAAAAGAGAAGAGAAATGTACAGTGATCACCCATTTTGTACCCACAATCTTTTTCATCGAAATCCCAGTCATATGAGTCGAGTCCATGCATGCTACGATCACGGTATGAATTTGTAGGTAAATTATTTTTTGTAGATTATAGATTAACTCATTCCCTGTCCATAATGCTAAATTAAAGAAGTTAAATATAAATATAAATAGGAAAGAGAAGAGAAATGTACAGTGATACCCCATTTTGTACCCAAAATCATTTTCATCGAAATCCCAGTCATATGAGTCGAGTCCATACATGCTACGATCACGGTATGAACTTGTAGGTAAAATATTGTTTTGTAGATTTTAGATTAGGTCATTCCCTGTCCATAATGCTAAATCAAAGATGTTAAATATAAATATAAATAGGAAACAGAAGAGAAATGTACAGTGATCACCAATTTTGTGCCCACAATCTATTTCATCGAAATCCCAGTCATATGAGTCGAGTCCATGCATGCTACGATCACGGTATAAATTTGAAGGCAAAATATTTTTTGTAGATTTTAGATTAGGTCTTTCCCTGTCCTTAATGCTAAATTAAAGAAGTTAAATATAAATATAAATAGGAAACAGAAGAGAAATGTACAGTGATCACCCATTTTGTGCCCACAATCTATTTCATCGAAATCCCAGTCGTATGAGTCGAGTCCATGCATGCTACGATCACAGTATAAATTTGTAGGCAAAATATTTTTTTGTAGAATTTAGATTAGGTCTTTCCCTGTCCTTAATGCTAAATTAAAGAAGTTAAATATAAATAAAAATAGTAAACAGAAGAGAAATGTACAGTGATCACCCATTTTGTGCCCACAATCTTTTTCATCGAAATCCCAGTCATATGAGTCGAGTCCATGCATGCTACGATCACGGTATGAATTTGTAGGTGAAATATTTTTTTGTAGATTTTAGATTAGGTCATTCCCTGTCCATAATGCTAAATTAAAGGAGTTAATATAAATATAAATAGGAAACAGAAGAGAAATGTACAGTGATCACCCATTTTGTGCCCACAATCTTTTTCATCGAAATCCCAGTCATATGATTCGAGTCCATGCATGCTACGATCACGGTATGAACTTGTAGTTAAAATATTGTTTTGTAGATTTTAGATTAGGTCATTCCCTGTCCATAATGCTAAATTAAAGAAGTTAAATATAAATGTAAATAGGAAACAGAAGAGAAATGTACAGTGATCACCAATTTTGTGCCCACAATCTATTTCATCAAAATCCCAGTCATATGAGTCGAGTCCATGCATGCTACGATCACGGTATAAATTTGAAGGCAAAATATTTTTTGTAGATTTTAGATTAGGTCTTTCCCTGTCCTTAATGCGAAATTAAAGAAGTTAAATATAAATATAAATAGGAAACAAAAGAGAAATGTACAGTGATCACCAATTTTGTGCCCACAATCTTTTTCATCGAAATCCCAGGCATATGAGTCGAGTCCATGCATGCTACGATCACGGTATGAATTTGAAGGCAAAATATTTTTTTGTAGATTTTAGATTAGGTCCTTCCCCGTTTTTAATGCTAAATGAAAGAAGTTAAATATAAATATAAATAGGAAACAGAAGAGAAATGTACAGTGATCACCCATTTGGTGCACACAATCTTTTTCATCGAAAATCCCAGTCATATGAGTCGAGTCCATGCATGCTACGATCATGGTATGAATTTGTAGGTAAAATATTTTTTTGTAGATTTTAGATTAGGTCATTCCCTGTCCATAATACTAAATTATAGAAGTTAAATCTAAATATGAATAGGAAACAGAAGAGGAATGTTCAGTGATTACCAATTTTGTGCCCACAATCTTTTTCATTGAAATCCCAGTCATATGATTCGAGTCCATGCATCCTACGATCACGGTATGAATTTGAAGGCAAAATATTTTTTTGTGGATTTTAGATTAGGTCTTTCCCTGTCCATAATGCTAAATTAAAGAAGTTAAATATAAATATAAATAGGAAACAGAAGAGAAATGTACAGTGATCACCCATTTTGTGCCCACTATCTTTTTCATCGAAATCCCAGACATATGAGTCAAGTCCATGCATGCTACGATCACGTTACGAACTTGTAGGTAAAATATTTTTTTGTAGATTTTAGATTACGTCATTCCCTGTCCATAATGCTAAATTAAAGAAGTTAAATATAAATATAAATAGGAAACAGAAGAAAAATGTACAGTGATCACCCATTTTGAGCCCACAATCATTTTCATCGAAATCCCAGTCATATGAGTCGAGTCCATGCATGCTACGATCATGGTATGAATTTGTAGGTAAAATATTTTTTTGTAGATTTTAGATTAGGTCATTCCCTGTCCATAATACTAATTTAAAGAAGTTAAATATAAATATAAATAAGAAACAGAAGAGGATTGTTCAGTGATCACCCATTTTGTGCCCACAATCTTTTACATTGAAATCCCAGTCATATGAGTCGAGTCCATGCATGCTACGATCACGGCATGAATTTGTAGGTAAAATATTTTTTTGTAGATTTTAGATTAGGTCTTTCCCTGTCCATAATGCTAAATTAAAGGAGTTAAATATAAATATAAATGGGAAACAGAAGAGAAATGTACAGTGATCACCCATTTTGTGTCCACAATCTTTTTCATCGAAATCCCAGTCATAATATGAGTCGAGTCCATGCATGCTACGATCACGGTATGAATTTGCAAGTAAAATATTTTTTTCTAGATTTTAGATTAGTTCTTTCCCTGTCCATAATGCTAAATTAAAGAAGTTAAATATAAATATAAATAGGAAACAGAAGAGAAATGTACAGTGATCACCCATTTTGTGCCCACAACCTTTTTCATCGAAATCCCAGTCATATGAGTCGAGTCCATGCATGCTACGATCACGGCATGAATTTGAAGGCAAAATATTTTTTTGTAGCTTTTAGATTAGGTCTTTCCCTGTCCATAATTCTAAATTTAAGAACTTAAATATAAATATAAATAGGAAACAAAAGAGAAATGTACAGTGATCACCAATTTTTTGCCCACAATCTTTTTCATCGAAATCCCAGGCATATGAGTCGAGTCCATGCATGCTACGATCACGGTATGAATTTGAAGGCAAAATATTTTTTTGTAGATTTTAGATTAGGTCTTTCCCTGTCCATAATGCTAAATTAAAGAAGTTAAATATAAATATAAATAGGAAACAGAAGAGAAATGTACAGTGATCACCCATTTTGTGCCCACAATCTTTTTCATCGAAATCCCAGTCATATGAGTCGAGTCCATGCATGCTACGATCACGGTATGAATTTGAAGGCAAAATATTTTTTTGTAGATTTTAGATTAGGTCTTTCCCTGTCCATAATGCTAAATTAAAGATGTTAAATATAAATATAAATAGGAAACAGAACAGAAATGTACAGTGTTCACCCATTTTGGGCCCACAATCTTTTTCATCGAAATCCCAGTCATTTGAATCGTGTCCATGCATGCTACGGTCACGGTATGAATTTGTAGGTAAAATATTTTTTTGTAGATTTTAGATTAGGTCTTTCCCTGTCCATAATGCTAAATTAAAGAAGTTAAATATAAATATAAATAAGAAACAGAAGAGAAATGTACAGTGAACACCCATTTTGTGCCCACAATCTTTTTCATCGAATTCCCAGTCATATGAGTCGAGTCCATGCATGCTACGATCACGGTATGAATTTGTAGGTAAAATATTTTTTTGTAGATTTTTGATTAGGTCTTTCCCTGTCCATAATGCTAAATTAAAGAAGTTAAATATAAATATAAATAGGAAACAGAAGAGAAATGTACAGTGATCACCCATTTTGTGCCCACTATCTTTTTCATCGAAATCCCAGTCATATGTGTCGAGTCCATGCATGCTACGATCACGGTATGAACTTGTTGGTAAAATATTTTTTTGTAGATTTTAGATTAGGTCATTCCCTCTCCATAATGCTAAATTAAAGAAGTTAAATCTAAATATGAATAGGAAACAGAAGAGGAATGTTCAGTGATTACCAATTTTGTGCCCACAATCTTTTTCATTGAAATCCCAGTCATATGATTCGAGTCCATGCATCCTACGATCACGGTATGAATTTGAAGGCAAAATATTTTTTTGTGGATTTTAGATTAGGTCTTTCCCTGTCCATAATGCTAAATTAAAGAAGTTAAATATAAATATAAATAGGAAACAGAAGAGAAATGTACAGTGATCACCCATTTTGTGCCCACTATCTTTTTCATCGAAATCCCAGACATATGAGTCAAGTCCATGCATGCTACGATCACGGTACGAACTTGTAGGTAAAATATTTTTTTGTAGATTTTAGATTACGTCATTCCCTGTCCATAATGCTAAATTAAAGAAGTTAAATATAAATATAAATAGGAAACAGAAGAAAAATGTACAGTGATCACCCATTTTGAGCCTACAATCATTTTCTTCGAAATCCCAGTCATATGAGTCGAGTCCATGCATGCTACGATCATGGTATGAATTTGTAGGTAAAATATTTTTTTGTAGATTTTAGATTAGGTCATTCCCTGTCCATAATACTAATTTAAAGAAGTTAAATATAAATATAAATAAGAAACAGAAGAGGATTGTTCAGTGATCACCCATTTTGTGCCCACAATCTTTTTCATTGAAATCCCAGTCATATGAGTCGAGTCCATGCATGCTACGATCACGGCATGAATTTGGAGGTAAAATATTTTTTTGTAGATTTTAGATTAGGTCTTTCCCTGTCCATAATGCTAAATTAAAGGAGTTAAATATAAATATAAATGGGAAACAGAAGAGAAATGTACAGTGATCACCCATTTTGTGTCCACAATCTTTTTCATCGAAATCCCAGTCATAATATGAGTCGAGTCCATGCATGCTACGATCACGGTATGAATTTGCAAGTAAAATATTTTTTTCTAGATTTTAGATTAGTTCTTTCCCTGTCCATAATGCTAAATTAAAGAAGTTAAATATAAATATAAATAGGAAACAGAAGAGAAATGTACAGTGATCACCCATTTTGTGCCCACAACCTTTTTCATCGAAATCCCAGTCATATGAGTCGAGTCCATGCATGCTACGATCACGGTAAGAATTTGAAGGCAAAATATTTTTTTGTAGATTTTAGATTAGGTCTTTCCCTGTCTATAATGCTAAATTAAAGATGTTAAATATAAATATAAATAGGAAACAGAAGAGAAATGTACAGTGTTCACCCATTTTGGGCCCACAATCTTTTTCATCGAAATCCCAGTCATATGATTTGAGTCCATGCATGCTACGATCACGGTATGAATTTGTATGTAAAATATTTTTTGTAGATTTTAGATTAGGTCTTTCCCTGTCCATAATGCTAAATTAAAGAAGTTAAATATAAATATAAATAGGAAACAGAAAAGAAATGTACAGTGATCACCCATTTTGTGCCCACTATCTTTTTCATCGAAATCCCAGTCATATGAATCGAGTCCATTCATGCTACGATCACGGTATGAATTTGAAGGCAAAATATTTTTTTGTAGATTTTAGATTAGGTCCTTCCCTCTCCTTAATGCTAAATTAAAGAAGTTAAATATAAATATAAATAGGAAATAGAAGAGAAATGTACAGTGATCACCCATTTTGTGCCCACAATCATTTTCATCGAAATCCCAGTCATATGAATCGAGTCTATGCATGCTACGATCACGGTATGAATTTGTAGGTAAAATATTTTTTTGTAGATTTTAGATTAGGTCTTTCCCTGTCCATAATGCTAAATTAAAGAAGTTAAATATAAATATAAATAAGAAACAGAAGAGAAATGTACAGTGATCACCCATTTTATGCCCACAATCTTTTTCATCGAATTCCCAGTCATATGAGTCGAGTCCATGCATGCTACGATCACGGTATGAATTTGTAGGTAAAATATTTTTTTGTAGATTTTTGATTAGGTCTTTCCCTGTCCATAATGCTAAATTAAAGAAGTTAAATATAAATATAAATAAGAAACAGAAGAGAAATGTACAGTGATCACCCATTTTGTGCCCACAATCTTTTTCATCGATATCCCAATCATATGAGTCGAGTCAATGCATACTACGATCACCGTATGAATTTGTAGGTAAAATATTTTTTGTAGATTTTAGATTAGGTCTTTCCCTGTCCGTAATGCTAAATTAAAGAAGTTAAATATAAATATAAATAGGAAACAGAAGAGAAATGTACAGTGATCACCCATTTTGTGCCCACTATCATTTTCATCGAAATCCCAGTCATATGAGTCGAGTCCATGCATGCTACGATCACGGTATGAACTTGTAGGTAAAATATTTTTTTGTAGATTTTAGATTAGCTCATTCCCTGTCCATAATGCTAAATTAAAGAAGTTAAATATAAATATAAATAAGAAACAGAAGAGAAATGTACAGTGATCACCCATTTTGAGCCCACAATCTTTTTCATCGAAATACCAGTCATATGAGTCGAGTCCATGCATGCTACGATCACGGTATGAATTTGTAGGTAAAATATTTTTTTGTATATTTTAGATTAGGTCTTTCCCTGTCCATAATGCTAAATTAAAGGAGTAAAATATAAATATAAATAGGAAACAGAAGAGAAATGTACAGTGATCACCCATTTTGTGCCCACAATCTTTTTCATCGAAATCCCAGTAATATGAGTGGAGTCCATGCATGCTACGATCACGGTATGAATTTGAAGGCAAAATATTTTATTGTAGATTTTAGATTAGGTTTTTCCATGTCCATAATGCTAAATTAAAGATGTTAAATATAAATATAAATAGGAAACAGAACAGAAATGTACAGTGTTCAACCATTTTGGGACCACAATCTTTTTCATCGAAATCCCAGTCATATGATTCGAGTCCATGCATGCTACGATCACGGTATGAATTTGTAGGTAAAATATTTTTTGTAGATTTTAGATTAGGTCTTTCCCTGTCCACAATGCTAAATTAAAGAAGTTAAATATAACTATAAATAGGAAACAGAAGAGAAATGTACAGTGATCACCCATTTTGTGCCCACTATCTTTTTCATCGAAATCCCAGTCATATGAGTCGAGTCCGTGCATGCTACGATCACGGTATGAAATTGTAGGTAAAATAATTTTTTGTAGAATTTAGATTAGCTCATTCCCTGTCCATAATGCTAAATTAAAGAAGTTAAATATAAATATAAATAAGAAACAGAAGAGAAATGTACAGTGAACACCCATTTTGTGCCCACAATCTTTTTCATCGAATTCCCAGTCATATGAGTCGAGTCCATGCATGCTACGATCACGGTATGAATTTGTAGGTAAAATATTTTTTTGTAGATTTTTGATTAGGTCTTTCCCTGTCCATAATGCTAAATTAAAGGAGTAAAATATAAATATAAATAGGAAACAGAAGAGAAATGTACAGTGATCACCCATTTTGTGCCCACAATCTTTTTCATCGAAATCCCAGTAATATGAGTGGAGTCCATGCATGCTACGATCACGGTATGAATTTGAAGGCAAAATATTTTATTGTAGATTTTAGATTAGGTTTTTCCATGTCCATAATGCTAAATTAAAGATGTTAAATATAAATATAAATAGGAAACAGAACAGAAATGTACAGTGTTCAACCATTTTGGGACCACAATCTTTTTCATCGAAATCCCAGTCATATGATTCGAGTCCATGCATGCTACGATCACGGTATGAATTTGTAGGTAAAATATTTTTTGTAGATTTTAGATTAGGTCTTTCCCTGTCCACAATGCTAAATTAAAGAAGTTAAATATAACTATAAATAGGAAACAGAAGAGAAATGTACAGTGATCACCCATTTTGTGCCCACTATCTTTTTCATCGAAATCCCAGTCATATGAGTCGAGTCCGTGCATGCTACGATCACGGTATGAAATTGTAGGTAAAATAATTTTTTGTAGAATTTAGATTAGGTCATTCCCTGTCCATAATGCTAAATTAAAGAAGTTAAATATAAATATAAATAAGAAACAGAAGAGAAATGTACAGTGAACACCCATTTTGTGCCCACAATCTTTTTCATCGAATTCCCAGTCATATGAGTCGAGTCCATGCATGCTACGATCACGGTATGAATTTGTAGGTAAAATATTTTTTTGTAGATTTTTGATTAGGTCTTTCCCTCTCCATAATGCTAAATTAAAGAAGTTAAATATAAATATAAATAGGAAACAGAAGAGAAATGTACAGTGATCACCCATTTTGTGCCCACTATCTTTTTCATCGAAATCCCAGTCATATGTGTCGAGTCCATGCATGCTACGATCACGGTATGAACTTGTAGGTAAAATATTTTTTTGTAGATTTTAGATTAGGTCATTCCCTCTCCATAATGCTAAATTAAAGAAGTTAAATATAAATATAAATAGGAAACAGAAGAGAAATGTACAGTGATCACCCATTTTGTACCCACAATCTTTTTCATCGAAATCCCAGTAATATGAGTCGAGTCCATGCATGCTACGATCACGGTATGAATTATAAGGCAAAATATTTTTTTGTAGATTTTAGATTAGGTCTTTCCCTGTCCATAATGCTAAATTAAAGATGTTAAATATAAATATAAATAGAAAACAGAAGAGAAATGTACAGTGTTCACCCATTTTGGGCCCACAATCTTTTTCATCGAAATCCCAGTCATATGATTCGAGTCCATGCATGCTACGATCACGGTATGAATTTGTATGTAAAATATTTTTTGTAGATTTTAGATTAGGTCTTTCCCTGTCCATAATGCTAAATTAAAGAAGTTAAATATAACTATAAATAGGAAACAGAAGAGAAATGTACAGTGATCACCCATTTTGTGCCCACTATCTTTTTCATCGAAATCCCAGTCATATGAGTTGAGTCCATGCATGCTACGATCACGGTATGAACTTGTAGGTAAAATATTTTTTTGTAGAATTTAGATTAGGTCATTCCCTGTCGATAATGCTAAATTAAAGAAGTTAAATATAAATATAAATAAGAAACAGAAGAGAAATGTACAGTGATCACCCATTTTGATCCCACAATCTTTTTCATCGAAATCCCAGTCATATGAGTCGAGTCCATGCATACTACGATCACGGTATGAATTTGAAGGCAAAATATTTTTTTGTAGATTTTAGATTAGGTCCTTCCCTGTCCTTAATGCTAAATTAAAGAAGTTAAATATAAATATAAATAGGAAACAGAAGAGAAATGTACAGTGATCACCCATTTTGTGCCCAGAATCTTTTTCATCGAAATCCCAGTCATATGAGTCGAGTCCATGCATGCTACGATCACGGTATAAATTTGAAGGCAAAATATTTTTTTGTAGATTTTAGATTAGGTCATTCCCTGTCCATAATGCTAAATTAAAGAAGTTAAATATAAATATAAATAGGAAACAGAAGAGAAATGTACAGTGATCACCCATTTTGTGCCCACTATCTTTTTCATCGAAATCCCAGTCATATGAGTCGAGTCCATGCATGCTACGATCACGGTATGAATTTGAAGGCAAAATATTTTTTTGTAGCTTTTAGATTAGGTCTTTCCCTGTCCATAATTCTAAATTAAAGAAGTTAAATATAAATATAAATAGGAAACAAAAGAGAAATGTACAGTGATCACCAATTTTGTGCCCACAATCTTTTTCATCGAAATCCCAGGCATATGAGTCGAGTCCATGCATGCTACGATCACGGTATGAATTTGTAGATAAATATTTTTTTGTAGATTTTAGATTAGGTCTTTCCATCTCCATAATGCTAAATTAAAGAAGTTAAAAATAAATATTAATAGGAAACAGAAGAGAAATGTACAGTGATCACCCATTTTGTGCCCACAATCTTTTTCATGGAAATCCCAGTCATATGAGTCGAGTCCATGCATGCTACAATCCCGGTATGAATTTGAAGGCAAAATATTTTATTGTAGATTTTAGATTAGGTCATTCCCTGTCCATAATACTAAATTAAAGTAGTTAAATATAAATATAAATAGGAAACAGAAGAGAAATGTACAGTGATCACCCATTTTGTGCCCACAATCTTTTTCATCAAAATCCCAGTCATATGATTCGAGTCCATGCATGCTACGATCACGGTATGAATTTGAAGGCAAAATATTTTTTTGTAGATTTTAGATTAGGTCCTTCCCTGTCCTCAATGCTAAATTAAAGAAGTTAAATATAAATATCAATAGGAAACAGAAGAGAAATGTACAGTGATGACACATTTTTTGCCCACTATCTTTTTCATCGAAATCCCAGTCATATGAGTCGAGTCCATGCATGCTACGATAACGGTATGAGTTTGAAGGCAAAATATTTTTTGTAGATTTTAGATTAGGTCATTCCCTGTCCATAATGCTAAATTAAAGAAGTTAAATATAAATATAAATAGGAAACAGAAGACAAATGTACAGTGATCACCCATTTTGTGCCCACAATCTTTTCCATCAAAATCCCAGTCATATGAGTCGAGTCCATGCATGCTACGATCACGGTATAAATTTGAAGGCAAAATATTTTTTTGTAGATTTTAGATTAGGTCATTCCCTGTCCATAATGCTAAATTAAAGAAGTTAAATATAAATATAAATAGGAAACAGAAGAGAAATGTACAGTGATCACCCATTTTGTGCCCACTATCTTTTTCATCGAAATCCCAGTCATATGAGTCGAGTCCATGCATGCTACGATCACGGTATGAACTTGTAGGTAAAATATTTTTTTGTAGATTTTAGATTAGGTCATTCCCTGTCCATAATGCTAAATTAAAGAAGTTAAATATAAATATAAATAAGAAACAGAAGAGAAATGTACAGTGATCACCCATTTTATGCCCACAATCTTTTTCATCGAATTCCCAGTCATATGAGTCGAGTCCATGCATGCTACGATCACGGTATGAATTTGTAGGTAAAATATTTTTTTGTAGATTTTTGATTAGTTCTTTCCCTGTCCATAATGCTAAATTAAAGAAGTTAAATATAAATATAAATAAGAAACAGAAGAGAAATGTACAGTGATCACCCATTTTGTGCCCACAATCTTTTTCATCGATATCACAATCATATGATTTGAGTAAATGCATGCTACGATCACGGTATGAATTTGTAGGTGAAATATTTTTTGTAGATTTTAGATTAGGTCTTTCCCTGTCCGTAATGCTAAATTAAAGAAGTTAAATATAAATATAAATAGGAAACAGAAGAGAAATGTACAGTGATCACCCATTTTGTGCCCACTATCATTTTCATCGAAATCCCAGTCATATGACTCGAGTCCATGCATGCTACGATCACGGTATGAACTTGTAGGTAAAATATTTTTTTGTAGATTTTAGATTAGCTCATTCCCTGTCCATAATGCTAAATTAAAGAAGTTAAATATAAATATAAATAAGAAACAGAAGAGAAATGTACAGTGATCACCCATTTTGAGCCCACAATCTTTTTCATCGAAATACCAGTCATATGAGTCGAGTCCATGCATGCTACGATCACGGTATGAATTTGTAGGTAAAATATTTTTTTGTATATTTTAGATTAGGTCTTTCCCTGTCCATAATGCTAAATTAAAGGAGTAAAATATAAATATAAATAGGAAACAGAAGAGAAATGTACAGTGATCACCCATTTTGTGCCCACAATCTTTTTCATCGAAATCCCAGTAATATGAGTGGAGTCCATGCATGCTACGATCACGGTATGAATTTGAAGGCAAAATATTTTATTGTAGATTTTAGATTAGGTTTTTCCATGTCCATAATGCTAAATTAAAGATGTTAAATATAAATATAAATAGGAAACAGAACAGAAATGTACAGTGTTCAACCATTTTGGGACCACAATCTTTTTCATCGAAATCCCAGTCATATGATTCGAGTCCATGCATGCTACGATCACGGTATGAATTTGTAGGTAAAATATTTTTTGTAGATTTTAGATTAGGTCTTTCCCTGTCCACAATGCTAAATTAAAGAAGTTAAATATAACTATAAATAGGAAACAGAAGAGAAATGTACAGTGATCACCCATTTTGTGCCCACTATCTTTTTCATCGAAATCCCAGTCATACGAGTCGAGTCCGTGCATGCTACGATCACGGTATGAACTTGTAGGTAAAATATTTTTTTGTAGAATTTAGATTAGGTCATTCCCTGTCCATAATGCTAAATTAAAGAAGTTAAATATAAATATAAATAAGAAACAGAAGAGAAATGTACAGTGATCACCCATTTTGAGCCCACAATCTTTTTCATCGAAATCCCAGTCATATGAGTCGAGTCCATGCATGCTACGATCACGGTATGAATTTGAAGGCAAAATATTTTTTTGTAGATTTTAGATTAGGTCCTTCCCTGTCCTTAATGCTAAATTAAAGAAGTTAAATATAAATATAAATAGGAAACAGAAGAGAAATGTACAGTGATCACCCATTTTGTGCCACAATCTTTTTCATCGAAATCCCAGTCATATGAATCGAGTCCATGCATGCTACGATCACGGTATGAATTTGTAGGTAAAATATTTTTTTGTAGATTTTGATTAGGTCTTTCCCTGTCCATAATGCTAAATTAAAGAAGTTAAATATAAATATAAATAAGAAACAGAAGAAAAATGTACAGTGATCACCCATTTTGTGCCGACAATCTTTTTCATCGAAATCCCAGTCATATGAGTCGAGTCCATGCAGGCTACGATTAGGTATGAATTTGTAGGTGAAATATTTTTTGTAGATTTTAGATTAGGTCTTTCCCTGTCCGTAATGCTAAATTAAAGAAGTTAAATATAAATATAAATAGGAAACAGAAGAGAAATGTACAGTGATCACCCATTTTGTGCCCACTATCATTTTCATCGAAATCCCAGTCATATGACTCGAGTCCATGCATGCTACGATCACGGTATGAACTTGTAGGTAAAATATTTTTTTGTAGATTTTAGATTAGCTCATTCCCTGTCCATAATGCTAAATTAAAGAAGTTAAATATAAATATAAATAAGAAACAGAAGAGAAATGTACAGTGATCACCCATTTTGAGCCCACAATCTTTTTCATCGAAATACCAGTCATATGAGTCGAGTCCATGCATGCTACGATCACGGTATGAATTTGTAGGTAAAATATTTTTTTGTATATTTTAGATTAGGTCTTTCCCTGTCCATAATGCTAAATTAAAGGAGTAAAATATAAATATAAATAGGAAACAGAAGAGAAATGTACAGTGATCACCCATTTTGTGCCCACAATCTTTTTCATCGAAATCCCAGTAATATGAGTGGAGTCCATGCATGCTACGATCACGGTATGAATTTGAAGGCAAAATATTTTATTGTAGTTTTTAGATTAGGTTTTTCCATGTCCATAATGCTAAATTAAAGATGTTAAATATAAATATAAATAGGAAACAGAACAGAAATGTACAGTGTTCAACCATTTTGGGACCACAATCTTTTTCATCGAAATCCCAGTCATATGATTCGAGTCCATGCATGCTACGATCACGGTATGAATTTGTAGGTAAAATATTTTTTGTAGATTTTAGATTAGGTCTTTCCCTGTCCACAATGCTAAATTAAAGAAGTTAAATATAACTATAAATAGGAAACAGAAGAGAAATGTACAGTGATCACCCATTTTGTGCCCACTATCTTTTTCATCGAAATCCCAGTCATACGAGTCGAGTCCGTGCATGCTACGATCACGGTATGAACTTGTAGGTAAAATATTTTTTTGTAGAATTTAGATTAGGTCATTCCCTGTCCATAATGCTAAATTAAAGAAGTTAAATATAAATATAAATAAGAAACAGAAGAGAAATGTACAGTGATCACCCATTTTGAGCCCACAATCTTTTTCATCGAAATCCCAGTCATATGAGTCGAGTCCATGCATGCTACGATCACGGTATGAATTTGAAGGCAAAATATTTTTTTGTAGATTTTAGATTAGGTCCTTCCCTGTCCTTAATGCTAAATTAAAGAAGTTAAATATAAATATAAATAGGAAACAGAAGAGAAATGTACAGTGATCACCCATTTTGTGCCACAATCTTTTTCATCGAAATCCCAGTCATATGAATCGAGTCCATGCATGCTACGATCACGGTATGAATTTGTAGGTAAAATATTTTTTTGTAGATTTTGATTAGGTCTTTCCCTGTCCATAATGCTAAATTAAAGAAGTTAAATATAAATATAAATAAGAAACAGAAGAAAAATGTACAGTGATCACCCATTTTGTGCCGACAATCTTTTTCATCGAAATCCCAGTCATATGAGTCGAGTCCATGCAGGCTACGATTAGGTATGAATTTGTAGGTAAAATATTTTTTTGTAGATTTTAGATTAGGTCTTTCCCTGTCCATAATGCTGAATTAAAGAAGTTAAATATAACTATAAATAGGAAACAAAAGAGAAATGTACAGTGATCACCCATTTTGTGCCCACTATCTTTTTCATCGAAATGCCAGTCATATGAATCGAGTCCATGCATGCTACGATCACGGTATGAACTTGTAGGTAAAATATTTTTTTGTAGATTTTAGATTAGGTCATTCTTTGTCCATAATGCTAAATGAAAGAAGTTAAATATAAATATAAATAAGAAACAGAAGAGAAATGTACAGTGATCACCCATTTTGTGCCCACAATCTTTTTCATCGATATCCCAGTGATATGAGTCGAGTCCATGCATGCTACGAACACGGTATGAATTTGTAGGTAAAATATTTTTTTGTAGATTTTAGATTAGGTCTTTCCCTGTCCATAATGCTAAATTAAAGGAGTAAAATATAAATATAAATAGGAAACAGAAGAGAAATGTACAGTGATCACCCATTTTGTGCCCACAATCTTTTTCATCGAAATCCCAGTGATATGAGTCGAGTCCATGCATGCTACGAACACGGTATGAATTTGTAGGTAAAATATTTTTTTGTAGATTTTAGATTAGGTCTTTCCCTGTCCATAATGCTAAATTAAAGGAGTAAAATATAAATATAAAAAGGAAGCAGAAGAGAAATGTACAGTGATCACCCATTTTGTTCCCACAATCTTTTTCATCGAAATCCCAGTAATATGAGTCGAGTCCATGCATGCTACGATCACGGTATGAATTTGAAGGCAAAATATTTTTTTGTAGATTTTAGATTAGGTCTTTCCATGTCCATAATGCTAAAGTAAAGATGTTAAATATAACTATAAATAGGAAACAGAAGAGAAATGTACAGTGATCACCCATTTTGTGCCCACTATCTTTTTCATCGAAATCCCAGTCATATGAGTCGAGTCCGTGCATGCTACGATCACGGTATGAACTTGTAGGTAAAATATTTTTTTGTAGAATTTAGATTAGGTCATTCCCTGTCCATAATGCTAAATTAAAGAAGTTAAATATATATATAAATAAGAAACAGAAGAGAAATGTACAGTGATCACCCATTTTGAGCCCACAATCTTTTTCATCGAAATCCCAGTCATATGAGTCGAGTCCATGCATGCTACGATCACGGTATGAATTTGAAGGCAAAATATTTTTTTGTAGATTTTAGATTAGGTCCTTCCCTGTCCTTAATGCTAAATTAAAGAAGTTAAATATAAATATAAATAGGAAACAGAAGAGAAATGTACAGTGATCACCCTTTTTGTGCCACAATCTTTTTCATCGAAATCCCAGTCATATGAATCGAGTCCATGCATGCTACGATCACGGTATGAATTTGTAGGTAAAATATTTTTTTGTAGATTTTGATTAGGTCTTTCCCTGTCCATAATGCTAAATTAAAGAAGTTAAATATAAATATAAATAAGAAACAGAAGAAAAATGTACAGTGATCACCCATTTTGTGCCGACAATCTTTTTCATCGAAATCCCAGTCATATGAGTCGAGTCCATGCAGGCTACGATTAGGTATGAATTTGTAGGTAAAATATTTTTTTGTAGATTTTAGATTAGGTCTTTCCCTGTCCATAATGCTGAATTAAAGAAGTTAAATATAACTATAAATAGGAAACAAAAGAGAAATGTACAGTGATCACCCATTTTGTGCCCACTATCTTTTTCATCGAAATCCCAGTCATATGAGTCGAGTCCATGCATGCTACGATCACGGTATGAACTTGTAGGTAAAATAGTTTTTTGTAGATTTTAGATTAGGTCATTCCCTGTCCATAATGCTAAATTAAAGAAGTTAAATATAAATATGAATAGGAAACAGAAGTGAAATGAACAGTGATCACCCATTTTGTGCCCACAATCTTTTTCATCGAAATCCCAGTCATATGAGTCGAGTCCATGCATGCTACGATCACGGTATGAATTTGTATGTAAAATATTTTTTTTTTAGATTTTAGATTAGGTCTTTCCCTGTCCTTAATGCTAAATTAAAGAAGTTAAATATAAATATAAATAGGAAACAGAAGAGAAATGTACAGTGATCACCCATTTTGTGCCCACAATCTTTTTCATGGAAATCCTAGTCATATGAGTTGAGTCAATGCATGCCACGATCACGGTATGAATTTGAAGGTAAAATATTTTTTTGTAGATTTTAGATTAGGTCTTTCACTGTCCATAATGCTAAATTAAAGAAGTTAAATATAAATATAAATAAGAAACAGAAGAGAAATGTACAGTGATCACCCATTTTGTGCCCACAATTTTTTCATCGAAATCCCAGTCATATGAGTCGAGTCCATGCATGCTACGATCACGGTTTGAATTTGTAGGTAAAATATTTTTTTGTAGATTTTAGATTAGGTCTTTCCCCGTCCATAATGCTAAATTAAAGGAGTTAAATATAAATAGGAAACAGAAGAGAAATGTACAGTGATCACCCATTTTGTGCCCACAAGGTTTTTCATTGAAATCCCAGTCATATGAGTCGAGTCCATGCATGCTACGATCACGGTATGATTTTGAAGGCAAAATATTTTTTTGTAGATTTTAGATTGTCTTTCCCTGTCCATAATGCTAAATTAAAGAAGTTAAATATAAATTTGAATAGGAAACAGAAGAGAAATGTACAGTGATCACCCTTTTTGTGCCCACAATCTTTTTCATCGAAATCCCAGTCATATGAGTCGAGTCCATGCATGCTACGATCACGGTATGAATTTGTAGATAAAATATTTTTTTTAGATTTTAGATTAGGTCATTCCCTGACCATAATGCTAAAATAAAGAAGTTAAATATAAATATAAATAGGAAACAGAAGAGAAATGTACAGTGATCATTTTGTGCCCACAATCTTTTTCATCCAAATCCCAGTCATATGAGTCGAGTCCATGCATGCTACGATCACGGTATGAATTTGTACGTAAAATATTTTTCGTAGATTTTAGATTAGGTCTTTCCCTGTCAATAATGCTAAATTAAAGAAGTTAAATATAACTATAAATAGGAAACAGAAGAGAAATGTACAGTGATCACCGATTTTGTGCCCACTATCTTTTTCATCGAAATCCCAGTCATATGAGTCGAGTCCATGCATGCTACGATCACGGTATGAATTTGTAGGTAAAATATATTTTTGTAGATTTTAGATTAGGTCATTCCCTGTCCATAATGCTGAATTAAAAAAGTTAAATATAAATATTAATAGGAAAGTGAAGAGAAATGTACAGTGATCAACCTTTTTGTGCCCACAAACTTTTTCATCGAAATCCCTGTCATATGAGTCGAGTCCATGCATGCTACGATCATGGTGTGAATTTTAGGTAAAATATTTTTTTGTAGATTTTAGATTAGGTCATTCCCTGTCCATAATATTAAATTAAAGAAGTTAAATATAAATATAAATAGGAAACAGAAGAGAAATGTACAGTGATCACCCATTTTGTGTCCACAATCTTTTTCATCGAAATCCCAGTCATATGAGTCGAGTCCATGCATGCTACGATCACGGTATAAATTTGAAGGCAAAATATTTTTTTGTAGATTTTAGATTAGGTCTTTCACTGTCCTTAATGCTAAATTAAAGAAGTTAAATATAAATATAAATAGTAAACAGAAGAAAAATGTACAGTGAACACCCATTTTGTGCCCACAATCTTTTTCATGGAAATCCCAGTCATATGAGTCGAATCCATGCATGCTACGATCACGGTATAAATTTGAAGGCAAAATATTTTTTTGTAGATTTTAGATTAGGTCTTTCCCTGTCCATAATGCTAAATTAAAAAAGTTAAATATAAATATAAATAGGAAACAGAAGAGAAATGCACAGTGATCACCCATTCTGTGCCCACGATCTTTTTCATTGAAATCCCAGTGATATGAGTCGAGTCCATGCATGCTACGATCACGGTATGAATTTGTAGGTAAAATATTTTTTTGTAGATTTTAGTTTAGGTCTTGCCATGTCCATAATGCTAAATTAAAGAAGTTAAATATAAATATAAATAGGAAAAAGAAGAGAAAAGTACAGTGATCACCCATTTTGTGCCCACAATCTTTTTCATGGAAATCCCAGTCATATGAGTCGAGTCCATGTATGCTACGATCCCGGTATGAATTTGTACTTAAAATATTTTTTGTAGATTTTAGATTAGGTCTTTCCCTGTCCATAATGCTAAATTAAAGAAGTTAAATATAAATATAAATAGGAAAAACAAGAGAAAAGTACAGTGATCACCCATTTTGTGCCCACAATCTTTTTCATCGAAATCCCAGTCATATGAGTCGAGTCCATGCATGCTATAATCACGGTATGAATTTAAAGGCAAAATATTTTTTTGTAGATTTTAGATTAGGTCTTTCCCTGTCCATAATGCTAATTTAAAGAAGTTAAATATAAATATAATTAGGAAACAGAAGAGAAAAGTACAGTGATCAGCCATTTTGTGCCCACAATCTTTTTCATCGAAATCCCAGTCATATGATTCGAGTCCATGCATGCTAGGATCACGATATGAATTTGTAGGTAAAATATTTTTTTGTAGATTTTAGATTAGGTCTTTCCCTGTCCATAATGCTAAATTAAAGAAGTTAAATATAAATATAAATAGGAAACAGAAGAGAAATGTACATTGATCACCCATTTTGTGCCCACCATCTTTTTCATCGAAATCCCAGTCATATGAGTCGAGTCCATGCATGCTACGATCACGGTATGAACTTGTAGGTAAAATATTTTTTTGTAAATTTTAGATTAGGTCTTTCCCTGTCCATAATGCTAAATTAATGAAGTTAAATATAAATATAAATAGGAAAAAGAAGAGAAAAGTACAGTGATCACCCATTTTGTGCCCACAATCTTTTTCATGGAAATCCCAGTCATATGAGTCGAGTCCATGTATGCTACGATCCCGGTATGAATTTGTACTTAAAATATTTTTTGTAGATTTTAGATTAGGTCTTTCCCTGTCCATAATGCTAAATTAAAGAAGTTAAATATAAATATTAATAGGAAACAGAAGACAAATGTACAGTGATCACCCATTTTGTGCCCACAATCTTTTTCATCGAAATCCCATTCATATGAGTCGAGTCCATGCATGCTACGATCACGGTATGAATTTGAAGGCAAAATATTTTTTTTTAGATTTTAGATTAGGTCATTCAATGTCCATAATGCTAAATTAAAGAAGTTAAATATAAATATAAATAGGAGACAGAAGAGAAATGTACAGTGATCACCCATTTTGTTCCCACAATCTATTTCATCGAAATCCCAGTCATATAAGTCGAGTCCATGCATGCTACGATCACGGTATAAATTTGAAGACAAAATATTTTTTTGTAGATTTTAGATTAGGTCTTTCCCTGTCCTTCATGCTAAATTAAAGAAGTTAAATATAAATATAAATAGTAAACAGAAGAGATATGTACAGTGATCACCCATTTTGTGCCCACAATTTTTTTCATCGAAATCCCAGTCATATGAGTCGAGTCCATGCATGCTACGATCACGGTATGAAATTGGAGGTGAAATATTTTTTTGTAGCTTTTAGATTAGGTCATTCCCTGTCCATAATGCTAAATTAAAGGAGTTAAATATAAATATAAATAGGAAACAGAAGAGAAATGTACAGTGATCACCCATTTTGTGCCCACAATCTTTTTCATTGAAATCCCAGTCATATGAGTTGAGTCCATGCATGCTACGATCACGGTATGAATTTGAAGTCAAAATATTTTTTTGTAGATTTTAGATGAGGTCTTTCCCTGTCCTTAATGCTAAATTAAAGAAGTTAGATATAAATATAAATAGTAAACAGAAGAGAAATGTACAGTGATCACCCATTTTGTGCCCACTATCTTTTTCATCGAAATCCCAGTCATATGAGTCGAGTCCATGCATGCTACGATCACGGTATGAACTTGTAGGTAAAATATTTTTTTGTAGATTTTAGATTAGGTCATTCCCTGTCGATAATGCTAAATTAAAGTAGTTAAATATAAATATAAATAGGAAACAGAAGAGAAATGTACAGTGATCACCCATTTTGTGCACACAATCTTTTTCATCGAAATCCCAGTCATATGTTTCGAGTGCATGTATGCTACGATCACGTTATGAATTTGAAGGCAAAATATTTTTTTGTAGATTTTAGATTGTCTTTCCCTGTCCATAATGCTAAATTAAAGAATTTAAATATAAATATAAATAGGAAAGAGAAGAGAAATGTACAGTGATCACCCATTTTGTGGCCACAATCTTTTTCATCGAAATGCCCGTCATATGAGTCGAGTCCATGCATGCTACGATCACGGTATGAATTTGCATGTAAAATATTTTTTTGTAGATTTTAGATTAGGTCTTTCCCTGTCCTTAATGCTAAATTAAAGAAGTTAAACATAAATATAAATAGTAAACAGAAGAGAAATGTACAGTGATCACCCATTTTGTGCCCACAATCTTTTACATCGAAATCCCAGTCATATGAGTCGATTCCATTCATGTTACGATCACGGTATGAATTTGTAGGTAAAATATTTTTTTGTAGATTTTAGATTAGGTCATTCCCTGTCGGTAATGCTAAATTAAAGAAGTTAAATATAAATATAAATAGGAAACAGAATAGAAATGTACAGTGACCACCCATTTTGAGCCCACAATCTTTTACATCGAAATCCCAGTCATATGAGTCGAGTCCATGCATGCTACGATCACGGTATGAATTTGAAGGCAAAATATTTTTTTGTAGATTTTAGATTAGGTCATTCCCTGTCCATAATGCTAAATTAAAGGAGTTAAATATAAATATAAATAGGAAACATAAGAGAAATGTACAGTGATCAGCCATTTCGTGCCCACAATCTTTTTCATCGAAATCCCAGTCATATGAGTCGAGTCCATGCATACTACGATCGCGGCATGAATTTGTAGGTAAAATATTTTTTTGTAGATTTTAGATTAGCTCTTTCCCTGTCCATAATGCTAAATTAAAGGAGTTAAATATAAATATAAATAGGAAACAGAAGAGAAATGTACAGTGATCACCCATTTTGTGCCCACAATCTTTTTCATCGAAATCCCAGACATATGAGTCGAGTCCATGCATGCTACGATCACGGTATGAATTTGAAGGCAAAATATTTTTTTGTAGATTTTAGATTAGGTCATTCTTTGTCCATAATGCTGAATTAAAGAAGTTAAATATGAATATAAATAGGAAACAGAAGAGAAATGTACAGGGATCACCCATTGTGTGCCCACAATCTTTTTAGTCGAAATCCCAGTCATATGAGTCGAATCCATGCATGCTACGATCACGGTATGAATTTGTAGGTAAAATATTTTTTTGTAGATTTTAGATTAGGTCATTCCCTGTGGATAATGCTAAATTAAAGTAGTTAAATATAAATATAAATAGGAAACAGAAGAGAAATGTACAGTGATCACCCATTTTGTGCACACAATCTTTTTCATCGAAATCCCAGTCATATGATTCGAGTCCATGCATGCTACGATCACGGTATGAATTTGAAGGCAAAATATTTTTTTGTAGGTTTTAGATTGTCTTTCCCTGTCCATAATGCTAAATTAAAGAATTTAAATATAAATATAAATAGGAAAGAGAAGAGAAATGTACAGTGATCACCCATTTTGTGGCCACAATCTTTTTCATCGAAATCCCCGTCATATGAGTCGAGTCCATGCATGCTACGATAACGGTATGAATTTGCAAGTAAAATATTTTTTTGTAGATTTTAGATTAGGTCTTTCCCTGTCCTTAATGCGAAATTAAAGAAGTTAAACATAAATATAAATAGTAAAAAGAAGAGAAATGTACAGTGATCACCCATTTTGTGCCCACCATCTTTTTCATCGAAATCCCAGTCATATGAGTCGATTCCATGCATGTTACGATCACGGTATGAATTTGTAGGTAAAATATTTTTTTATAGATTTTAGATTATGTCATTCCCTGTCGATAATGCTAAATTAAAGAAGTTAAATATAAATATAAATAGGAAACAGAATACAAATGTACAGTGACCACCCATTTTGAGCCCACAATGTTTTTCATCGAAATCCCAGTCATATGAGTCGAGTCCATGCATGCTACGATCACGGTATGAATTTGAAGGCAAAATATTTTTTTGTAGATTTTAGATTAGGTCATTCCCTGTCCATAATGCTAAATTAAAGGAGTTACATATAAATATAAATAGGAAACATAAGAGAAATGTACAGTGATCAGCCATTTCGTGCCCACAATCTTTTTCATCGAAATCCCAGTCACATGAGTCGAGTCCATGCATGCTATGATCACGGTATGAATTTGCAAGTAAAATATTTTTTTGTAGATTTTAGATTAGGTCTTTCCCTTTCCATAATGCTAAATTAAAGAAGTTAAATATACATATAAATAGGAAACAGAAGAGAAATGTACAGTGATCACCCATTTTGTGCCCACAATCTTTTTCATCGCAATCCCAGTCATATGAGTCGAGTCCATGCATGCTACGATCACGGTATGAATTTGAAGGCAAAATATTTTTTTGTAGATTTTAGATTAGGTCATTCCCTGTCCATAATGCTAAATTAAAGAAGTTAAATATAAATATAAATAGGAAACAGAAGAGAAATGTACAGTGATCACCCATTTTGTCCCCACTATCTTTTTCATCGAAATCCCAGTCATATGAGTCGAGTCCATGCATGCTACCATCACGGTATGAATTTGTAGGCAAAATATTTTTTGTAGATTTTAGATTAGGTCTTTCCCTGTCCTTAATGCTAAATTAAAGAAGTTAAATATAAATATAAATAGGAAACAGAAGAGAAATGTACAGTGATCACCCATTTCGTGCCCACAATCTTTTTCATCGAAATCCCAGTCATATGAGTCGAGTCCATGCATGATACGTTCACGGTATGAATTTGTAGGTAAAATATTTTTTGTAGATTTTAGATTAGTTCTTTCCCTGTCCATAATGCTAAATTAAAGAAGTTAAATATAAATATAAATAGGAAACAGAAGAGAAATGTACACTGATCACCCATTTTGTGCCCACAATTTTTTTCATTGAAATCCCAGACATATGAGTCGAGTCCATGCATGCTACGATCACGGTATGAATTTGTAGGTAAAATATTTTTTTGTAGATTTTAGATTAGGTCTTTCCCTGTCCATAATGCTAAATTAAAGAAGTTAAATATAAATATAAATAGGAAACAGAAGAGAAATGTACAGAGATCACCCATTTCGTGCCCACAATCTTTTTCATCGAAATCCTAGTCATATGAGTCGAGTCCATGCATGCTACGATCACGGTATGAATTTGTATGTAAAATATTTTTTTGTAGATTTTAGATTAGGTCTTTCCCTGTCCATAATGCTAAATTAAAGAAGTTACACATAAATATAAATAGGAAACAGAAGAGAAATGTACAGTGATCAACCATTTTGTGCCCACAATCTTTTTCATCGAAATCCCAGTCATATGAGTCGAGTCCATGCATGCTACGATCACGGTATGAATTTGTAGGTAAAATATTTTTTGTAGATTTTAGATTAGGTCTTTCCCTGTCCATAATGCTAAATTAAAGAAGTTAAATATAAATATAAATAGGAAACAGAAGAGAAATGTACAGTGATCACCCATTTCGTGCCCACAATCTTTTTCATCGAAATCCCAGTCATATGAGTCGAGTCCATGCATGATACGTTCACGGTATGAATTTGTAGGTAAAATATTTTTTGTAGATTTTAGATTAGTTCTTTCCCTGTCCATAATGCTAAATTAAAGAAGTTAAATATAAATATAAATAGGAAACAGAAGAGAAATGTACACTGATCACCCATTTTGTGCCCACAATTTTTTTCATTGAAATCCCAGACATATGAGTCGAGTCCATGCATGCTACGATCACGGTATGAATTTGTAGGTAAAATATTTTTTTGTAGATTTTAGATTAGGTCTTTCCCTGTCCATAATGCTAAATTAAAGAAGTTAAATATAAATATAAATAGGAAACAGAAGAGAAATGTACAGAGATCACCCATTTCGTGCCTACAATCTTTTTCATCGAAATCCTAGTCATATGAGTCGAGTCCATGCATGCTACGATCACGGTATGAATTTGTAGGTAAAATATTTTTTTGTAGATTTTAGATTAGGTCTTTCCCTCTCCATAATGCTAAATTAAAGAAGTTAAATATAAATATAAATAGCAAACAGAAGAGAAATGTACAGTGATCCCCCATTTCGTGCCCACAATCTTTTTCATCGAAATCCCAGTCATATGAGTCGAGTCCATGCATGCTACGATCACGGTATAAATTTGAAGGCAAATTATTTTTTTGTAGATTTTAGATTAGGTCTTTCCCTGTCCTTAATGCTAATTTAAAGAAGTTAAATATAAATATAAATAGTAAACAGAAGAGAAATGTACAGTGATGCCCATTTTGTGCCCACAATCTTTTTCATCGAAATCCCAGTCATATGAGTCGAGTCCATGCATGCTACGATCACGGTATGAACTTGTACGTAAAATATTGTTTTGTAGATTTTAAATTAGGTCATTCCCTGTCCATAATGCTAAATTAAAGAAGTTAAATATAAATATAAATAGGAAACAGAAGAGAAATGTGCAGTGATCACCCATTTTGTGCCCACAATCTTTTTCATCGAAATCCCAGTCATATGAGTCGAGTCCATGCATGCTACGATCACGGTATAAAATTGAAGGCAAAATATTTTTTTGTAGATTTTAGATTACGTCTTTCCCTCTCCTTTACGCTAAATTAAAGAAGTTAAATATAAATATAAATAGGAAACAGAAGAGAAATGTACAGTGGTCACCCATTTTGTGCCCACAATCTTTTTCATCGAAATCCCAGTCATATGATTCGAGTCCATGCATGCTACGATCACGGTATGAATTTGAAGGCAAAATATTTTTTTGTAGATTTTAGATTGTCTTTCCCTGTCCATAATGCTAAATTAAAGAATTTAAATATAAATATAAATAGTAAACAGAAGAGAAATGTACAGTGATCACCTATTTTGTGCCCACAATCTTTTTCATCGAAATCCCAGTCATATGAGTCGAATCCATGTATGCTACGATCACGGTATGAATTTGCAGGTAAAATATTTTTTTGTAGATTTTAGATTAGGTCATTCCCTGTCGATAATGCTAAATTAAAGAAGTTAAATATGAATAGGAAAGAGAAAAGAAACGTACAGTGATCACACATTTTGTGCCCACAATCTATTTCATCGAAATCCCAGTCATATGAGTCGAGTCCATGCATGCTACGATCACGGTATGAATTTATAGGTAAAATATTTTTTGTAGATTTTAGATTAGGTCTTTCCCTGTCCATAATGCTAAATTAAAGATGTTAAATATAAATATAAATAGGAAACAGAAGAGAAATGTACAGTGATCACCCATTTTGTGCCCACAATCTTTTTCATCGAAATCCCAGTCATATGAGTCGAGTCCCTGCATGCTACGATCACGGTATGAATTTGAAGGCAAAATATTTTTTTGTAGATTTTAGATTGTTTTTACCTGTCCATAATGCTAAATTAAAGAAGTTAAATATAAATATAAATAGGAAACAGAAGAGAAATGTACAGTGATCACCCATTTCGTGCACACAATCTTTTTCATCGAAATCCCAGTCATATGAGTCGAGTCCATGCATGCTACGATCACGGCATGAATTTGTAGGTAAAATATTTTTTTGTAGATTTTAGATTAGGTCTTTTCCTGTCCATAATGCTAAATTAAAGGAGTTAAATATAAATATAAATAGGAAAGAGAAGAGAAATGTACAGTGATCACCCATTTTGTGCCCACAAACTTTTTCATCGAAATCCCAGTCATATGAGTCGAGTCCATGCATGCTACGATCACGGTATAAATTTTAAGGCAAAATATTTTTTTGTAGATTTTAGATTACGTTTTTCCCTGTCCTTTATGGTAAATTAAAGAAGTTAAACATAAATATAAATAGGAAACAGAAGAGAAATGTACAGTGATCACCCATTTTGTGCCAACAATCTTTTTCATCGAAATCCCAGTCATATGAGTCGAATCCATGCATGCTACGATCACGGTATGAATTTGTAGGTAAAATATTTTTTTGTAGATTTTAGATTAGGTCATTCCCTGTCGATAATGCTAAATTAAAGTAGTTAAATATAAATAAGAAAGAGAAAAGAAATGTACAGTGATCACCCATTTTGTGCCCACAATCTTTTTCATCGAAATCCCAGTCATATGAGTCGAGTCCATGCATGCTACGATCACGGTATGAATTTGTAGGTAAAATATTTTTTGTAGATTTTAGATTAGGTCTTTCCCTGTCCATAATGCTAAATTAAAGGAGTTAAATATAAATATAAATAGGAAACAGAAGAGAAATGTACAGTGATCACCCATTTTGTGCCCACAATCTTTTTCATTGAAATCCCACTCATATGAGTCGAGTCCATGCATGCTACGATCACGGTATGAATTTGAAGGCAAAATATTTTTTTGTAGATTTTAGATTAGGTCTTTCCCTGTCCTTAATGCTAAATTAAAGAAGTTAAATATAAATATAAATAGGAAACAGAAGAGAAATGTACAGTGATCACCCATTTTGTGCCCACAATCTTTTTCATCGAAATCCCAGTCATATGAGTCGAGTCCATGAGTGCTACGATCACGGTATGAATTTGAAGGCAAAATATTTTTTTGTAGATTTTAGATTGTCTTTCCCTGTCCATAATGCTAAATTAAAGAAGTTAAATATAAATATAAATAGGAAACAGAAGATAAATGTACAGTGATAATCAATTTTGTGCCCACAATCTTTTTCATCGAAATTCCAGTCATATGAGTCGAGTCCATGCATGCTACGATCACGGTATGAATTTGAAGGCAAAATATTTTTTTGTAGATTTTAGATTGTCTTTCCCTGTACATAATGCTAAATTAAAGAAGTTAAATATAAATATCAATAGGAAACAGAAGAGAAATGTACAGTGATCACCCATTTCGTGCCGACAACATTTTTCATCGAAATCCCAGTGATATGAGTCGAGTCCATGCATGCTACGATCACGGCATGAATTTGTAGGTAAAATATTTCTTGTAGATTTTAGATTAGGTCTTTCCCTGTCCATAATGCTAAATTAAAGGAGTTAAATATAAATATAAATAGGAAACAGAAGAGAAATGTACAGTGATCACCCATTTTGTGCCCACAATCTTTTTCATCGAAATCCCAGTCATATGAGTCGAGTCCATGCATGCTACGATCACGGTATGAATTTGCAAGTAAAATATTTTTTTGTAGATTTTAGATTAGGTCTTTCCCTGTCCATAATGCTAAATTAAAGTAGTTAAATATAAATATAAATAGGAAACAGAAGAGAAATGTACAGTGATCACCCATTTTGTGCCCACAAACTTTTTCATCGAAATCCCAGTCATATGAGTCGAGTCCATGCATGCTACGATCACGGCATGAATTTGTAGGTAAAATATTTTTTTGTAGATTTTAGATTAGGTCTTTCCCTGTCCATAATGCTAAATTAAAGGAGTTAAATATAAATATAAATAGGAAACAGAAGAGAAATGTACAGTGATCACCCATTTTGTGCCCACAAACTTTTTTATCGAAATCCCAGTCATATGAATGGAGTCCATGCATGCTACGATCACGGTATGAATTTGTAGGTAAAATATTTTTTTTTAGATTTTAGATTAGGTCTTTCCCAGTCCATAATGCTAAATTAAAGGAGTTAAATATAAATATAAATAAGAAACAGAAGTGAAATGTACAGTGATCACCCATTTTGTGCCCACAATCTTTTTTATCGAAATCCCAGTCATATACATCGAGTCCATGCATGCTACGATCATGGTCTGAATTTGTAGGTAAAATATTTTTTTTATAGATTTTAGATTAGGTCTTTCCCTGTACATAATGCTAAATTAAAGAACTTAAATATAAATATAAATAGGAAAGAGAATAGAAATGTACAGTGATCACCCATTTTATGCCCACAATCTTTTTCATCGAAATCCCAGTCATATGAGTCGAGTCCATGCATGCTACGATCACAGTATGAATTTGTAGGTAAAGTATTTTTTTGTAGATTTTAGATTAGGTCTTGCCCTGTCCATAATGCTAAATTAAAGGAGTCAAATATAAATATAAATAAGAAACAGAAGAGAAATGTACAGTGATCACCCATTTTGGACCCACAATCTTTTTTCATCGAAATCCCAGTCATATGAGTCGAGTCCATGCATGCTACGATCCCGGTATGAATTTGAAGGCAAAATATTTTTTTGTAGATTTTAGATTAGGTCTTTCCCTGTCCATAATGCTAAATTAAAGAAGTTAAATATAAATATAAATAGGAAACAGAAGATAAATGTACAGTGATAATCAATTTTGTGCCCACAATCTTTTTCATCGAAATCCCAGTCAAATGAGTCGAGTCCATGCATGCTACGATCACGGTATGAATTTGAAGGAAAATATTTTTTTGTAGATTTTAGATTGTCTTTCCCTGTACATAATGCTAAATTAAAGAAGTTAAATATAAATATCAATAGGAAACAGAAGAGAAATGTACAGTGATCACCCATTTCGTGCCGACAACATTTTTCATCGAAATCCCAGTGATATGAGTCGAGTCCATGCATGCTACGATCACGGCATGAATTTGTAGGTATAATATTTCTTGTAGATTTTAGATTTGGTCTTTCCCTGTCCATAATGCTAAATTAAAGGAGTTAAATATAAATATAAATAGGAAACAGAAGAGAAATGTACAGTGATCACCCATTTTGTGCCCACAATCTTTTTCATCGAAATCCCAGTCATATGAGTCGAGTCCATGCATGCTACGATCACGGTATGAATTTGCAAGTAAAATATTTTTTTGTAGATTTTAGATTAGGTCTTTCCCTGTCCATAATGCTAAATTAAAGAAGTTAAATATAAATATAAATAGGAAACAGAAGAGAAATGTACAGTGATCACCCATTTTGTGTCCACAATCTTTTTCATCGAAATCCCAGTCATATGTGTCGAGTCCATGCATGCTACGGTCGCGGTATGAATTTGTAGGTAAAATATTTTTTTGTAGATTTTAGATTACGTCTTTCCCAGTCCATAATGCTAAATTAAAGAGTTAAATATAAATATAAATGGGAAACAGAAGAGAAATGTACAGTGATCACCCATTTTGTGCCTAAAATCTTTTTCATTGAAATCCCAGTCATATGAGTCGTGTCCATGCATGCTACGATCAGGGGATGAATTTGTAGATAAAATATTTTTTTGTAGATTTTAGATTAGGTCTTTCCCTGTCCATAATTACTAAATTAAAGAAGTTAAATATAAAAATAAATACGAAACAGAAGAGAAATGGACAGTGATCACCCATTTTGTGCCCACTATCTTTTTCATCGAAATCCCAGACATATGAGTCAAGTCCATGCATGCTACGATCACGGTATGAATTTGTAGGTAAATTATTTTTTGTAGATTATAGATTAGGCCTTTCCCTGTCCATAATGCTAAATTAAAGCAGTTAAATATAAATAGGAAAGAGAAGAGAAATGTACAGTGATACCCCATTTTGTACCCACAATCTTTTTCATCGAAATCCCAGTCATATGAGTCCAGTCCATGCATGCTACGATCACGGTATGAACTTGTAGGTAAAATATTGTTTTGTAGATTTTAGATTTGGTCATTCCCTGTCCATAATGCTAAATCAAAGAAGTTAAATATAAATATAAATAGGAAACAAAAGAGAAATGTACAGTGATCACCAATTTTGTGCCCACAATCTATTTCATCGAAATCCCAGTCATATGAGTCGAGTCCATGCATGCTACGATCACGGTATGAACTTGTAGGTAAAATATTGTTTTGTAGATTTTAGATTAGGTCTTTCCCTGTCCTTAATGGTAAATTAAAGAAGTTAAATATAAATATAAAGAGGAAACAGAAGAGAAATGTACAGTGATCACCCATTTTGTGCCCACGATCTTTTTCATCGAAATCCCAGTCATATGTTGAGTCCATGCATGCTACGATCACGGTATGAATTTGAAGGCAAAATATTTTTTTATAGGTTTTAGATTAAGTCATTCCCCGTCGATAATGCTAAATTAAAAAAGTTAAATATAAATAGGAAAGAGAAGAGAAATGTACAGTGATCACGCATTTTGTACCCACAATCTTTTTCATCGAAATCCCAGTCAAATGAGTCGAGTCCATGCATGCTACGATCACGGTATGAATTTGTAGGTAAAATATTTTTTGTAGATTTTAGATTAGGTCTTTCCCTGTCCATAATGCTAAATTAAAGAAGTTAAATGTAAATATAAATAGGAAACAGAAGAGAAATGTTCAGTGATCACCCATTTTGTGCCCACTATCTTTTTCATCGAAATCCCAGTCATATGAGTCGAGTCCATGCATGCTACGATCACAGTATGAATTTGAAGGCAAAATATTTTTTTATAGGTTTTAGATTAGGTCTTTCCCTGTCCATAATGCTAAATTAAAGAAGTTAAATATAAATATAAATAGGAAACAGAAGAGAAATGTACAGTGATCACCCATTTTGTGCCCACAATCTATTTCATAGAAATCCCAGTCATATGAGTCGAGTCCATGCATGCTACGATCACGGTATGAACTTGTAGGTAAAATATTGTTTTGTAGATTTTAGATTAGGTCATTCCCTGTCCATAATGCTAAATCAAAGAAGTTAAATATATATACAAATAGGAAACAAAAGAGAAATGTACAGTGATCACCAATTTTGTGCCCACAATCTATTTCATCGAAATCCCAGTCATATGAGTCGAGTCCATGCATGCTACGATCACGGTATAAATTTGAAGGCAAAATATTTTTTGTAGATTTTAGATTAGGTCTTTCCCTGTCCTTAATGGTAAATTAAAGAAGTTAAATATAAATATAAATATAAATAGGAAACAGAAGAGAAATGTACAGTGATCACCCATTTTGTGCCCACTATCTTTTTCATCGAAATCCCAGTCATATGAGTCGAGTCCATGCATCCTACGATCACGGTATGATCTTGTAGGTAAAATATTGTTTTGTAGATTTTAGATTATGTCATTCCCTGTCCATAATGCTAAATTAAAGAAGGTAAATATAAATGTAAATAGGAAACAGAAGAGAAATGTACAGTGATCACCCATTTTGTGCCCACAATCTATTTCATCGAAATCCCAGTCATATGAGTCGAGTCCATGCATGCTACGATCACAGTATAAATTTGTAGGCAAAAGATTTTTTTGTAGAATTTAGATTAGGTCTTTCCTTGTCTTTAATGCTAAATTAAAGAAGTTAAATATAAATATAAATAGTAAACAGAAGAGAAATGTACAGTGATCACCCATTTGTGCCCACAATCTTTTTCATCGATATCCCCGTCATATGAGTCGGGTCCGTGCATGCTACGGTCACGGTATGAATTTGTAGGTGAAATATTTTTTTGTAGATTTTAGATTGGGTCATTCCCTGTCCATAATGCTAAATTAAAGGAGTTAAATATAAATATAAATAGGAAACAGAAGAGAAATGTACAGTAATCACCCATTTTGTACCCACAATCTTTTTCATCGAAATCCCAGTCATATGAGTCGAGTCCATGCATGCTACGATCACGGTTTGAATTTGTAGGTAAAATATTTTTTGTAGATTTTAGATTAGGTCTTTCCCTGTCCATAATGCTAAATTAAAGAAGTTAAATATAAATATAAATAGGAAACAGAAGAGAAATGTACAGTGATCACCCATTTTGTGCCCACGATCTTTTTCATCGAAATCCCAGTCATATGTCGAGTCCATGCATGCTACGATCACGGTATGAATTTGAAGTCAAAATATTTTTTTATAGATTTTAGATTAAGTCATTCCCCGTCGATAATGCTAAATTAAAAAAGTTAAATATAAATAGGAAAGAGAAGAGAAATGTACAGTGATCACGCATTTTGTACCCACAATCTTTTTCATCGAAATCCCAGTCATATGAGTCGAGTCCATGCATGCTACGATCACGGTATGAATTTGTAGGTAAAATATTTTTTGTAGATTTTAGATTAGGTCTTTCCCTGTCCATAATGCTAAATTAAAGAAGTTAAATGTAAATATAAATAGGAAACAGAAGAAAAATCTACAGTGATCACCCATTTTGTGCCCACTATCTTTTTCATCGAAATCCCAGTCATATGTGTCGAGTCCATGCATGCTACGATCACGGTATGAATTTGAAGGCAAAATATTTTTTTATAGATTTTAGATTAGGTCTTTCCCTGTCCATAATGCTAAATTAAAGAAGTTAAATATAAATATAAATAGGAAACAGAAGAGAAATGTACAGTGATCACCCATTTTGTGCCCACAATCTATTTCATAGAAATCCCAGTCATATGAGTCGAGTCCATGCATGCTACGATCACGGTATAAATTTGAAGGCAAAATATTTTTTTGTAGATTTTAGATTAGGTCTTTCCCTGTCCTTAATGCTAAATTAAAGAAGTTAAATATAAATATAAATAGGAAACAGAAGAGAAATGTACAGTGATCACCCATTTTGTGCCCACAATCTATTTCATCGAAATCCCAGTCATATGAGTCGAGTCCATGCATGCTACGATCACGGTATGAATTTGTAGGTAAAATATTTTTTGTAGATTTTAGATTAGGTCTTTCCCTGTCCATAATGCTAAATTAAAGAAGTTAAATATAAATATAAATAGGAAACAGAAGAGAAATGTACAGTGATCACCCATTTTCTGCCCACTATCTTTTTCATCGAAATCCCAGTCATATGTCGAGTCCATGCATGCTACGAGCACGGTATGAATTTGAAAGCAAAATATTTTTTTATAGGTTTTAGATTAGGTCATTCCCTGTCGATAATGCTAAATTAAAGAAGTTAAATATAAATAGGAAAGAGAAGAGAAATGTACAGTGATCACTCATTTTGTACCCACAATCTTTTTCATCGAAATCTCAGTCATATGAGTCGAGTCCATGCATGCTACGATCACGGTATGAGTTTGAATGTAAAATATTTTTTTGTAGATTTTAGATTAGGTCTTTCCCTGTCCATAATGCTAAATTAAAGAAGTTAAATATAACTATAAATAGGAAACAGAAGAGAAATGTACAGTGATCACCCATTTTGTGCCCACTATCTTTTTCATCGAAATCCCAGTCATATGAGTCGAGTCCATGCATGCTACGATCACGGTATGAATTTGTATGTAAAATATTTTTTGTAGATTTTAGATTAGGTCTTTCCCTGTCCATAATGCTAAATTAAAGAAGTTAAATATAACTATAAATAGGAAACAGAAGAGAAATGTACAGTGATCAACCATTTTGTGCCCACTATCTTTTTCATCGAAATCCCAGTCATATGAGTCGAGTCCATGCATGCTACGATCACGGTATGAACTTGTAGGTAAAATATTTTTTGTAGATTTTAGATTAGGTCATTCCCTGTCCATAATGCTAAATTAAAGAAGTTAAATATAAATATAAATAAGAAACAGAAGAGAAATGTACAGTGATCATTTTGTGCCCACAATCTTTTTCATCGAAATCCCAGTCATATGAATCAAGTCCATGCTTCTACGATCACGGTATGAATTTGTAGGTAAAATAATTTTTTGTAGATTTAGTTTAGGTCTTTCCGTGTCCATAATGCTAAATTAAAGAAGTTAAATATAAATATAAATAGGAAACAGAAGAGAAATGTACAGTGATCGCACATTTTGTGCCCACAATCTTTTTCATCGAAATCCTGGTCATATGAATCGAGTCCATGCATGCTACGATCACGGTATGAATTTGTAGGTAAAATATTTTTTTGTAGATTTTAGATTAGGTCTTTCCCTGTCCATAATGCTAAATTAAAGGAGTAAAATATAAATATAAATAGGAAACAGAAGAGCAATGTACAGTGATCACCCATTTTGTGCCCACAATCTTTTTCATCGAAATCCCAGTAATATGAGTCGAGTCCATGCATGTAACGATCACGGTATGAATTTGAAGGCAAAATATTTTTTTGTAGATTTTAGATTAGGTCTTTCCATGTCCATAATGCTAAATTAAAGATGTTAAATATAAATATAAATAGGAAACAGAACAGAAATGTAAAGTGTTCACCCATTTTGGGCCCACAATCTTTTTCATCGAAATCCCAGTCATATGAGTCGAGTCCATGCATGCTACGATCACGGTATGAATTTGAAGGCAAAATATTTTTTTGTAGATTTTAGATTAGGTCCTTCCCTGTCCTTAATGCTAAATTAAAGAAGTTAAATATAAATATGAATAGGAAACAGAAGAGAAATGTACAGTGATCACCCATTTTGTGCCCACAATCTTTTTCATCGAAATCCCAGTAATATGAGTCGAGTCCATGCAGGCTACGATCACGGTATGAATTTGAAGGCAAAATATTTTTTTGTAGATTTTAGATTAGGTCTTTCCCTGTCCATAATGCTAATTTAAAGATGTTAAATATAAATATAAATAGGAAACAGAACAGAAATGTACAGTGTTCACCCATTTTGGGCCCACAATCTTTTTCATCGAAATCCCAGTCATATGATTCGAGTCCATGCATGCTACGATCACGGTATGAATTTGTATGTAAAATATTTTTTGTAGATTTTAGATTAGGTCTTTCCCTGTCCATAATGCTAAATTAAAGAAGTTAAATATAACTATAAATAGGAAACAGAAGAGAAATGTACAGTGATCATTTTGTGCCCACAATCTTTTTCATTGAAATCCCAGTCATATGAGTCGAGTCCATGCATTCTACGATCCCGGTATGAATTTGAAGGCAAAATATTTTTTTCTAGATTTTAGATTAGGTCTTTCCCTGTCCTTAATGCTAAATTAAAGAAGTTAAAAATAAATATAAATAGGAAACAGAAGAGAAATGTACAGTGATCACACATTTTGTGCCCACAATCTTTTTCATCGAAATCCCAGTCATATGAATCGAGTCCATGCATGCTACGATCACGTTATGAATTTGTAGTTAAATATTTTTTTGTAGATTTTAGATTAGGTCTTTCCCTGTCCATAATGCTAAATTTAAGAAGTTAAATATAAATATAAATAAGAAACAGAAGAGAAATGTACAGTGAACACCCATTTTGTGCCCACAATCTTTTTCATCGAAATCCCAGTCATATGAGTCGAGTCCATGCATGCTACGATCACGGTATTAATTTGTAGGTAAAATATTTTTTTTTTACATTTTAGATTAGGTCTTTCCCTGTCCATAATGCTAAATTAAAGAAGTTAAATATAAATATAAATAGGAAACAGAAGAGAAATGTACAGTGATCATTTTGTGCCCACAATCTTTTTGATCGAAATCCCAGTCATATGAGTCAAGTCCATGCATCTACGATCACTGTATGAATTTGTACGTAATATATTTTTTTGTAGATTTAGTTTAGGTCTTTCCGTGTCCATAATGCTAAATTAAAGAAGTTAAATATAAATAGGAAACAGAAGAGAAATGTACAGTGATCACCCATTTTGTGCCCACAATCTTTTTCATCGAAATCCCAGTCATATGAGTCGAGTCCATGCATGCTACGATCCCGGTATGAATTTGAAGGCAAAATATTTTTTTCTAGATTTTAGATTAGGTCTTTCCCTGTCCTTAATGCTAAATTAAAGAAGTTAAATATAAATATAAATAGGAAACAGAAGAGAAATGTACAGTGATCACACATTTTGTGCCCACAAACTTTTTCATGGAAATCCCAGTCATATGAATCGAGTCCATGCATGCTACGATCACGTTATGAATTTGTAGGTAAAATATTTTTTTGTAGATTTTAGATTAGGTCTTTCCCTGTCCATAATGCTAAATTAAAGAAGTTAAACATAAATATAAATAAGAAACAGAAGAGAAATGTACAGTGAACACCCATTTTGTGCCCACAATCTTTTTCAGCGAAATCCCAGTCATATGAGTCGAGTCCATGCATGCTACGGTCACGGTATGAATTTGTAGGTAAAATATTTTTTTGTAGATTTTAGATTAGGTCTTTCCCTGTCCATAATGCTAAATTAATGAAGTTAAATATAAATATAAATAGGAAACAGAAGAGAAATGTTCAGGGATCAACCATTTTGTGCCCACAATCTTTTTCATCGAAATCCCAGTCATATGAGTCGAGTCCATGCATGCTACGATCACGGTATGAACTTGTAGGTAAAATATTTTTTTGTAGATGTTAGATTAGGTCATTCCCTGTCCATAATGCTAAATTAAAGTAGTTAAATATAAATATAAATAAGAAACAGAAGAGAAATGGACAGTGATCACCAATTTGTGCCCACAATCTTTTTCTTCGAAATCCCAGTCATATGAGTCGAGTCCATACACGCTACGATCACGGTATGAATTTGTAGTTAAAATATTTTTTTTAGATTTTAGATTAGGACATTCCCTGTCAATAATGCTAAAATAAAGAAGTTAAATATAAATATAAATAGGAAACAGAAGAGAAATGTACAGTGATCATTTTGTGCCCACAATCTTTTTCATCAAAATCCCAGTCATATGAGTCAAGTCCATGCTTCTACGATCATGGTATGAATTTGTTAGTAAAATATTTTTTTTTAGATTTTAGATTATGTCATTCCCTGTCCATAATGCTACATTAAAGAAGTTAAATATAAATAGGAAATAGAAGAGAAATGTACAGTGATCACCCATTGTGTGCCCACAATGTTTTTCATCGAAATCCCAGTCATATGAGTCGAGTCCATGCATGCTACGATCAGGGTATGAATTTGTAGGTAAAATATTTTTTTTTAGATTTTAGTTTAGGTCTTTCCCTGTCCATAATGCTAAATTAAAGAAATTAAATATAAATATAAATAGGAAACAGAAGAGAAATGTTCAGTGATCACCCATTTTGTGCCCACAATATTTTTCATGGAAATCCTAGTCATATGAGTTGAGTCAATGCATGCTACGATCACGGTATGAATTTGAAGGTAAAATACTTTTTTGTAGATTTTAGATTACGTCTTTCCCTGTCCATAATGCTAAATTAAAGAAATTAAATATAAATATAAATAAGAAACAGAAGAGAAATGTACAGTGATCACCCATTTTGTGCCCACAATCTTTTTCATCGAAATCCCAGTCATATGAGTCGAGTCCATGCATGCTACGATCACGGTATGAATTTGTAGGTAAAATATTTTTTTGTAGATTTTAGATTAGGTCTTTCCCCGTCCATAATGATAAATTAAAGAAGTTAAATATAAATAGGAAACAGAAGAGAAATGTACAGTGATCACCCATTTTGTGCCCACAATGTTTTTCATTGAAATCCCAGTCATATGAGTCGAGTCCATGCATGCTACGATCACGGTATGATTTTGAAGGCAAAATATTTTTTTGTAGATTTTAGATTGTCTTTCCCTGTCCATAATGCTAAATTAAAGAAGTTAAATATAAATTTGAATAGGAAACAGAAGAGAAATGTACAGTGATCACCCTTTTTGTGCCCACAATCTTTTTCATCGAAATCCCAGTCATATGAGTCGAGTCCATGCATGCTACGATCACGGTATGAATTTGTAGATAAAATATTTTTTTTAGATTTTAGATTAGGTCATTGCCTGACCATAATGCTAAAATAAAGAAGTTAAATATAAATACAAACAGGAAACAGAAGAGAAATGTACAGTGATCATTTTGTGCCCACAATCTTTTTCATCCAAATCCCAGTCATATGAGTCAAGTCCATGCTTCTACGATCACGGTCTGAATTTGTAGGTAAAATATTTTCTTGTAGATTTTAGATTAGCTCATTCCCTGTCCATAATGCTAAATTAAAGAAGTTAAATATAAATATAAATAGTAAACAGAAGAAAAATGTACAGTGAACACCCATTTTGTGCCCACAATCTTTTTCATCGAAATCCCAGTCATATGAGTCGAGTCCATGCATGCTACGATCACGGCATAAATTTGAAGGCAAAATATTTTTTTGTAGATTTTAGATTAGTTCATTCCCTGTCCATAATACTAAATTAAAGAAGTTAAATATAAATATAAATAGGAAACAGAAGAGAAATGTACAGGGATCACCCATTTTGTGCCCACAATCTTTTGCATCGAAATCCCAGTCATATGAGTCGAGTCCATGCATGCTACGATCACGGTATGAATTTGAAGGCAAAATATTTTTTTGTAGATTTTAGTTTAGGTCTTTCCCTGTCCATAATGCTAAATTAAAGAAGTTAAATTTGAATATAATAAGGAAACAGAAGAGAAATGTACAGTGATAACCCATTTTGTGACCACAATCTTTTTCATCGAAATCCTAGTCATATGAGTCGAGTCCATGCATGCTACGATCACGGTATGAATTTGAAGGCAAAATATTTTTTTGTAGATTTTAGATTAGGTTTTTCCCTGTCCTTAATGCTAAATTAAAGAAGTTAAATATAAATATAAATAGGAAACAGAAGAGAAATGTACAGTGATCACCCATTTTGTGCCCACAATCTTTTTCATCGAAATCCCAGTCATATGAGTCGAGTCCATGCATGCTACGATCACGGTATAAATTTGAAGGCAAAATATTTTTTTGTAGATTTTAGATTGGGACTTTCCCTGTCCTTAATGCTAAATTAAAGATGTTAAATATAAATATAAATAGTAAACAGAAGAAAAATGTACAGTGAACACCCATTTTGTGCCCACAATCTTTTTCATCGAAATCCCAGTCATATGAGTCAAGTCCATGCTTCTACGATCACGGTATGAATTTGTACGTAATATATTTTTTTGTAGATTTAGTTTAGGGCTTTCCCTGTCTATAATGCTAAATTAAAGAAGTTAAATATAAATAATAAACAGAAGAGAAATGTACAGTGATCACCCATTTTGTGCCCACAATCTTTTTCATCGAAATCCCAGTCATATGAGTCGAGTCCATGCATGCTACGATCCCGGTATGAATTTGAAGGCAAAATATTTTTTCTAGAATTTAGATTAGGACTTTCCCTGTCCATAATGCTAAATTAAAGAAGTTAAATATAAATATAAATAAGAAACAGAAGAGAAATGTACAGTGAACACCCATTTTGTGCCCACAATCTTTTTCATCGAAATCCCAGTCATATGAGTCGAGTCCATGCATGCTACGATCACGGTATGAATTTGTAGGTAAAATATTTTTTTGCAGATTTTAGATTAGGTCTTTCCCTGTCCATAATGCTAAATTAAAGAAGTTAAATATAAATATAAATAGGAAACAGAAGAGAAATGTACAGGGATCACCCATTTTGTGCCCACAATCTTTTTCATCGAAATCCCAGTCATATGAGTCGAGTCCATGCATGCTACGATCACGGTATGAATTTGTAGGTAAAATATTTTTTTGTAGATGTTAGATTAGGTCATTCCCTGTCCATAATGCTAAATTAAAGAAGTTAAATATAAATATAAATAAGAAACAGAAGAGAAATGTACAGTGATCACCCATTTTGTGCCCACAATATTTTTCATTGAAATCCCAGTCATATGAGTCAAGTCCATTCTTCTACGATCACGGTATGAATTTGTAGGTAAAATATTTTTTTGTAGATTTTAGATTATGTCATTCCCTGTCCATAATGCTACATTAAAGAAGTTAAATATAAATAGGAAACAGAAGAGAAATGTACAGTGATCACCCATTTTGTGCCCACAATCTTTTTCATTGAAATCCCAGTCATATGAGTCGAGTCCATGCATGCTACGATCACGGTATGAATTTGTAGGTAAAATATTTTTTTATTAGATTTTAGATTAGGTCTTTCCCTGTCCATAATGCTAAATTAAAGAAGTTAAATATAAATAATAAACAGAAGAGAAATGTACAGTGATCACCCATTTTGTGCCCACAATCTTTTTCATCGAAATCCCAGTCATATGAGTCGAGTCCATGCATGCTACGATCCCGGTATGAATTTGAAGGCAAAATATTTTTTCTAGAATTTAGATTAGGTCTTTCCCTGTCCATAATGCTAAATTAAAGAAGTTAAATATAAATATAAATAAGAAACAGAAGAGAAATGTACAGTGAACACCCATTTTGTGCCCACAATCTTTTTCATCGAAATCCCAGTCATATGAGTCGAGTCCATGCATGCTACGATCACGGTATGAATTTGTAGGTAAAATATTTTTTTGTAGATTTTAGATTAGGTCTTTCCCTGTCCATAATGCTAAATTAAAGAAGTTAAATATAAATATAAATAGGAAACAGAAGAGAAATGTACAGGGATCACCCATTTTGTGCCCACAATCTTTTTCATCGAAATCCCAGTCATATGAGTCGAGTCCATGCATGCTACGATCACGGTATGAATTTGTAGGTAAAATATTTTTTTGTAGATGTTAGATTAGGTCATTCCCTGTCCATAATGCTAAATTAAAGAAGTTAAATATAAATATAAATAAGAAACAGAAGAGAAATGTACAGTGATCACCCATTTTGTGCCCACAATATTTTTCATTGAAATCCCAGTCATATGAGTCAAGTCCATTCTTCTACGATCACGGTATGAATTTGTAGGTAAAATATTTTTTTGTAGATTTTAGATTATGTCATTCCCTGTCCATAATGCTACATTAAAGAAGTTAAATATAAATAGGAAACAGAAGAGAAATGTACAGTGATCACCCATTTTGTGCCCACAATCTTTTTCATTGAAATCCCAGTCATATGAGTCGAGTCCATGCATGCTACGATCACGGTATGAATTTGTAGGTAAAATATTTTTTTATTAGATTTTAGATTAGGTCTTTCCCTGTCCATAATGCTAAATTAAAGAAGTTAAATATAAATATAAATAGGAAACAGAAGAGAAATGTACAGTGATCACCCATTTTGTGCCCACTATCTTTTTCATCGAAATCCCAGTCATATGAGTCGAGTCCATGCATGCTACGATCACGGTACGAACTTGTAGGTAAAATATTTTTTTGTAGATTTTAGATTAGGTCATTCCCTGTCCATAATGCTAAATTAAAGAAGTTAAATATAAATATAAATAAGAAACAGAAGAGAAATGTACAGTGATCACCCATTTTGTGCCCACAATCTTTTTCATCGAAATCCCAGTCATATGAGTCGAGTCCATGCATGCTACGATCACGGTATGAATTTGTAGGTAAAATATTTTTTTTAGATTTTAGATTAGGTCTTTCCCTGTCCATAATGCTAAATTACAGAAGTTAATATAAATATAAATCGGAAACAGAAGAGAAATGTACAGTGATCACCCATTTTGTGCCCACAATCTTTTTCATGGAAATCCCAGTCATATGAGTCGAGTCCATGCATGCTACGATCACGGTATGAATTTGTAGGTAAAATATTTTTTTGTAGATTTTAGATTAGGTCTTTCCCTGTCCATAATGCTAAATTAAAGGAGTTAAATATAAATATAAGCAGGAAACAGAAGAGAAATTTACAGTGATCACCCATTTTGTGCCCACAATCTTTTTCATCGAAATCCCAGTCATATGAGTCGAGTCCATGCATGCTACGATCACTGTATGAATTTGAAGGCAAAATATTTTTTTGTGGAATTTAGATTATGTCTTTCCCTGTCCTTTATGCTAAATTAAAGAAGTTAAATATAAATATAAATAGGAAACAGAAGAGAAATGTACAGTGATCACCCATTTTGTGCCCACAATCTTTTTCATCGAAATCCCAGTCATATGAGTCGAGTCCATGCATGCTACGATCCCGGTATGAATTTGAAGGCAAAATATTTTTTCTAGATTTTAGATTAGGTCTTTCCCTGTCCATAATGCTAAATTAAAGAAGTTAAATATAAATATAAATAAGAACTGAAGAGAAATGTACAGTGAACACCCATTTTGTGCCCACAATCTTTTTCATCGAAATCCCAGTCATATGAGTCGAGTCCATGCATGCTACGGTCACTGTATGAATTTGTAAGTAAAATATTTTTTTGTAGATTTTAGATTATGTCTTTCCCTGTCCATAATGCTAAATTAAAGAAGTTAAATATAAATATAAATAGGAAACAGAAGAGAAATGTACAGGGATCACCCATTTTGTGCCCACAATCTTTTTCATCGAAATCCCAGTCATATGAGTCGAGTCCATGCATGCTACGATCACTGTATGAACTTGTAGGTAAAATATTTTTTTGTAGATGTTAGATTAGGTCATTCCCTGTCCATAATGCTAAATTAAAGAAGTTAAATATAAATATAAATAAGAAACAGAAGAGAAATGTACAGTGATCACCCATTTTGTGCCCACAATCTTTTTCATTGAAATCCCAGTCATATGAGTCAAGTCCATTCTTCTACGATCACGGTATAAATTTGAAGGCAAAATATTTTTTGTAGATTTTAGATTAGGTCTTTCCCTGTCCATAATGCTAAATTAAAGAAGTTAAATATAACTATAAATAGGAAACAGAAGAGAAATGTACAGTGATCACCCATTTTGTGCCCACAATCTTTTTCATTGAAATCCCAGTCATATGAGTCGAGTCCATGCATGCTACGATCACGGTATGAATTTGAAGCAAAATATTTTTTTGTAGATTTTAGATTAGGTTTTTCCCTGTCCTTAATGCTAAATTAAAGAAGTTAAATATAACTATAAATAGGAAACAGAAGAGAAATGTACAGTGATCACCCATTTTGTGCCCACAATCTTTTTCATCGAAATACCAGTCATATGAGTCAAGTCCATGCTTCTACGATCACGGTATGAATTTGTACGTAATATATTTTTTTGTAGATTTAGTTTAGGTCTTTCCCTGTCCATAATGCTAAATTAAAGAAGTTAAATATAAATATAAATAAGAAACAGAAGAGAAATGTACAGTGAACACCCATTTTGTGCCCACAATCTTTTTCATCGAAATCCCAGTCATATGAGTCGAGTCCATGCATGCTACGATCACGGTATGAATTTGTAGGTAAAATATTTTTTTGTAGATTTTAGATTAGGTCTTTCCCTGTCCATAATGCTAAATTAAAGAAGTTAAATATAAATATAAATTGGAAACAGAAGAGAAATGTACAGGGATCACCCATTTTGTGCCCACAATCTTTTTCATCGAAATCCTAGTCATATGAGTCGAGTCCATGCATGCTACGATCACGGTATGAACTTGTAGGTAAAATATTTTTTTGTAGATGTTAGATTAGGTCATTCCCTGTCCATAATGCTAAATTAAAGAAGTTAAATATAAATATAAATAAGAAACAGAAGAGAAATGTACAGTGATCACCCATTTTGGGCCCACAATCTTTTTCATTGAAATCCCAGTCATATGAGTCAAGTCCATTCTTCTACGATCACGGTATGAATTTGTAGATAAAATATTTTTTTGTAGATTTTAGATTGTGTCATTCCCTGTCCATAATGCTACATTAAAGAAGTTAAATATAAATAGGAAACAGAAGTGAAATGTACAGTGATCACCCATTTTGTGCCCACAATCTTTTTCATTGAAATCCCAGTCATATGAGTCGAGTCCATGCATGCTACGATCACGGTATGAATTTGTAGGTAAAATATTTTTTTTTTAGATTTTAGATTAGGTCTTTCCCTGTCCATAATGCTAAATTAAAGAAGTTAAATATAAATATAAATAGGAAACAGAAGAGAAATGTACAGTGATCACCCATTTTGTGCCCACTATCTTTTTCATCGAAATCCTAGTCATATGAGTTGAGTCAATGCATGCTACAATCACGGTATGAACTTGTAGGTAAAATATTTTTTTGTAGGTGTTAGATTAGGTCATTCCCTGTCCATAATGCTAAATTAAAGAAGTTAAATATAAATATAAATAAGAAACAGAAGAGAAATGTACAGTGATCACCCATTTTGTGCCCACAATCTTTTTCATTGAAATCCCAGTCATATGAGTCAAGTCCATTCTTCTACGATCACGGTATGAATTTGTAGGTAAAATATTTTTTTGTAGATTTTAGATTATGTCATTCCCTGTCCATAATGCTACATTAAAGAAGTTAAATATAAATAGGAAACAGAAGAGAAATGTACAGTGATCACCCATTTTGTGCCCACAATCTTTTTCATTGAAATCCCAGTCATATGAGTCGAGTCCATGCATGCTACGATCACGGTATGAATTTGTAGGTAAAATATTTTTTCTTTAGATTTTAGATTAGGTCTTTCCCTGTCCATAATGCTAAATAAAAGAAGTTAAATATAAATATAAATAGGAAAAAGAAGAGAAATGTACAGTGATCACCCATTTTGTGCCGACTATCTTTTTCATCGAAATCCTAGTCATATGAGTTGAGTCAATGCATGCTACGATCACGGTATGAATTTGAAGGTAAAATATTTTTTTGTAGATTTTAGATTAGGTCTTTCCCTGTCCATAATGCTAAATTAAAGAAGTTAAATATAAATATAAATAAGAAACAGAAGAGAAATGTACAGTGATCACCCATTTTGTGCCCACAATCTTTTTCATCGAAATCCCAGTCATATGAGTCGAGTCCATGCATGCTACGATCACGGTATGAATTTGTAGGTAAAATATTTTTTTGTAGATTTTAGATTAGGTCTTTCCCCGTCCATAATACTAAATTAAAGGAGTTAAATATGAATAGGAAACAGAAGAGAAATGTACAGTGATCACACATTTTGTGCCCACAATCTTTTTCATCGAAATCCCAGTCATATGAGTCGAGTCCATGCATGCTACGATCACGGCATAAATTTGAAGGCAAAATATTTTTTTGTAGATTTTAGATTAGGTCATTCCCTGTCCATAATACTAAATTAAAGAAGTTAAATATAAATATAAATAGGAAACAGAAGAGAAATGTACAGGGATCACCCATTTTGTGCCGACAATCTTTTGCATCGAAATCCCAGTCATATGAGTCGAGTCCATGCATGCTACGATCACGGAATGAACTTGTAGGTAAAATATTTTTTTGTAGATTTTAGATTAGGTCATTCCCTGTCCATAATGCTAAATTAAAGAAGTTAAATATAAATATAAATAGGAAACAGAAGAGAAATGTACAGGGATCACCCATTTTGTGCCCACAATCTTTTTCATCGAAATCCCAGTCATATGAGTCGAGTCCATGCATGCTACGATCACGGTATGAATTTGTAGGTAAAATATTTTTTTTTTAGATTTTAGATTAGGTCTTTCCCTGTCCATAATGCTAAATTAAAGAAGTTAAATATAAATATAAATAGGAAACAGAAGATAAATGTACAGTGATCACCCATTTTGTGCCCACTATCTTTTTCATCGAAATCCTAGTCATATGAGTTGAGTCAATGCATGCTACGATCACGGTATGAATTTGAAGGTAAAATATTTTTTTGTAGATTTTAGATTAGGTCTTTCCGTGTCCATAATGCTAAATTAAAGAAGTTAAATATAAATATAAATAAGAAACAGAAGAGAAATGTACAGTGATCACCCATTTTGTGCCCACAATCTTTTTCATCGAAATCCCAGTCATATCAGTCGAGTCCATGCATGCTACGATCACGGTATGAATTTGTAGGTAAAATATATTTTTGTAGATTTTAGATTATGTCATTCCCTGTCCATAATGCTACATTAAAGAAGTTAAATATAAATAGGAAACAGAAGAGAAATGTACAGTGATCACCCATTTTGTGCCCACAAACTTTTTCATTGAAATCCCAGTCATATGAGTCGAGTCCATGCATGCTACGATCACGGTATGAATTTGTAGGTAAAATATTTTTTTTTTAGATTTTAGATTAGGCCTTTCCCTGTCCATAATGCTAAATTAAAGAAGTTAAATATAAATATAAGTAGGAAACAGAAGAGAAATGTACAGTGATCACCCATTTTGTGCCCACTATCTTTTTCATCGAAATCCTAGTCATATGAGTTGAGTCAATGCATGCTACGATAACGGTATGAATTTGAAGGTAAAATATTTTTTTGTAGATTTTAGATTAGGTCTTTCCCTGTCCATAATGCTAAATTAAAGAAGTTAAATATAAATAAGAAACAGAAGAGAAATGTACAGTGATCACCCATTTCGTGCCCACAATCTTTTTCATCGAAATCCCAGTCATATGAGTCGAGTCCATGCATGCTACGATCACGGTATGAATTTGTAGGTAAAATATTTTTTTGTAGATTTTAGATTAGGTCTTTCCCCGTCCATAATACTAAATTAAAGGAGTTAAATATGAATAGGAAACAGAAGAGAAATGTACAGTGATCACACATTTTGTGCCCACAATCTTTTTCATCGAAATCCCAGTCATATGAGTCGAGTCCATGCATGCTACGATCACGGTATAAATTGTAGGTAAAATATTTTTTTGTAGATTTTAGATTAGGTCTTTCCCTGTCCATAATGCTAAATTAAAGGAGTTAAATATAAATATAAGCAGGAAACAGAAGAGAAATTTACAGTGATCACCCATTTTGTGCCCACAATCTTTTTCATCGAAATCCCAGTCATATGAGTCGAGTCCATGCATGCTACGATCACAGTATGAATTTGAAGGCAAAATATTTTTTTGTGGAATTTAGATTAGGTCTTTCCCTGTCCTTTATGCTAAATTAAAGAAGTTAAATATAAATATAAATAGGAAACAGAAGAGAAATGTACAATGATCACCCATTTTGTGCCCACTATCTTTTTCATCGAAATCCCAGTCATATGAGTCGAGTCCATGTATGCTACGATCACGGTATGAATTTGTAGGTAAAATATTTTTTTGTAGATTTTAGATTAGGTCATTCCCTGTCCATAATACTGAATTAAAGAAGTTAAATATAAATATTAATAGGAAAGTGAAGAGAAATGTACAGTGATCACCCTTTTTGTGCCCACAATCTTTTTCATCGAAATCCCAGTCAAATGAGTCGAGTCCATGCATGCTACGATCATGGTGTGAATTTTAGGTAAAATATTTTTTTGTAGATTTTAGATTAGGTCATTCCCTGTCCATAATACTAAATTAAAGTAGTTAAATATAAATATAAATAGGAAACAGAATAGAAATGTACAGTGATCACCCATTTTATGCCCACAATCTTTTTCATCGAAATCCCAGTCATATGAGTCGAGTCCATGCTTGCTACGATCACGGTATGAATTTGAAGGCAAAATATTTTTTTGTTGATTTTAGATTAGGTCTTTCCCTGTCCTTAATGCTAAATTAAAGAAGTTAAATATAAATTTAAATAGTAAACAGAAGAAAAATGTACAGTGAACACCCATTTTGTGCCCACAATCTTTTTCATCGAAATCCCAGTCATATGAGTCGAGGCCATGCATGCTACGATCACGGTATGAATTTGTAGGTAAAATATTTTTTTGTAGATTTTAGATTAGGTCTTTCCCTGTCCATAATGATAAATTAAAGAAGTTAAATATAAATATAAATAGGAAACAGAAGAGAAATGTACAGTGATCACCCATTTTGTGCCCACAATCTTTTTCATCGAAATCCCAGTCATATGAGTCGAGTCCATGCATGCTACGATCACGGTATGAATTTGTAGGTAAAATATTTTTTGTAGATTTTAGATTAGGTCTTTCCCTTTCCATAATGCTAAATTAAAGAAGTTAAATATAAATATAAATAGGAAACAGAAGAGAAATGTACAGTGATCACCCATTTTGTGCCCACAATCTTTTTCATCGAAATCCCAGTCATATGAGTCGAGTCCATGCATGCTACGATCACGGTATGAATTTGTAGGTAAAATATTTTTTGTAGATTTTAGATTAGGTCTTTCCCTGTCCATAATGCTGAATTAAAGAAGTTAAATATAAATATAAATAGTAAACAGAAGAAAAATGTACAGTGAACACCCATTTTGTGCCCACAATCTTTTTCATCGAAATCCCAGTCATATGAGTCGAGTCCATGCATGCTACGATCACGGTATGAATTTGTAGGTAAAATATTTTTTTGTAGATTTTAGATTAGGTCTTTCCCTGTCCATAATGCTAAATTAAAGAAGTTAAATATAAATATAAATAGGAAACAGAAGAGAAATGTACAGTGATCACCCATTTTGTGCCCACAATCTTTTTCATCGAAATCCCAGTCATATGAGTCGAGTCCATGCATGCTACGATCACGGTATGAATTTGTAGGTAAAATATTTTTTGTAGATTTTAGATTAGGTCTTTCCCTTTCCATAATGCTAAATTAAAGAAGTTAAATATAAATATAAATAGGAAACAGAAGAGAAATGTACAGTGATCAACCATTTTGTGCCCACAATCTTTTTCCTCGAAATCCCAGTCATATGGGTCGCGTCCATGCATGCTACGATCACGGTATTAATTTGTAGGTAAAATATTTTCTTCTAGATTTTAGATTAGGTCTTTCCCTGTCCATAATGCTAAATTAAAGAAGTTAAATATAAATATAAATAGGAAAAAGAAGAGAAACGTACAGTGATCACCCATTTTGTGCCCACAACCTTTTTCATCGAAAACCCAGTCATATGAGTCGAGTCCATGCATGCTACGATCACGGTATGAATTTAAAGTCAAAATATTTTTTTGTAGATTTTAGATTAGGTCTTTCCCTGTCCATAATGCTAATTTAAAGAAGTTAAATATAAATATAATTAGGAAACAGAAGAGAAAAGTACAGTGATCAGCCATTTTGTGCCCACAATCTTTTTCATTGAAATCCCAGTCATATGAGTCGAGTCCATGCATGCTACGATCACGGTATGTACTTGTAGGTAAAATATTTTCTTGTAAATTTTAGATTAGGTCCTTCCCTGTCCATAATGCTAAATTAAAGAAGTTAAATATAAATATAAATAAGAAACAGTAGTGAAATGTACATTGATCACCCATTTTGTGCCCACCATCTTTTTCATCGAAATCCCAGTCATATGAGTTGAGTCCATACATGCTACGATCATGGTATGAATTTGTAGGTAAAATATTTTTTTGTAGATTTTAGATTAGGTCTTTCCATGTCCATAATGCTAAATTAAAGAAGTTAAATATAAATATGAATATTAAGCAGAAGAGAAATGTACAGTGATCACCCATTTTGTGCCCACAATCTTTTTCATCGAAATCCCAGTGATATGAGTCGAATCCATGCATGCTACGAACACGGTATGAATTTGTAGGTAAAATATTTTTTTGTAGATTTTAGATTAGGTCTTTCCATGTCCATAATGCTAAATTAAAGAAGTTAAATATAAATATGAATATTAAGCAGAAGAGAAATGTACAGTGATCACCCATTTTGTGCCCACAATCTTTTTCATCGAAATCCCAGTCATATGAGTCGAGTCCATGCATGCTACGATCATGGTATGAATTTGAAGGCAAAATATTTTTTTGTAGATTTTTGTTTAGGTCTTTCCCTGTCCATAATGCTAAATTAAAGGAGTTAAATATAAATATAAATAGGAAACAGAAGAGAAATGTACAGTGATCACCCATTTTGTGCACACAATCTTTTTCATCGAAATCCCAGTCATATGAGTCGAGTCCATGCATGCTACGATCACGGTATGAATTTGTAGGTAAAATATTTTTTTCTAGCTATTAGATTAGGTCTTTCCCAGTCCATAATGCTATATTAAAGAAGTGAAATATAAATATAAATAGGAAACAGAAGAGAAATGTACAGTGATCACCCATTTTCTGCCCACAATCTTTTTCATCGAAATCCCAGTCATATGAGTCGAGTCCATGCATGCTACGATCACGGCATGAATTTGTACGTAAAATATTTTTTTGTAGATTTTAGAGTAGGTCTTACCCTGTCCATAATGCTAAATTAAAGAAGTTAAATATAAATATAAATAGGAAACAGAAGACAAATGTACAGTGATCACCCATTTTGTGCCCACAATCTTTTTCATCGAAATCCCAGTCATATGAGTCGAGTCCATGTATGCTACGATCACGGTATGAATTTGTAGGTAAAATATTTTTTTGTAGATTTTAGATTAGGTCTTTCCATATCCATAATGCTAAATTAAAGAAGTTAAATATAAATATTAATAGGAAACAGAAGAGAAATGTACAGTGATCACCCATTTTGTGCCCACAATCTTTTTCATCGAAATCCCAGTCATATGAGTCGAGTCCATGCATGCTACGATCACGGCATGAATTTGTAGGTAAAATATTTTTTTGTAGATTTTAGATTAGGTCTTTCCCTGTCCATAATGCTAAATTAAAGAAGTTAAATATAAATATAAATAGGAAACAGAAGAGAAATGTACAGTGATCACCCAGTTTGTGCCTACAATCTTTTTCATCGAAATCCCAGTCATATGAGTCGAGTCCATGCATGCTACGATCATGGTATGAATTTGTAGGTAAAATATTTTTTTGTAGATTTTAGATTAGGTCTTTCACTGTCCATAATGCTTAATTAAAGTAGTTAAATATGAATATAAATACGAAACAGAAGAGAAATGTACAGTGATCACTCATTTTGTGCCCATAATCTTTTTCATGGAAATCCCAGTCATATGAGTTGAGTCCATACATGCTACGATCACGGTATGAATTTGTAGGTAAAATATTTTTTTGTAGATTTTAGATTAGGTCTTTCCATGGCCATAATGCTAAATTAAAGAAGTTAAATATAAATATTAATAGGAAACAGAAGAGAAATGTACAGTGATCACCCATTTTGTGCCCACAATCTTTTTCATCGAAATCCCAGTCATATGAGTCGAGTCCATGCATGCTACGATCACGGTATGAATTTGTATATAAAATATTTTTTGTAGATTTTAGATTAGGTCTTTCCCTGTCCATAATGCTAAATTAAAGAAGTTAAATATAAATGTAAATATTAAACAGAAGAGAAATGTACAGCGATCACACATTTTGTGCCCACAATCTTTTTCATCGAAATCCCAGTCATATGAGTCGAGACCATGCATGCTACGATCACGGTATGAATTTGAAGGCAAAATATTTTTTTGTAGATTTTAGATTAGGACTTTCCCTGTCCTTAATGCTAAATTAAAGAAGTTAAATATAAATATAAATAGGAAACAGAAATGTACAGTGATCACCCATTTTGTGCCCACTATCTTTTTCATCGAAATCCCAGTCATATGAGTCGCGTCCATGCATGCTACGATCACGGTATGAATTTGTAGGTAAAATATTTTCTTGTAGATTTTAGATTAGGTCTTTCCCTGTCCATAATGCTAAATTAAAGAAGTTAAATATAAATATAAATAGGAAAAAGAAGAGAAACGTACAGTGATCACCCATTTTGTGCCCACAATCTTTTTCATCGAAAACCCAGTCATATGAGTCGAGTCCATGCATGCTACGATCACGGTATGAATTTAAAGTCAAAATATTTTTTTGTAGATTTTAGACTAGGTCTTTCCCTGTCCATAATGCTAGTTTAAAGAAGTTAAATATAAATATAATTAGGAAACAGAAGAGAAAAGTACAGTGATCAGCCATTTTGTGCCCACAATCTTTTTCATCGAAATCCCAGTCATATGAGTCGAGTCCATGCATGCTAGGATCACGATATGAATTTGTAGGTAAAATATTTTTTTGTAGATTTTAGATTAGGTCTTTCCCTGTCCATAATGCTAAATTAAAGAAGTTAAATATAAATATAAATAGGAAAAAGAAGAGAAACGTACAGTGATCACCCATTTTGTGCCCACAATCTTTTTCATCGAAAACCCAGTCATATGAGTCGAGTCCATGCATGCTACGATCATGGTATGAATTTGTAGGTAAAATATTTTTTTGTAGATTTTAGATTAGGTCTTTCACTGTCCATAATGCTTAATTAAAGTAGTTAACTATGAATATAAATAGGAAACAGAAGAGAAATGTACAGTGATCACTCATTTTGTGCCCATAATCTTTTTCATGGAAATCCCAGTCATATGAGTTGAGTCCATACATGCTACGATCACGGTATGAATTTGTAGGTAAAATATTTTTTTGTAGATTTTAGATTAGGTCTTTCCATGTCCATAATGCTAAATTAAAGAAGTTAAATATAAATATTAATAGGAAACAGAAGAGAAATGTACAGTGATCACCCATTTTGTGCCGACAATCTTTTTCATCGAAATCCCAGTCATATGAGTCGAGTCCATGCATGCTACGATCACGGTATGAATTTGTATATAAAATATTTTTTGTAGATTTTAGATTGGGTCTTTCCCTGTCCATAATGCTAAATTAAAGAAGTTAAATATAAATATAAATAGGAAAAAGAAGAGAAACGTACAGTGATCACCCATTTTGTGCCCACAATCTTTTTCATCGAAAACCCAGTCATATGAGTCGAGTCCATGCATGCTACGATCATGGTATGAATTTGTAGGTAAAATATTTTTTTGTAGATTTTAGATTAGGTCTTTCACTGTCCATAATGCTTAATTAAAGTAGTTAAATATGAATATAAATAGGAAACAGAAGAGAAATGTACAGTGATCACTCATTTTGTGCCCATAATCTTTTTCATGGAAATCCCAGTCATATGAGTTGAGTCCATACATGCTACGATCACGGTATGAATTTGTAGGTAAAATATTTTTTTGTAGATTTTAGATTAGGTCTTTCCATGTCCATAATGCTAAATTAAAGAAGTTAAATATAAATATTAATAGGAAACAGAAGAGAAATGTACAGTGATCACCCATTTTGTGCCCACAATCTTTTTCATCGAAATCCCAGTCATATGAGTCGAGTCCATGCATGCTACGATCACAGTATGAATTTGTATATAAAATATTTTTTGTAGATTTTAGATTAGGTCTTTCCCTGTCCATAATGCTAAATTAAAGAAGTTAAATATAAATGTAAATATTAAACAGAAGAGAAATGTACAGCGATCACACATTTTGTGCCCACAATTTTTTCATCGAAATCCCAGTCATATGAGTCGAGACCATGCATGCTACGATCACGGTATGAATTTGAAGGCAAAATATTTTTTTGTAGATTTTAGATTAGGTCTTTCCCTGTCCATAATGCTAAATTAAAGAAGTTAAATATAAATATAAATAGTAAAGAGAAGAGAAATGTACAGTGATCACCCATTTTGTGCCCACAATCTTTTTCATCGAAATCCCAGTCATATGAGTCGAGTCCATGCATGCTACGATCATGGTATGAATTTGAAGGCAAAATATTTTTTTGTAGATTTTAGATTAGGACTTTCCCTGTCCTTAATGCTAACTTAAAGAAGTTAAATATAAATATAAATAGGAAACAGAAATGTACAGTGATCACCCATTTTGTGCCCACTATCTTTTTCATCGAAATCCCAGTCATATGAGTCGCGTCCATGCATGCTACGATCACGGTATGAATTTGTAGGTAAAATATTTTCTTGTAGATTTTAGATTAGGTCTTTCCCTGTCCATAATGCTAAATTAAAGAAGTTAAATATAAATATAAATAGGAAAAAGAAGAGAAACGTACAGTGATCACCCATTTTGTGCCCACAATCTTTTTCATCGAAAACCCAGTCATATGAGTCGAGTCCATGCATGCTACGATCACGGTATGAATTTAAAGTCAAAATATTTTTTTGTAGATTTTAGACTAGGTCTTTCCCTGTCCATAATGCTAATTTAAAGAAGTTAAATATAAATATAATTAGGAAACAGAAGAGAAAAGTACAGTGATCAGCCATTTTGTGCCCACAATCTTTTTCATCGAAATCCCAGTCATATGAGTCGAGTCCATGCATGCTAGGATCACGATATGAATTTGCAGGTAAAATATTTTTTTGTAGATTTTAGATTAGGTCTTTCCCTGTCCATAATGCTAAATTAAAGAAGTTAAATATAAATATAAATAGGAAAGAGAAGAGAAATGTACAGTGATCACCCATTTTGTGCCCACAATCTTTTTCATCGAAATCCCAGTCATATGAGTCGAGTCCATGCATGCTACGATCACGGTATGCATTTGTAGGTAAAATATTTTTTGTAGATTTTAGATTGGGTCTTTCCCTGTCCATAATGCTAAATTAAAGAAGTTAAATATAAATATAAATAGGAAACAGAAGAGAAATGTACATTGATCACCCATTTTGTGCCCACCATCTTTTTCATCGAAATCCCAGTCATATGAGTCGAGTCCATGCATGCTACGATCACGGTATGAACTTGTAGGTAAAATATTTTTTTGTAAATTTTAGATTAGGTCATTCCCTCTCCATAATGCTAAATTAAAGAAGTTAAATATAAATATAAATAAGAAACAGTAGTGAAATGTACAGTGATCATCCATTTTGTGACCACAATCTTTTTCATCGAAATCCCAGTCATATGAGTCGAGTCCATGCATGCTACGATCACGGTATGAATTTGAAGGCAAAATATTTATTTGTCGATTTTAGATTAGGTTTTTCCCTGTCCTTAATGCTAAATTAAAGAAGTTAAATATAAATATAAATAGGAAACAGAAGAGAAATGTACAGTGATCACCCATTTTGTGCCGACAACCTTTTTCATCGAAATCCCAGTCATATGAGTTGAGTCCATACATGCTACGATCATGGTATGAATTTGTAGGTAAAATATTTTTTTGTAGATTTTAGATTAGGTCTTTCCATGTCCATAATGCTAAATTAAAGAAGTTAAATATAAATATGAATATTAAGCAGAAGAGAAATGTACAGTGATCACCCATTTTGTGCCCACAATCTTTTTCATCGAAATCCCAGTCATATGAGTCGAGTCCATGCATGCTACGATCATGGTATGAATTTGAAGGCAAAATATTTTTTTGTAGATTTTAGATTAGGTCATTCCCTGTCCATAATGCTAAATTAAAGGAGTTAAATATAAATATAAATAGGAAACAGAAGAGAAATGTACAGTGATCACCCATTTTGTGCCCACAATCTTTTTCATCGAAATCCCAGTCATATGAGTCGAGTCCATGCATGCTACGATCACGGTATGAATTTGTAGGTAAAATATTTTTTTGTAGCTATTGGATTAGGTCTTTCCCTGTCCATAATGCTATATTAAAGAAGTGAAATATAAATATAAATAGGAAACAGAAGAGAAATGTACAGTGATCACCCATTTTGTGCCCACAATCTTTTTCATCGAAATCCCAGTCATATGAGTCGAGTCCATGCATGCTACGATCACGGCATGAATTTGCAGGTAAAATATTTTTTTGTAGATTTTAGAGTAGGTCTTACCCTGTCCATAATGCTAAATTAAAGAAGTTAAATATAAATATAAATAGGAAACAGAAGACAAATGTACAGTGATCACCCATTTTGTGCCCACAATCTTTTTCATCGAAATCCCAGTCATATGAGTCGAGTCCATGCATGCTACGATCATGGTATGAATTTGAAGGCAAAATATTTTTTTGTAGATTTTAGATTAGGTCTTTCCCTGTCCATAATGCTAAATTAAAGGAGTTAAATATAAATATAAATAGGAAACAGAAGAGAAATGTACAGTGATCACCCATTTTGTGCCCACAATCTTTTTCATCGAAATCCCAGTCATATGAGTCGAGTCCATGCATGCTACGATCACGGTATGAATTTGTAGGTAAAATATTTTTTTGTAGCTATTGGATTAGGTCTTTCCCTGTCCATAATGCTATATTAAAGAAGTGAAATATAAATATAAATAGGAAACAGAAGAGAAATGTACAGTGATCACCCATTTTGTGCCCACAATCTTTTTCATCGAAATCCCAGTCATATGAGTCGAGTCCATGCATGCTACGATCACGGCATGAATTTGCAGGTAAAATATTTTTTTGTAGATTTTAGAGTAGGTCTTACCCTGTCCATAATGCTAAATTAAAGAAGTTAAATATAAATATAAATAGGAAACAGAAGACAAATGTACAGTGATCACCCATTTTGTGCCCACAATCTTTTTCATCGAAATCCCAGTCATATGAGTCGAGTCCATGTATGCTACGATCACGGTATGAATTTGTAGGTAAAATATTTTTTTGTAGATTTTAGATTAGGTCTTTCCATATCCATAATGGTAAATTAAAGAAGTTAAATATAAATATAAATAGGAAACAGAAGAGTAATGTACAGTGATCACCCAGTTTGTGCCTACAATCTTTTTCATCGAAATCCCAGTCATATGAGTCGAGTCCATGCATGCTACGATCATGGTATGAATTTGAAGGCAAAATATTTTTTTGTAGATTTTAGATTAGGACTTTCCCTGTCCTTAATGCTAAATTAAAGAAGTTAAATATAAATATAAATAGGAAACAGAAATGTACAGTGATCACCCATTTTGTGCCCACTATCTTTTTCATCGAAATCCCTGTCATATGAGTCGAATCCATGCATGCTACGATCACGGTATGAACTTGTAGGTAAAATATTGTTTTGTAGATTTTAGATTAGGTCATTCACTGTCCATAATGCTAAATTAAAGATGTTAAATATAAATATAAATAGGAAACAGAAGAGAAATGTACAGTGATCACCCATTTTGTGCCCACAATCTTTTTCATCGAAATCCCAGTCATATGAGTCGAGTCCATGTATGCTACGATCACGGTATGAATTTGTAGGTAAAATATTTTTTTGTAGATTTTAGATTAGGTCTTTCCATGTCCATAATGCTAAGTTAAAGAAGTTAAATATAAATATTAATAGGAAACAGAAGAGAAATGTACAGTGATCACCCATTTTGTGCCGACAATCTTTTTCATCGAAATCCCAGTCATATGAGTCGAGTCCATGCATGCTACGATCACGGTATGAATTCGTAGATAAAATATTTTTTGTAGATTTTAGATTAGGTCTTTCCCTGTCCATAATGCTAAATTAAAGAAGTTAAATATAAATATAAATATTAAACAGAAGAGAAATGTAAAGCGATCACACATTTTGTGCCCACAATCTTTTTCATCGAAATCCCAGTCATATGAGTCGAGTCCATGCATGCTACGATCACGGTATGAATTTGAAGGCAAAATATTTTTTTGTAGATTTTAGATTAGGTCTTTCCCTGTCCATAATGATAAATTAAAGAAGTTAAATATAAATATAAATAGGAAAGAGAAGAGAAATGTACAGTGATCACCCATTTTGTGCCCACTATCTTTTTCATCGAAATCCCAGTCATATGAGTCGAGTCCATGCATGCTACGATCACGGTATGAACTTGTAGGTAAAATATTGTTTTGTAGATTTTAGATTAGGTCATTCCCTGTCCATAATGCTAAATTAAAGAAGTTAAATATAAATATAAATAGGAAACAGAAGAGAAATGTATAGTGATCGCCCGTTTTGTGCCCACAATCTTTTTCATCGAAATCCCAGTTATATGAGTCGAGTCCATGCATGCTACGATCATGGTATGAATTTGAAGGCAAAATATTTTTTTGTAGATTTTAGATTAGGATTTCCCTGTCCTTAATGCTAAATTAAAGAGGTTAAATATAAATATAAATAGGAAACAGAAATGTGCAGTGATCACCCATTTTGCGCCCACAATCTTTTTAATCGAAATCCCAGTCATATGAGTCGAGCCCATGCATGCTACGATCACGGTATGAACTTGTAGGTAAAATATTGTTTTGTAGATTTTAGATTAGGTCATTCCCTGTCCATAATGCTAAATTAAAGAAGTTAAATATAAATATAAATAGGAAAGAGAAGAGAAATGTATAGTGATCACCCATTTTGTGCCCACAATATTTTTCATCGAAATCCCAGTCATATGAGTCAAGTCTATGCATGCTACGATCATGGTATGAATTTGAAGGCAAAATATTTTTTTGTAGATTTTAAATTAGGTCTTTCCCTGTCCTTAATGCTAAATTAAAGAAGTTAAATATAAATATAAATAGGAAACAGAAGAGAAATGTACAGTGATCACCCATTTTGTGCCCACAATCTTTTTCATCGAAATCCCAGTCATATGAGTCGAGTCCATGTATGCTACGATCACGGTATGAATTTGTAGGTAAAATATTTTTTTGTAGATTTTAGATTAGGTCTTTCCATGTCCATAATGCTAAGTTAAAGAAGTTAAATATAAATATTAATAGGAAACAGAAGAGAAATGTACAGTGATCACCCATTTTGTGCCGACAATCTTTTTCATCGAAATCCCAGTCATATGAGTCGAGTCCATGCATGCTACGATCACGGTATGAATTTGTAGATAAAATATTTTTTGTAGATTTTAGATTAGGTCTTTCCCTGTCCATAATACTAAATTAAAGAAGTTAAATATAAATATAAATATTAAACAGAAGAGAAATGTACAGCGATCACACATTTTGTGCCCACAATCTTTTTCATCGAAATCCCAGTCATATGTGTCGAGTCCATGCATGCTACGATCACGGTATGAATTTGTAGGTAAAATATTTTTTTGTAGATTTTAGATTAGGTCTTTCCCTCTCCATATTGCTAAATTAAAGAAGTCAAATATAAATATAAATAGGAAACTGAAGAGAAATGTACAGTGATCACCCATTTTGTGCCCACAAATTTTTTCATCGAAATTCCAGTCATATGAGTCGAGTCCATGCATGCTACGATCACGGTATGAATTTGAAGGCAAAATATTTTTTTGTAGATTTTAGATTAGGTCTTTCCCTGTCCATAATGCTAAATTAAAGAAGTTAAATATAAATATAAATAGGAAACAGAAGAGAAATGTACAGTGATCACCCATTTTGTGCCCACAATCTTTCTCATCGAAATCCCAGTCATATGAGTCGAGTCCATGCATGCTACGATCACGGTATGAACTTGTAGGTAAAATATTGTTTTGTAGATTTTAGATTAGGTCATTCCCTGTCCATAATGCTAAATTAAAGAAGTTAAATATAAATATAAATAGGAAACAGAAGAGAAATGTATAGTGATCGCCCGTTTTGTGCCCACAATCTTTTTCATCGAAATCCCAGTTATATGAGTCGAGTCCATGCATGCTACGATCATGGTATGAATTTGAAGGCAAAATATTTTTTTGTAGATTTTAGATTAGGATTTCCCTGTCCTTAATGCTAAATTAAAGAGGTTAAATATAAATATAAATAGGAAACAGAAATGTGCAGTGATCACCCATTTTGCGCCCACAATCTTTTTCATCGAAATCCCAGTCATATGTGTCGAGTCCATGCATGCTACGATCATGGTATGAATTTGAAGGCAAAATATTTTTTTGTAGATTTTAAATTAGGTCTTTCCCTGTCCTTAATGCTAAATTAAAGAAGTTAAATATAAATATAAATAGGAAACAGAAGAGAAATGTACAGTGATCACCCATTTTGTGCCCACAATCTTTTTCATCGAAATCCCAGTCATATGAGTCGAGTCCATGTATGCTACGATCACGGTATGAATTTGTAGGTAAAATATTTTTTTGTAGATTTTAGATTAGGTCTTTCCATGTCCATAATACTAAATTAAAGAAGTTAAATATAAATATAAATATTAAACAGAAGAGAAATGTACAGCGATCACACATTTTGTGCCCACAATCTTTTTCATCGAAATCCCAGTCATATGAGTCAAGTCCATGCATGCTACGATCACGGTATGAATTTGTAGGTAAAATATTTTTTTGTAGATTTTAGATTAGGTCTTTCCCTCTCCATAATGCTAAATTAAAGAAGTCAAATATAAATAAAAATAGGAAACTGAAGAGAAATGTACAGTGATCACCCATTTTGTGCCCACAAACTTTTTCATCGAAATTCCAGTCATATGAGTCGAGTCCATGCATGCTACGATCACGGTATGAATTTGAAGGCAAAATATTTTTTTGTAGATTTTAGATTAGGTCTTTCCCTGTCCATAATGCTAAATTAAAGAAGTTAAATATAAATATAAATAGGAAACAGAAGAAAAATGTACAGTGATCACCCATTTTGTGCCCACAATCTTTCTCATCGAAATCCCAGTCATATGAGTCGAGTCCATGCATGCTACGATCACGGTATGAACTTGTAGGTAAAATATTGTTTTGTAGATTTTAGATTAGGTCATTCCCTGTCCATAATGCTAAATTAAAGAAGTTAAATATAAATAGGAAAGAGAAGAGAAATGTATAGTGATCACCCATTTTGTGCCCACAATCTTTTTCATCGAAATCCCAGTCATATGAGTCGAGTCTATGCATGCTACGATCATGGTATGAATTTGAAGGCAAAATATTTTTTTGTAGATTTTAAATTAGGTCTTTCCCTGTCCTTAATGCTAAATTAAAGAAGTTAAATATAAATATAAATAGGAAACAGAAGAGAAATGTACAGGGATCACCCATTTTGTGCCCACAATCTTTTTCATCGAAATCCCAGTCATATGAGTCGAGTCCATGCATGCTACGATCACGGTATGAACTTGTAGGTAAAATATTTTTTTGTAGATGTTTGATTAGGTCATTCCCTGTCCATAATGCTAAATTAAAGAAGTTAAATATAAATATAAATAAGAAACAGAAGAGAAATGTACAGTGATCACCCATTTTGTGCCCACAATATTTTTCATCGAAATCCCAGTCATATGAGTCGAGTCCATGCATGCTACGATCACGGTATGAATTTGTAGGTAAAATATTTTTTTGTAATTTTAGATTAGGTCTTTCCCTGTCATAATGCTAAATTAAAGAAGTTAAATATAAATAGGAAACAGAAGAGAAATGTACAGTGATCACCCTTTTTGTGCCAACAATCTTTTTCATCGAAATCGCAGTCATATGAGTCGAGTCCATGCATGCTACGATCACGGTATGAATTTGTCGGTAAAATATTTTTTTTAGATTTTAGATTAGGTCATTCCCTGACAATAATGCTAAAATAAAGAAGTTAAATATAAATATAAATAGGATACAGAAGAGAAATGTACAGTGATCATTTTGTGCCCACAAACTTTTTCATCCAAATCCCAGTCATATGAGTCAAGTCCATGCTTCTACAATCACGGTATGAATTTGTAGGTAAAATATTTTTTTGTAGATTTTAGATTATTTCATTCCCTGTCCATAATGCTACATTAAAGAAGTTAAATATAAATAGGAAACAGAAGAGAAATGTACTGTGATCACCCATTTTGTGCCCACAATCTTTTTCATCGAAATCCCAGTCATATGAGTCGAGTCCATGCATGCTACGATCCCGGTATGAATTTGAAGGCACAATATTTTTTTGTAGATTTTAGATTAGGTCTTTCCCTGTCCTTAATGCTAAATTAAAGAAGTTAAATATAAATATAAATAGGAAACAGAAGAGAAATGTACCGTGATCGCACATTTTGTGCCCACAATCTTTTTCATCGAAATCCCAGTCATATGAATCGAGTCCATGCATGCTACGATCACGGTATGAATTTGTAGGTAAAATATTTTTTTGTAGATTTTAGATTAGGTCTTTCCCTGTCCATAATGCTAAATTAAAGAAGTTAAATATAAATATAAATAAGAAACAGAAGACAAAAGTACAGTGAACACCCATTTTGTGCCCACAATCTTTTTCATCGAAATCCCAGTCATATGAGTCGAGTCCATGCATGCTACGATCACGGTATGAATTTGTAGGTAAAATATTTTTTTGTAGATTTTAGATTAGGTCTTTCACTGTCCATAATGCTAAATTAAATAAGTTAAATATAAATATAAATAGGAAACAGAAGAGAAATGTGCAGTGATCAACCATTTTGTGCCCACAATCTTTTTCATCGAAATCCCAGTCATATGAGTCGAGTCCAGGCATGCTACGATCACGATATGAATTTGTAGGTAAAATATTTTTTGTAGATTTTAGATTAGGTCTTTTCCTGTCCATAATGCTAAATTAAAGAAGTTAAATATAACTATAAATAGGAAACAGAAGAGAAATGTACAGTGATCACCCATTTTGTGCCCACTATCTTTTTCATCGAAATCCCAGTCATATGAGTCGAATCCATGCATGCTACCATCATGGTATGAACTTGTAGGTAAAATATTTTTTTGTAGATTTTAGATTAGGTCATTCCCGGTCCATAATGCTAAATTAAATATAAATATAAATATAAATAAGAAACAGAAGAGAAATGTACAGTGATCACCCATTTTGTGCCCACAATCTTTTTCATCGAAATCCCACTCATATGAGTCGAGTCCATGCATGCTACGATCCCGGTATGAATTTGAAGGCAAAATATTTTTTTCTAGATTTTACATTAGGTCTTTCCCTGTCCTTAATGCTAAATTAAAGAAGTTAAATATAAATATAAATAGGAAACAGAAGAGAAATGTACAGTGATCACACATTTTGTGCCCACCATCTTTTTCATCGAAATCCCAGTCATATGAATCGAGTCCATGCATGCTACGATCATGTTATGAATTTGTAGGTAAAATATTTTTTTGTAGATTTTAGATTAGGCCTTTCCCTGTCCATAATGCTAAATTGAAGGAGTTAAATATAAATAGGAAACAGAAGAGAAATGTACAGTGATCACCCTTTTTGTGCCGACAATCTTTTTCATCGAAATCACAGTCATATGAGTCGAGTCCATGCATGCTACGATCACGGTATGAATTTGTAGGTAAAATATTTTTTTTAGATTTTAGATTAGGACATTCCCTGTCAATAATGCTAAAATAAAGAAGTTATATATAAATATAAATAGGAAACAGAAGAGAAATGTACAGTGATCATTTTGTGCCCATAATCTTTTTCATCAAAATCCCAGTCATATGAGTCAAGTCCATGCTTCTACGATCACGGTATGAATTTGTAGGTAAAATATTTTTTTGTAGATTTTAGATTATGTCATTCCCTGTCCATAATGCTACATTAAAGAAGTTAAATATAAATAGGAAACAGAAGAGAAATGTACAGTGATCATTTTGTGCTCACAATCTTTTTGATCGAAATCCCAGTCATATGAGTCAAGTCCATGCTTCTACGATCACGGTATGAATTTGTACGTAATATATTTTTTTGTAGATTTAGTTTAGGTCTTTCCGTGTCCATAATGCTAAATTAAAGAAGTTAAATATAAATAGGAAACAGAAGAGAAATGTACAGTGATCACCCATTTTGTGCCCACAATCTTTTTCATCGAAATCCCAGTCATATGAGTCGAGTCCATGCATGCTACGATCCCGGTATGAATTTGAAGGCAAAATATTTTTTTCTAGATTTTAGATTAGGTCTTTCCCTGTCCTTAATGCTAAATTAAAGAAGTTAAATATAAATATAAATAGGAAACAGAAGAGAAATGTACAGTGATCACACATTTTGTGCCCACAAACTTTTTCATCGAAATCCCAGTCATATGAATCGAGTCCATGCATGCTACGATCACGTTATGAATTTGTAGGTAAAATATTTTTTTGTAGATTTTAGATTAGGTCTTTCCCTGTCCATAATGCTAAATTAAAGAAGTTAAATATAAATATAAATAAGAAACAGAAGAGAAATGTACAGTGAACACCCATTTTGTGCCCACAATCTTTTTCATTGAAATCCCAGTCATATGAGTCGAGTCCATGCATGCTACGATCACGGTATGAATTTGTAGGTAAAATATTTTTTTTTGTAGATTTTAGATTAGGTCTTTCCCTGTCCATAATGCTAAATTAAAGAAGTTAAATATAAATATGAATAGGAAACAGAAGAGAAATGTACAGGGATCACCCATTTTGTGCCCACAATCTTTTTCATCGAAATCCCAGTCATATGAGTCGAGTCCATGCATGCTACGATCACGGTATGAACTTGTAGGCAAAATATTTTTTTGTAGATGTTAGATTCGGTCATTCCCTGTCCATAATGCTAAATTAAAGAAGTTAAATATAAATATAAATAAGAAACAGAAGAGAAATGGACAGTGATCACCAATTTGTGCCCACAATCTTTTTCTTCGAAATCCCAGTCATATGAGTCGAGTCCATGCATGCTACGATCACGGTATGAATTTGTAGTTAAAATATTTTTTTTAGATTTTAGATTAGGTCATTCCCTGTCAATAATGCTAAAATAAAGAAGTTAAATATAAATATAAATAGGAAACAGAAGAGAAATGTACAGTGATCATTTTGTGCCCACAATCTTTTTCATCAAAATCCCAGTCATATGAGTCAAGTCCATGCTTCTACGATCACGGTATGAATTTGTAGGTAAAATATTTTTTTGTAGATTTTAGATTATGTCATTCCCTGTCCATAATGCTACATTAAAGAAGTTAAATATAAATAGGAAACAGAAGAGAAATGTACAGTGATCACCCATTGTGTGCCCACAATCTTTTTCATCGAAATCCCAGTCATATGAGTCGAGTCCATGCATGCTACGATCACGGTATGAATTTGTAGGTAAAATATTTTTTTTTTAGATTTTAGATTAGGTCTTTCCCTGTCCATAATGCTAAATTAAAGAAGTTAAATATAAATATAAATAGGAAACAGAAGAGAAATGTACAGTGATCACCCATTTTGTGCCCACAATCTTTTTCATGGAAATCCTAGTCATATGAGTTGAGTCAATGCATGCTACGATCACAGTATGAATTTGAAGGTAAAATATTTTTTTGTAGATTTTTGATTAGGTCTTTCCCTGTCCATAATGCTAAATTAAAGAAATTAAATATAAATATAAATAAGAAACAGAAGAGAAATGTACAGTGATCACCCATTTTGTGCCCACAATGATTTTCATTGAAATCCAAGTCATATGAGTCGAGTCCATGCATGCTATGATCACGGTATGATTTTCAAGGCAAAATATTTTTTTGTAGATTTTAGATTGTCTTTCCCTGTCCATAACGCTAAATTAAAGAAGTTAAATATAAATTTGAATAGGAAACAGAAGAGAAATGTACAGTGATCACCCTTTTTGTGCCCACAATCTTTTTCATCGAAATCCCAGTCATATGAGTCGAGTCCATGCATGCTACGATCACGGTATGAATTTGTAGATAAAATATTTTTTTTAGATTTTAGATTAGGTCATTCCCTGACCATAATGCTAAAATAAAGAAGTTAAATATAAATATAAATAGGAAACAGAAGAGAAATATACAGTCATCATTTTGTGCCCACAATCTTTTTCATCCAAATCCCAGTCATATGAGTCAAGTCCATGCTTCTACGATCACGGTATGAATTTGTAGGTAAAATATTTTTTGTAGATTTTAGATTAGTTCTTTCCCTGTGCATAATGCTAAATTAAAGAAATTAAATATAAATATAAATAGGAAACAGAAGAGAAATGTACAGGGATCACCCATTTTGTGCCCACAATCTTTTTCATCGAAATCCCAGTCATATGAGTCGAGTCCATGCATGCTACGATCACGGTATAAATTTGAATGCAAAATATTTTTTTGTACATTTTAGATTAGGTCATTCCCTGTCCATATTGCTAAATTAAAGAAGTTAAATATAAATATAAATAGGAAACAGAAGAGAAAAAAACAGTTAACACCCATTTTGTGCCCACAATCTTTTTCATTGAAATCCCAGTCATATGAGTCGAGTCCATGCATGCTACGATCACGGTATAAATTTGAAGGCAAAATATTTTTTTGTAGATTTTAGATTAGTTCTTTCCCTGTCCTTAATGCTAAATTAAAGAAGTTAAATATAAATATAAATAGTAAACAGAAGAAAAATGTACAGTGAACACCCATTTTGTGCCCACAATCTTTTTCATCGAAATCCCAGTCATATGAGTCGAGTCCATGCATGATACGATCACGGTATGAATTTGCAAGTAAAATATTTTTTTGTAGATTTTAGATTAGGTCTTTCCCTGTCCATAATGCTAAATTAAAGAAGTTAAATATAAATATAAATAAGAAACAGTAGTGAAATGTACAGTGATCACCCCTTTTGTGCCCACAATCTTTTTCATCGAAATCCCAGTCATATGAGTCGCGTCCATGCATGCTACGATCACGGTATGAATTTGTAGGTAAAATATTTTTTTGTAGATTTTAGATTAGGTCTTTCCCTGTCCATAATGCTAAATTAAAAAAGTTAAATATAAATATAAATAGGAAACAGAAGAGAAATGCACAGTGATCACCCATTCTGTGCCCACGATCTTTTTCATCGAAATCCCAGTGATATGAGACGATTCCATGCATGCTACAATCACGGTATGAATTTGTAGGTAAAATATTTTTTTGTAGATTTTAGTTTAGGTCTTGCCATGTCCATAATGCTAAATTAAAGAAGATAAATATAAATATTAATAGGAAACAGAAGAGAAATGTACAGTGATCACCCATTTTGTGCCCACAATCTTTTTCATGGAAATCGCAGTCATATGAGTCGAGTCCATGTATGCTACGATCCCGGTATGAATTTGTACTTAAAATATTTTTTGTAGATTTTAGATTAGGTCTTTCCCTGTCCATAATGCTAAATTAAAGAAGTTAAATATAAATATAAATAGGAAAAAGAAGAGAAACGTACAGTGATCACCCATTTTGTGCCCACAATCTTTTTCATCGAAATCCCTGTCATATGAGTCGAGTCCATGCATGCTAGGATCACGATATGCATTTGTAGGTAAAATATTTTTTGTAGATTTTAGATTAGGTCTTTCCCTGTCCATAATGCTAAATTAAAGAAGTTAAATATAACTATAAATAGGAAACAGAAGAGAAATGTACAGTGATCACCCATTTTGTGCCCACTATCTTTTTCATCGAAATCCCAGTCATATGAGTCGAGTCCATGCATGCTACGATCACGGTACGAACTTGTAGGTAAAATATTTTTTTGTAGATTTTAGATTAGGTCATTCCCTGTCCATAATGCTAAATTAAAGAAGTTAAATATAAATATAAATAAGAAACAGAAGAGAAATGTACAGTGATCACCCATTTTGTGCCCACAATCTTTTTCATCGAAATCCCAGTCATATGAGTCGAGTCCATGCATACTACGATCACGGTATGAATTTGAAGGCAAAATATTTTTTTGTAGATTTTAGATTAGGTCTTTCCCTGTCCTTTATGCTAAATTAAAGAAGTTAAATATAAATATAAATAGGAAACAGAAGAGAAATGTACAGTGATTACCCATTTTGTCCCCACTTTCTTTTTCATCGAAATCCCAGTCATATGAGTCGAGTCCATGCATGATACGATCACGGTATGAATTTGCAAGTAAAATATTTTTTTGTAGATTTTAGATTAGGTCTTTCCCTGTCCATAATGCTAAATTAAAGAAGTTAAATATAAATATAAATAGGAAACAGAGTAGAAATGTACAGGGATCACCCATTTTGTGCCCACAATCTTTTTCATCGAAATCCCAGTCATATGAGTCGAGTCCATGCATGCTCCGATCACGGTATGAATTTGAAGGCAAAATATTTTTTTGTAGATTTTAGATTAGGTCATTCCCTGTCCATAATGCTGAATTAAAGAAGTTAAATATAAATATTAATAGGAAAGTGAAGAGAAATGTACAGTGATCAGCCTTTTTGTGCCCACAATCTTTTTCATCGAAATCCCAGTCATATGAGTCGAGTCCATGCATGCTACGAACATGGTATGAATTTTAGGTAAAATATTTTTTTGTAGATTTTAGATTAGGTCAGTCCCTGTCCATAATACTAAATTAAAGAAGTTAAATATAAATATAAATAGGAAACAGAATAAAAATGTACAAAGATCACCCATTTTATGACCACAATCTTTTTCATCGAAATCCCAGTCATATGAGTCGAGTCCATGGATGCTACGATCACGGTATGAATTTGAAGGCAAAATATTTTTTTGTAGATTTTAGATTAGGTCTTTCCCTGTCCATAATGCTAAATTAAAGGAGTTAAATATAAATATAAATAGGAAACAGAAGAGAAATGTACAGTCATCACCCATTTTGTGCCCACTCTCTTTTTCATCGAAATCCCAGTCATATGAGTCGAGTCCATGCATGATACGATCACGGTATAAATTTGAAGGCAAAATATTTTTTTGTAGATTTTAGATTAGGTCTTTCCTTGTCCATATTGCTAAATTAAAGAAGTTAAATATAAATATAAATAGGAAACAGAAGAGAAAAGTACAGTGGTCACGCATTGTGTGCCCACTATCTTTTTCATTGAAATCCCAGTCATATGAGTCAAGTCCATGCTTCTACGATCACGGTATGAATTTGTAGGTAAAATATTTTTTTGTAGATTTTAGATTATGTCATTCCCTGTCCATAATGCTACATTAAAGGAGTTAAATATAAATAGGAAATAGAAGAGAAATGTACAGTGATCACCCATTTTGTGCCCACAATCTTTTTCATTGAAATCCCAGTCATATGAGTCGAGTCCATGCATGCTACGATCACGGTATGAATTTGTAGGTAAAATATTTTTTTTTTAGATTTTAGATTAGGTCTTTCCCTGTCCATAATGCTAAATTAAAGAAGTTAAATATAAATATAAATAGGAAACAGAAGAGAAATGTACAGTGATCACCCATTTCGTGCCCACTATCTTTTTCATCGAAATCCTAGTCATATGAGTTGAGTCAATGCATGCTACGATCACGGTATGAAATTGAAGGTAAAATATTTTTTTGTAGATTTTAGATTAGGTCTTTCCCTGTCCATAATGCTAAAATAAAGAAGTTAAATATAAATATAAATAAGAAACAGAAGAGAAATGTACAGTGATCACCCATTTTGTGCCACAATCTTTTTCATCGAAATCCCAGTCATATGAGTCGAGTCCATGCATGCTACGATCACGGTATGAATTTGTAGGTAAAATATTTTTTTGTAGGTTTTAGATTAGGTCTTTCCCCGTCCATAATACTAAATTAAAGGTGTTAAATATAAATAGGAAACAGAAGAGAAATGTACAGTGATCACACATTTTGTGCCCACAATCTTTTTCATCGAAATCCCAGTCATATGAGTCGAGTCCATGCATGCTACGATCACGGTATGAACTTGTAGGTAAAATATTGTTTTGTAGATTTTAGATTAGGTCATTCCCTGTCCATAATGCTAAATTAAAGAAGTTAAATATAAATATAAATAGGAAAGAGAAGAGAAATGTATAGTGATCACCCATTTTGTGCCCACAATCTTTTTCATCGAAATCCCAGTCATATGAGTTGAGTCTATGCATGCTACGATCATGGTATGAATTTGAAGGCAAAATATTTTTTTATAGATTTCAAATTAGGTCTTTCCCTCTCCTTAATGCTAAATTAAAGAAGTTAAATATAAATATAAATAGGAAACAGAAGAGAAATGTACCGTGATCACCCATTTTGTGCCCACAAACTTTTTCATCGAAATCCCAGTCATATGAGTCGAGTCCATGCATGCTACGATCACGGTATGAATTTTAAGGTAAAATATTTTTTTGTAGATTTTAGATTAGGTCTTTCCCTGTCCATAATGCTAAATTAAAGAAGTTAAATATAAATAGGAAACAGAAGAGAAATGTACAGTGATCACCCATTTTGTGCCAACAATCTTTTTCATCGAAATCCCAGTCATATGAGTCGAGTCCATGCATGCTACGATCACGGTATGAACTTGTAGGTAAAATATTGTTTTGTAGATTTTAGATTAGGTCATTCACTGTCCATAATGCTAAATTAAAGAAGTTAAATATAAATATAAATAGGAAAGAGAAGAGAAATGTATAGTGATCACCCATTTTGTGCCCACAATCTTTTTCATCGAAATCCCAGTCATATGAGTCGAGTCCATGTATGCTACGATCACGGTATGAATTTGTAGGTAAAATATTTTTTTGTAGATTTTAGATTAGGTTATTCCCTGTCCATAATGCTAAATTAAAGAACTTAAATATAAATATCAATAGGAAACAGAAGAGAAATGTACAGTGATCACCCATTTTGTTCCAACAATCTTTTTCATCGAAATCCCAGTCATATGAGTCGAGTCCATGCATGCTACGATCACGGTATGAATTTGTAGATAAAATATTTTTCGTATATTTTAGATTAGGTCTTTCCCTGTCCATAATGCTAAATTAAAGAAGTTAAATATAAATATAAATATTAAACAGAAGAGAAATGTACAGCGATCACACATTTTGTGCCCACCATCTTTTTCATCGAAATCCCAGTTATATGAGTCGAGTCCATGCATGCTACGATCATGGTATGAATTTGAAGGCAAAATATTTTTTTGTAGATTTTAGATTAGGATTTCCCTGTCCTTAATGCTAAATTAAAGAAGTTAAATATAAATATAAATAGGAAACAGAAATGTACAGTGATCACCCATTTTGTGCCCACAATCTTTTTCATCGAAATCCCAGTCATATGTGTCGAGTCCATGCATGCTACGATCACGGTATGAATTTGTAGGTAAAATATTTTTTTGTAGATATTAGATTAGGTCTTTCCCTCTCCATAATGCTAAATTAAAGAAGTCAAATATAAATATAAATAGGAAACAGAAGAGAAATGTACAGTGATCACCCATTTTGTGCCCACAATCTTTTTCATCGAAATCCCAGTCATATGAGTCGAGTCCATGCATGCTACGATCAAGGTATGAATTTGAAGGTAAAATATTTTTTTGTAGATTTTAGATTAGGTTATTCCCTGTCCATAATGCTAAATTAAAGAAGTTAAATATAAATATGAATAGGAAACAGAAGAGAAATGTACAGTGATCACCCATTTTGTGCCCACAATCTTTTTCATCGAAATCCCAGTCATATGAGTCGAGTGCATGCATGCTACGATCACGGTATGAATTTGAATGCAAAATATTTTTTTATAGATTTTAGATTAGGTCTTTCCCTGTCCATAATGCTAAATTAAAGGAGTTAAATATAAATATAAATAGGAAACAGAAGAGAAATGTACAGTGATCACCCATTTTGTGCCCACAATCTTTTTCATGGAAATCCCAGTCATATGAGTTGAGTCCATACATGCTACGATCACGGTATGAATTTGTAAGTAAAATATTTTTGTAGATTTTAGATTAGGTCTTTCCCTGTCCATAATGCTAAATTAAAGAACTTAAATATAAATATTAATAGGAAACAGAAGAGAAATGTACAGTGATCACCCATTTTGTGCCCACAATCTTTTTCATCGAAATCCCAGTCATATGAGTCGAGTCCATGCATGCTACGATCACGGTAAAATATTTTTTTGTAGATTTTAGATTAGGTCTTTCCATGTCCATAATGCTAAATTAAAGAAGTTAAATATAAATATAAATATTAAACAGAAGAGAAATGTACAGTGATCACCCATTTTGTGCCCACAATCTTTTTCATCGAAATCCCAGTCATATGAGTCGAGTCCATGCATGCTACGATCACGGTCTGAATTTGAAGGCAAAATATTTTTTTGTAGATTTTAGATTAGGTCTTTCCCTGTCCATAATGCTAAATTAAAGAAGTTAAATATAAATAGGAAACAGAAGAGAAATGTACAGTGATCACCCATTTTGTGCCGACAACCTTTTTCATCGAAATCCCAGTCATATGAGTTGAGTCCATGCATGCTATGATCACGGTATGAATTTGAAGGCAAAATATTTTTTTGTAGATTTTAGATTAGGTCTTTCCCTGTCCACAATGCTAATTTAAAGAAGTTAAATATAAATATAATTAGGAAACAGAAAAGAAAAGTACAGTGATCACCCATTTTGTGCCCACAATCTTTTTCATCGAAATCCCAGTCATATGAGTCGAGTCCATGCATGCTACGATCACGGTACGAATTGAAGGCAAAATATTTTTTTGTAGATTTTAGATTAGGACTTTCCCTGTCCATAAAGCTAAATTAAAGAAGTTAAATATAATTAGGAAACAGAAAAGAAAAGTACAGTGATCACCCATTTTGTGCCCACAATCTTTTTCATCGAAATCCCAGTCATATGAGTCGAGTCCATGCATGCTACGATCACGGTATGAATTTGAAGGCAAAATATATTTTTGCAGCTTTTAGATTAGGTCTTTCCCTGTCCATAATGCTAAATTCAGGAAGTAAAATATAAATATAAGTAGGAAACAGAAGAGAAATGTACAGTGATCACACATTTTGTGCCCACAATCTTTTTCATCGAAATCCCAGTCATATGAGTCGAGTCCACGCATACTACGATCACGGTATGAATTTGTAAGTAAAATATTTTTTTGTAGATTTTACATTAGGTCATTCCCCGTCCTTAATGCTAAATTAAAGAAGTTAAATATAAATATAAATAGTAAACAGAAGAGAAATGTACAGTGATCACCCATTTTGTGCCCACAATCTTTTTCATGGAAATCCCAGTCATATGAGTTGAGTCCATACATGCTACGATCACGGTATGAATTTGTAAGTAAAATATTTTTGTAGATTTTAGATTAGGTCTTTCCCTGTCCATAATGCTAAATTAAAGAACTTAAATATAATTAGGAAACAGAAAAGAAAAGTACAGTGATCACCCATTTTGTGCCCACAATCTTTTTCATCGAAATCCCAGTCATATGAGTCGAGTCCATGCATGCTACGATCACGGTATGAATTTGAATGCAAAATATTTTTTTATAGATTTTAGATTAGGTCTTTCCCTGTCCATAATGCTAAATTAAAGGAGTTAAATATAAATATAAATAGGAAACAGAAGAGAAATGTACAGTGATCACCCATTTTGTGCCCACAATCTTTTTCATGGAAATCCCAGTCATATGAGTTGAGTCCATACATGCTACGATCACGGTATGAATTTGTAAGTAAAATATTTTTGTAGATTTTAGATTAGGTCTTTCCCTGTCCATAATGCTAAATTAAAGAACTTAAATATAAATATTAATAGGAAACAGAAGAGAAATGTACAGTGATCACCCATTTTGTGCCCACAATCTTTTTCATCGAAATCCCAGTCATATGAGTCGAGTCCATGCATGCTACGATCACGGTAAAATATTTTTTTGTAGATTTTAGATTAGGTCTTTCCATGTCCATAATGCTAAATTAAAGAAGTTAAATATAAATATAAATATTAAACAGAAGAGAAATGTACAGTGATCACCCATTTTGTGCCCACAATCTTTTTCATCGAAATCCCAGTCATATGAGTCGAGTCCATGCATGCTACGATCACGGTCTGAATTTGAAGGCAAAATATTTTTTTGTAGATTTTAGATTAGGTCTTTCCCTGTCCATAATGCTAAATTAAAGAAGTTAAATATAAATAGGAAACAGAAGAGAAATGTACAGTGATCACCCATTTTGTGCCGACAACCTTTTTCATCGAAATCCCAGTCATATGAGTTGAGTCCATGCATGCTATGATCACGGTATGAATTTGAAGGCAAAATATTTTTTTGTAGATTTTAGATTAGGTCTTTCCCTGTCCACAATGCTAATTTAAAGAAGTTAAATATAAATATAATTAGGAAACAGAAAAGAAAAGTACAGTGATCACCCATTTTGTGCCCACAATCTTTTTCATCGAAATCCCAGTCATATGAGTCGAGTCCATGCATGCTACGATCACGGTACGAATTGAAGGCAAAATATTTTTTTGTAGATTTTAGATTAGGACTTTCCCTGTCCATAAAGCTAAATTAAAGAAGTTAAATATAATTAGGAAACAGAAAAGAAAAGTACAGTGATCACCCATTTTGTGCCCACAATCTTTTTCATCGAAATCCCAGTCATATGAGTCGAGTCCATGCATGCTACGATCACGGTATGAATTTGAAGGCAAAATATATTTTTGCAGCTTTTAGATTAGGTCTTTCCCTGTCCATAATGCTAAATTCAGGAAGTAAAATATAAATATAAATAGGAAACAGAAGAGAAATGTACAGTGATCACACATTTTGTGCCCACAATCTTTTTCATCGAAATCCCAGTCATATGAGTCGAGTCCACGCATACTACGATCACGGTATGAATTTGTAAGTAAAATATTTTTTTGTAGATTTTACATTAGGTCATTCCCCGTCCTTAATGCTAAATTAAAGAAGTTAAATATAAATATAAATAGTAAACAGAAGAGAAATGTACAGTGATCACCCATTTTGTGCCCACAATCTTTTTCATGGAAATCCCAGTCATATGAGTTGAGTCCATACATGCTACGATCACGGTATGAATTTGTAAGTAAAATATTTTTGTAGATTTTAGATTAGGTCTTTCCCTGTCCATAATGCTAAATTAAAGAACTTAAATATAATTAGGAAACAGAAAAGAAAAGTACAGTGATCACCCATTTTGTGCCCACAATCTTTTTCATCGAAATCCCAGTCATATGAGTCGAGTCCATGCATGCTACGATCACGGTATGAATTTGAAGGCAAAATTTTTTTGTAGATTTTAGATTAGGTCATTCCCTGTCCATAATGCTAAATTAAAGAAGTTAAATATAAATATAAATAGTAAACAGAAGAGAAATGTACAGTGATCACCCATTTTGTGCCCACAATCTTTTTCATCGAAATCCCAGTCATATGAGTCGAGTCCATGCTTGCTACGATCACGGTATGAATTTGTAGGTAAAATATATTTGTAGATTTTAGATTAGGTCTTTCCCTGTCCATAATGCTAAATTAAAGAAGTTAAATATAAATATAAACAGGAAACAGAAGAGAAATGTACAGTGATCACCCATTTTGGGCCCACAATCTTTTTCATCGAAATCCCAGTCATATGAGTCGAGTCCATGCATGCTACGATCACGGTATGAATTTGAAGGCAAAATATTTTTTTGTAGATTTTAGATTAGGTCTTTCCGTGTCCATAATGCTAAATTAAAGAAGTTAAATACAAATATAAACAGGAAACAGAAGAGAAATGTACAGTGATCACCCATTTTCTGCCCACAATCTTTTTCATCTTAATCCCAGTCATATGAGTCGAGTACATGCATGCTACGATGACGGTATTAATTTGTAGGTAAAATATTTTTTTGTAGATTTTAGATTGTCTTTCCCTGTCTATAATGCTAAATTAAAGAAGTTAAATATAAATATAAATAGGAAAAAGAAGAGAAATGTACAGTGATCACCCATTTTGTGCCCACAATCTTTTTCATCGAAATCCCCGTTATATGAGTCGAATCCATGCAGCTACGATCACGGTATGAACTTGTAGGTAAAATATTGTTTTGTAGATTTTAGATTAGGTCATTCCCTGTCCATAATGCTAAATTAAAGAAGTTAAATATAAATATAAATAGGAAGCAGAAGAGAAATGAACAGTGATCACCCATTTTGTGCCCACAATCGTTTTCATCGAAATCCCAGTCATATGAGTCGAGTCCATGCATGCTATGATCACGGTATAAATTTGAAGGTAAAATATTTTTTTGTAGATTTTAGATTAGGTCTTTCCCTGTCCATAATGCTAAATTAAAGGAGTTAAATATAAATATAAACAGGAAACAGAAGAGAAATTTACAGTGATCACCCATTGTCTGCCCACAATCTTTTTCATCGAAATCCAAGTCATATGAGTCGAGTCCATGCATGCTACGATCACGGTATGAATTTGTAGGAAAAATATTTTTTTGTAGATATTAGATTAGTTCTTTACCTGTCCATAATGCTAAATTAAAGAAGTTAAATATAAATATAAATAGGAAACAGAAGTGAAATGTACAGTGATCACTCATTTCGTGCCCACAATCTTTTTCATCGAAATCCCAGTCATATGAGTCGAGTCCATGCATGCTACGATCACTGTATGAATTTGCAGGTAAAATGTTTTTTTGTAGATTTTAGATTGTCTTTACCTGTCCATAATGCTAAATTAAAGAAGTTAAATATAAAAATAAATAGGAAAGAGAAGAGAAATGTACAGTGATCACCCATTTTGTGCCCACAATCTTTTTCATCGAAATCCCAGTCATATGAGTCGAGTCCATGCATGCTACGATCACGGTATGAATTTCTAGGTAAAATATTTTTTTGTAGATTTTAGTTTGTCTTTCCCTGACCATAATGCTAAATTAAAGAGGTTAAATAAAAATATAAATTGGAACCAGAAGAGAAATGTACCGTGATCACCCATTTTGGGCCCACAATCTTTTTCATCGAAATCCCAGTCATATGAGTCAAGTCAACGCATGCTACGATCACGGTATGAATTTGTAGGTAAAATATTTTTTTGTAGATTTTAGATTGTCTTTCCCTGTCCATAATGCTAAATTAAAGAAGTTAAATATAAAAATAAATAGGAAACAGTAGAGAAACGTACAGTGATCACCCATTTTGTGCCCACAATCTTTTTCATCGAAATCCCAGTCATATGAGTCGAGTCCATGCATGCTACAATCACGGTATGAACTTGTAGGTAAAATATTGTTTTGTAGATTTTATATTAGGTCATTCCCTGTCCATAATGCTAAATTAAAGAAGTTAAATATAAATATAAATAGGAAACAGAAGAGAAATGTACAGTGATCACCCATTTTGTGCCCACAATCATTTTCATCGAAATCCCAGTCATATGAGTCGAGTCCATGCATGCTATGATCACGGTATAAATTTGAAGGCAAAATATTTTTTTGTAGATTTTAGATTAGGTCTTTCCCTGTCCTTAATGCTAAATTAAAGAAGTTAAATGTAAATATAAATAGTAATCAGAAGAGAAATGGACAATGATCACCCATTTTGTGCCCACAATCTTTTTCATCGAAATCCCAGTCATATGAGTCGAGTCCATGCATGCTACGATCACGGTATGAATTTGTAGGTGAAATATTTTTTTGTAGATTTTAGATTAGGTCATTCCCTGTCCATAATGCTAAATTAAAGAAGTTATATATAATATAAATAGGAAACAGAAGAGAAATGTACAGTGATCACCCATTTTGTTCCGACAAGCTTTTTCATCGAAATCCCAGTCATATGTGTTGAGTCCATGCATGCTACGATCACGGTATGAATTTGTAGGTAAAATATTTTTTGTAGATTTTAGATTAGGTCTTTCCTTGTCCATAATGCTAAATTAAAGAAGTTAAATATAAATATAAATAGGAAACAGTAGAGAAATGTACAGTGATCACCCATTTTGTGCCCACAATCTTTTTCATCGAAATCCCAGTCATATGAGTCGAGTCCATACATGCTACAATCACGGTATGAATTTGAAGGCAAAATATTTTTTTATAGATTTTAGATTAGGTCTTTCCCTGTCCATAATGCTAAATTAAAGAAGTCAAATATAAATATAAATATGAATAGGAAACAGTAGGGAAATGTACAGTGATCACCCATTTTGTGCCCACAATCTTTTTCATCGAAATCCCAGTAATATGAGTCGAGTCCATGCATGCTATGATCACGCTATGAATTTGAAGGCATAATATTTTTTAGTAGATTTTAGATTAGGTCTTTCCCTGTCCATAATGCTAAATTAAAGTAGTTAAATATAAATATGAAAGTGAAGATAAATGTACAGTCATCACCCATTTTGTGCCCTCAATCTTTTTCATGGAAATCCCAGTCATATGAGTCGAGTCTATGCATGCTACGATCACGGTATGAATTTGTAGGTAAAACATTTTTTGTAGATTTTAGATTAGGTCTTTCCCTGTCCATAATGCTAAATTAAAGGAGTTAAATATAAATATAAATAGTAAACAGAAAAGAAATGTACAGTGATCACCCATTTTGTTCCCACTATCTTTTTCCTCAAAATCCCAGTCATATGAGTCGAGTCTATGCATGCTACGATCACGGTATGAACTTGTAGGTAAAATATTGTTTTGTAGATTTTAGATTATGTCATTCCCTGTCCATAATGCTAAATTAAAGAAGTTAAATATAAATATAAATAGGAAACAGAAGAGAAATGTACAGTGATCACCCATTTTGTACCCACAATCTTTTTCATCGAAATCCCAGTCATATGAGTCGAGTCCATACATGCTACGATCACGGTATAAATTTGACGGCAAAATATTTTTTTGTAGATTTTAGATTAGGACATTCCCTCTCCTTAATGCTAAATTAAAGAAGTTAAATATAAATATAAATAGTAAACAGAATAGAAATGTACAGTGATCACCAATTTGTGCTCAGTATCTTTTTCATCGAAATCCCAGTCATATGAGTCGAGTCCATGCATGCTACGATCACGGTATGAATTTGTAGGTGAAATATTTTTTTGTAGATTTTAGATTAGGTCTTTCCATGTCCGTAATGCTAAATTAAAGGAGTTAAATATAAATATAAATAAGAAACAGTAGAGAAATGTACAGTGATCACCCATTTTGTGCCCACAATCTTTTTCATCGAAATCCCAGTCATATGAGTCGAGTCCATGCATGCTACAATCACGGTATGAATTTGAAGGCAAAATATTTTTTTATAGATTTTAGATTAGGTCTTTCCCTGTCCATAATGCTAAATTAAAGAAGTCAAATATAAATATAAATATGAATAGGAAACAGTAGGGAAATGTACAGTGATCACCCATTTTGTGCCCACAATCTTTTTCATCGAAATCCCAGTAATATGAGTCGAGTCCATGCATGCTATGATCACGCTATGAATTTGAAGGCATAATATTTTTTAGTAGATTTTAGATTAGGTCTTTCCCTGTCCATAATGCTAAATTAAAGTAGTTAAATATAAATATGAAAGTGAAGATAAATGTACAGTCATCACCCATTTTGTGCCCTCAATCTTTTTCATGGAAATCCCAGTCATATGAGTCGAGTCCATGCATGCTACGATCACGGTATGAATTTGTAGGCAAAATATTTTTTTGTAGATTTTAGATTAGGTCCTTCCCTGTCCTTAATGCTAAATTAAAGAAGTTAAATATAAATATAAATAGTAAACAGAAGAGAAATGTACAGCGATCACCCATTTTGTGCCCACAATCTTTTTCATGGAAATCCCAGTCATATGAGTCGAGTCCATGCATGCTACGATCACGGTATGAATTTGAAGGCAAAATATTTTTTTGTAGATTTTAGATTGTCTTTCCCTGTCCATAATGCTAAATTAAAGAAGTTAAATATAAATATAAATAGGAAACAGAAGAGAAATGTACAGTGATCACCCATTTTGTGCCAACTATCTTTTTCATCGAAATCCCAGTCATATGAGTCGAATCCATGCATGCTACGATCACGGTATGAATTTGTAGATAAAATATTGTTTTGTAGATGTTAGATTAGGTCATTCCCTGTCCATAATGCTAAATTAAAGAAGTTAAATATAAATATAAATAGGAAACAGAAGAGAAATGTACACTGATCACCCATTTTGTGCCCATAATCTTTTTCATCGAAATCCCAGTCATATGAGTCGAGTCCATGCATGCTATGATCATGGTATGAATTTGAAGGCAAAATATTTTTTTGTAGATTTTAGATTACGTCTTTCCCTGTCCTTAATGCTAAATTAAAGAAGTTAAATATAAATATAAATAGGAAACAGAAGAGAACTGTACAGTGATCACCCATTTTGTGCCAACTATCTTTTTCATCGAAATCCCAGTCATATGAGTCGAATCCATGCATGCTACGATCACGGTATGAACTTGTAGGTAAAATATATTTTGTAGATTTTAGATTAGGTCATTCCCTGTCCATAATGCTAAATTAAAGAAGTTAAATATAAATATAAATAGGAAACAGAAGAGAAATGTACAGTGATCACCCATTTTGTGCCCACAATCTTTTTCATCGAAATCCCAGTCATACGAGTCGAGTCCATGCATGCTACAATCACGGTATGAATTTGAAGGCAAAATATTTTTCGTACATTTTAGATTGTCTTTCCCTGTCCATAATGCTAAATTAAAGAAGTTAAATATAAATATAAATAGGAAACAGAAGAGAAATGTACAGTGATCACCCATTTTGTGCCCACAATCTTTCTCATCGAAATCCCAGTCATATGAGTCGAATCCATGTAGCTACGATCACAGTATAAATTTGAAGGCAAAATATTTTTTTGTAGATTTTAGATTAGGTCTTTCCCTGTCCATAATGCTAAATTAAAGAAGTTAAATATAAATATAAATAGGAAACAGAAGAGAAATGTACAGTGATCACCCATTTTGTGCCCACAATCTTTTTCATGGAAATCCCAGTCATATGAGTCGAGTCCATGCATGCTACGATCACGGTATGAATTTGAAGGCAAAATATTTTTTTGTAGATTTTAGATTGTCTTTCCCTGTCCATAATGCTCAATTAAAGAAGTTAAATATAAATATAAATAGGAAACAGAAGAAAAATATACAGTGATCACCCATTTTGTGCCCACAATCTTTTTCATCGAAATCCCAGTGATATGAGTCGAGTCCATGCATGCTACAATCACGGTATGAATTTGAAGGCAAAATATTTTTTTATAGATTTTAGATTAGGTCTTTCCCTGTCCATAATGCTAAATTAAAGAAGTTAAATATAAATATGAAAGAGAAGAGAAATGTACAGTCATCACCCATTTTGTGCCCACATTCTTTTTCATGGAAATCCCAGTCATATGAGTCGAGTCCATGCATGCTACGATCACGGTATGAATTTGTAGGTAAAACATTTTTTGTAGAATTTAGATTAGGTCTTTCCCTGTCCATAATGCTAAATTAAAGAATTTAAATATAAATATAAATAGGAAACAGAAGAGAAATGTACAGTGATCAACCATTTTGTAACCACACTCGTTTTCATCAAAATCCCAGTCATATGAGTCGAGTCCATGCATGCTACGATCACGGTATAAATTTGAAGGCAAAATATTTTTTTGTAGATTTTAGATTAGGTATTTCACTGACCTTAATGCTAAATTAAAGAAGTTAAATATAAATATAAATAGTAAACAGAAAAGAAATTTACAGTGATCACCCATTTTGTTCCAACTATCTTTTTCCTCAAAATCCCAGTCATATGAGTCGAGTCTATGCATGCTACGATCACGGTATGAACTTGTAGGTAAAATATTGTTTTGTAGATTTTAGATTATGTCATTCCCTGTCCATAATGCTAAATTAAAGAAGTTAAATATAAATATAAATAGGAAACAGAAGAGAAATGTACAGTGATCTACCATTTTGTAACCACACTCGTTTTCATCGAAATCCCAGTCATATGAGTCGAGTCCATGCATGCTACGATCACGGTATAAATTTGAAGGCAAAATATTTTTTTGTAGATTTTAGATTAGGACTTTCCCTCTCCTTAATGCTAAATTAAAGAAGTTAAATATAAATATAAATAGTAAACAGAAGAGAAATGTACAGTGATCACCAATTTGTGCCCAGTATCTTTTTCATCGAAATCCCAGTCATATGAGTCGAGTCCATGCATGCTACGATCACGGTATGAATTTGTAGGTGAAATATTTTTTTGTAGATTTTAGACTAGGTCATTCCCTGTCCATAATGCTAAATTAAAGAAGTTAAATATAAATATAAATAGGAAACAGAAGAGAAATGTACAGTGATCACCCATTTTGTTCCCACAATCTTTTTCATCGAAATCCCAGTCATATGAGTCGAGTCCATGCATGCTATGATCACGGTATAAATTTGAAGGCAAAATATTTTTTTGTAGATTTTAGATTAGGTCTTTCCCTGACCTTAATGCTAAATTAAAGAAGTTAAATATAAATATAAATAGTAAACAGAAGAGAAATGTACAGTGATCACCCATTTTGTGCCCACAATCTTTTACATCGAAATCCCAGTCATATGAGTCGAGTCCATGCATGCTACGATCATGGTATGAATTTGAAGTCAAAATATTTTTTTGTAGATTTTAGATTAGGTCTTTCCCTGTCCTTAATGCTAAATTAAAGAAGTTAAATATGAATATAAATAGGAAACAGAAGAGAACTGTACAGTGATCACCCATTTTGTGCCAACTATCTTTTTCATCGAAATCCCAGTCATATGAGTCGAAGCCATGCATGCTACGATCACGGTATGAACTTGTAGGTAAAATATATTTTGTAGATTTTAGATTAGGTCATTCCCTGTCCATAATGCTAAATTAAAGAAGTTAAATATAAATATAAATAGGAAACAGAAGAGAAATGTACACTGATCACCCATTTTGTGCCCACAATCTTTTTCATCGAAATCCCAGTCATATGAGTCGAGTCCATGCATGCTACGATCATGGTATGAATTTGAAGGCAAAATATTTTTTTGTAGATTTTAGATTGTCTTTCCCTGTCCATAATGCTCAATTAAAGAAGTTAAATATAAATATAAATAGGAAACAGAAGAGAAATATACAGTGATCACCCATTTTGTGCCCACAATCTTTTTCATCGAAATCCCAGTGATATGAGTCGAGTCCATGCATGCTACAATCACGGTATGAATTTGAAGGCAAAATATTTTTTTATAGATTTTAGATTAGGTCTTTCCCTGTCCATAATGCTAAATTAAAGAAGTCAAATATAAATATAAATATGAATAGGAAACAGTAGGGAAATGTACAGTGATCACCCATTTTGTGCCCACAATTTTTGTCATCGAAATCCCAGTAATATAAGTCGAGTCCATGCATGCTATGATCACGCTATGAATTTGAAGGCATAATATTTTTTAGTAGATTTTAGATTAGGTCTTTCCCTGTCCATAATGCTAAATTAAAGAATTTAAATATAAATATAAATAGGAAACAGAAGAGAAATGTACAGTGATCAACCATTTTGTAACCACACTCGTTTTCATCGAAATCCCAGTCATATGAGTCGAGTCCATGCATGCTACGATCACGGTATAAATTTGAAGGCAAAATATTTTTTTGTAGATTTTAGATTAGGTATTTCACTGACCTTAATGCTAAATTAAAGAAGTTAAATATAAATATAAATAGTAAACAGAAAAGAAATTTACAGTGATCACCCATTTTGTTCCAACTATCTTTTTCCTCAAAATCCCAGTCATATGAGTCGAGTCTATGCATGCTACGATCACGGTATGAACTTGTAGGTAAAATATTGTTTTGTAGATTTTAGATTATGTCATTCCCTGTCCATAATGCTAAATTAAAGAAGTTAAATATAAATATAAATAGGAAACAGAAGAGAAATGTACAGTGATCAACCATTTTGTAACCACACTCGTTTTCATCGAAATCCCAGTCATATGAGTCGAGTCCATGCATGCTACGATCACGGTATAAATTTGAAGGCAAAATATTTTTTTGTAGATTTTAGATTAGGACTTTCCCTCTCCTTAATGCTAAATTAAAGAAGTTAAATATAAATATAAATAGTAAACAGAAGAGAAATGTACAGTGATCACCAATTTGTGCCCAGTATCTTTTTCATCGAAATCCCAGTCATATGAGTCGAGTCCATGCATGCTACGATCACGGTATGAATTTGTAGGTGAAATATTTTTTTGTCGATTTTAGACTAGGTCATTCCCTGTCCATAATGCTAAATTAAAGAAGTTAAATATAAATATAAATAGGAAACAGAAGAGTAATGTACAGTGATCACCCATTTTGTTCCCACAATCTTTTTCATCGAAATCCCAGTCATATGAGTCGAGTCCATGCATGCTATGATCACGGTATAAATTTGAAGGCAAAATATTTTTTTGTAGATTTTAGATTAGGTCTTTCCCTGACCTTAATGCTAAATTAAAGAAGTTAAATATAAATATAAATAGTAAACAGAAGAGAAATGTACAGTGATCACCCATTTTGTGCCCACAATCTTTTACATAGAAATCCCAGTCATATGAGTCGAGTCCATGCATGCTACGATCACGGTATGAATTTGAAGGCAAATTTTTTTTTTGTAGATTTTAGATTGTCTTTCCCTGTCCATAATGCTCAATTAAAGAAGTTAAATATAAATATAAATAGGAAACAGAAGAGAAATGTACAGTGATCACCCATTTTGTGCCAACTATCTTTTTCATCGAAATCCCAGTCATATGAGTCGAATCCATGCATGCTACGATCACGGTATGAATTTGTAGGTAAAATATTGTTTTGTAGATTTTAGATTAGGTCATTCCCTGTCCATAATGCTAAATTAAAGAAGTTAAATATAAATATAAATAGGAAACAGAAGAGAAATGTACAGTGATCACCCATTTTGTGCCCACAATCTTTTTCATCGAAATCCCAGTCATATGAGTCGAGTCCATGCATGCTACGATCATGGTATGAATTTGAAGTCAAAATATTTTTTTGTAGATTTTAGATTAGGTCTTTCCCTGTCCTTAATGCTAAATTAAAGAAGTTAAATATGAATATAAATAGGAAACAGAAGAGAACTGTACAGTGATCACCCATTTTGTGCCAACTATCTTTTTCATCGAAATCCCAGTCATATGAGTCGAATCCATGCATGCTACGATCACGGTATGAACTTGTAGGTAAAATATATTTTGTAGATTTTAGATTAGGTCATTCCCTGTCCATAATGCTAAATTAAAGTAGGTAAATATAAATATAAATAGGAAACAGAAGAGAAATGTACAGTGATCACCCATTTTGTGCCCACAATCTTTTTCATCGAAATCCCAGTCATACGAGTCGAGTCCATGCATGCTACGATCACGGTATGAATTTGAAGGCAAAATATTTTTTCGTAGATTTTAGATTGTCTTTCCCTGTCCATAATGCTCAATTAAAGAAGTTAAATATAAATATAAATAGGAAACAGAAGAGAAATGTACAGTGATCACCCATTTTGTGCCAACTATCTTTTTCATCGAAATCCCAGTCATATGAGTCGAATCCATGCATGCTACGATCACGGTATGAATTTGTAGGTAAAATATTGTTTTGTAGATTTTAGATTAGGTCATTCCCTGTCCATAATGCTAAATTAAAGAAGTTAAATATAAATATAAATAGGAAACAGAAGAGAAATGTACACTGATCACCCATTTTGTGCCCACAATCTTTTTCATCGAAATCCCAGTCATATGAGTCGAGTCCATGCATGCTACGATCATGGTATGAATTTGAAGGCAAAATATTTTTTTGTAGATTTTAGATTACGTCTTTCCCTGTCCTTAATGCTAAATTAAAGAAGTTAAATATGAATATAAATAGGAAACAGAAGAGAACTGTACAGTGATCACCCATTTTGTGCCAACTATCTTTTTCATCGAAATCCCAGTCATATGAGTCGAATCCATGCATGCTACGATCACGGTATGAACTTGTAGGTAAAATATATTTTGTAGATTTTAGATTAGGTCATTCCCTGTCCATAATGCTAAATTAAAGTAGGTAAATATAAATATAAATAGGAAACAGAAGAGAAATGTACAGTGATCACCCATTTTGTGCCCACAATCTTTTTCATCGAAATCCCAGTCATATGAGTCGAGTCCATGCATGCTACGATCACGGTATAAATTTGAAGGCAAAATATTTTTTTGTAGATTTTAGATTAGGACTTTCCCTCTCCTTAATGCTAAATTAAAGAAGTTAAATATAAATATAAATAGTAAACAGAAGAGAAATGTACAGTGATCACCAATTTGTGCCCAGTATCTTTTTCATCGAAATCCCAGTCATATGAGTCGAGTCCATGCATGCTACGATCACGGTATGAATTTGTAGGTGAAATATTTATTTGTAGATTTTAGACTAGGTCATTCCCTGTCCATAATGCTAAATTAAAGAAGTTAAATATAAATATAAATAGGAAACAGAAGAGAAATGTACAGTGATCACCCATTTTGTTCCCACAATCTTTTTCATCGAAATCCCAGTCATATGAGTCGAGTCCATGCATGCTATGATCACGGTATAAATTTGAAGGCAAAATATTTTTTTGTAGATTTTAGATTACGTCTTTCCCTGTCCTTAATGCTAAATTAAAGAAGTTAAATATAAATATAAATAGGAAACAGAAGAGAACTGTACAGTGATCACCCATTTTGTGCCAACTATCTTTTTCATCGAAATCCCAGTCATATGAGTCGAATCCATGCATGCTACGATCACGGTATGAACTTGTAGGTAAAATATATTTTGTAGATTTTAGATTAGGTCATTCCCTGTCCATAATGCTAAATTAAAGTAGGTAAATATAAATATAAATAGGAAACAGAAGAGAAATGTACAGTGATCACCCATTTTGTGCCCACAATCTTTTTCATCGAAATCCCAGTCATACGAGTCGAGTCCATGCATGCTACGATCATGGTATGAATTTGAAGTCAAAATATTTTTTTGTAGATTTTAGATTAGGTCTTTCCCTGTCCTTAATGCTAAATTAAAGAAGTTAAATATGAATATAAATAGGAAACAGAAGAGAACTGTACAGTGATCACCCATTTTGTGCCAACTATCTTTTTCATCGAAATCCCAGTCATATGAGTCGAATCCATGCATGCTACGATCACGGTATGAACTTGTAGGTAAAATATATTTTGTAGATTTTAGATTAGGTCATTCCCTGTCCATAATGCTAAATTAAAGTAGGTAAATATAAATATAAATAGGAAACAGAAGAGAAATGTACAGTGATCACCCATTTTGTGCCCACAATCTTTTTCATCGAAATCCCAGTCATACGAGTCGAGTCCATGCATGCTACGATCACGGTATGAATTTGAAGGCAAAATATTTTTTCGTAGATTTTAGATTGTCTTTCCCTGTCCATAATGCTCAATTAAAGAAGTTAAATATAAATATAAATAGGAAACAGAAGAGAAATGTACAGTGATCACCCATTTTGTGCCAACTATCTTTTTCATCGAAATCCCAGTCATATGAGTCGAATCCATGCATGCTACGATCACGGTATGAATTTGTAGGTAAAATATTGTTTTGTAGATTTTAGATTAGGTCATTCCCTGTCCATAATGCTAAATTAAAGAAGTTAAATATAAATATAAATAGGAAAGAGAAGAGAAATGTACACTGATCACCCATTTTGTGCCCACAATCTTTTTCATCGAAATCCCAGTCATATGAGTCGAGTCCATGCATGCTACAATCACGGTATGAATTTGTAGGTAAAATATTTTTTGTAGATTTTAGATTACGTCTTTCCCTGTCCATAATGCTAAATTAAAGAAGTCAGATATAAATATAAATAGGAAACAGAAGAGAAATGTACAGTGAACACCCATTTTCTGCCCACAATCTTTTTCATCGAAATCCCAGTAATATGAGTCGAGTCTATGCATGCTCCGATCACGGTATGAATTTGAAGGCAAAATATTTTTTTGTAGATTTTAGATTAGGTCTTTCCCTGTCCATATTGCTAAATTAAAGAAGTTAAATATAAATATAAATAGGAAACAGAAGAGAAATGTACAGTGATCACCCATTTTGTGCCCACAAACTTTTTCATCGAAATCCCAGTCATATGAGTCGAGTCCATGCATGCTACGATCATGGTATGAATTTGAAGGCAAAATATTTTTTTGTAGATTTTAGATTAGGTCTTTCCCTGTCCATAATGCTAAATTAAAGAAGTTAAACATAAATATAAACAGTAAACAGAAGAGAAATGTACAGTGATCACCCATTTTGTGCCCACAATCTTTTTCATCGAAATCCCAGTCATATGAGTCGAATCCATGCATGCTACGATCACGGTATGAATTTGTAGGTAAAATATTTTTTTGTAGATTTTAGATTAGGTCATTCCCTGTCGATAATGCTAAATTAAAGAAGTTAAATATAAATAGGAAAGAGAAGAGAAATGTACAGTGATCACCCATTTTGTGCCCACAATCTTTTTCATCGAAATCCCAGTAATATGAGTCGAGTCCATGCATGCTACGATCCCGGTATGAATTTGAAGGCAAAATATTTTTTTGTAGATTTTAGATTAGGTCTTTCCCTGTCCATAATGCTAAATTAAAGAAGTTAAACATAAATATAAATAGTAAACAGAAGAGAAATGTACAGTGATCACCCATTTTGTGCCCAAAATCTTTTTCATCGAAATCCCAGTCATATGAGTCGAGTCTATGCATGCTACGATCACGGTATGAATTTGCAAGTAAAATATTTTTTTGTAGATTTTAGATTAGGTATTTCCCTGTCCATAATGCTAAATTAAAGAAGTTAAATATAAATAGGAAAGAGAAGAGAAATGTACAGTGATCACCCATTTTGTGCCCACAATCTTTTTCATCGAAATCCCAGTCATATGAGTCGAGTCCATGCATGCTACGATCACGGTATGAATTTGTAGGTAAAATATTTTTTGTAGATTTTAGATTAGGTCATTCCCTGTCCATAATGCTAAATTAAATAAGTTAAATATAAATATAAATAGGAAAGAGAAGAGAAATGTACAGTGATCACCCATTTTGTGCCCACAATCTTTTTCATCGAAATCCCAGTCATATGAGTCGAGTCCATGCATGCTACGATCACGGTATGAACTTGTAGGTAAAATATTTTTTGTAGATTTTAGATTACGTCTTTCACCGTCCATAATGCTAAATTAAAGAAGTTAAATACAAATATAAATAGGAAACAGAAGAGAAATGTACAGTGATCACCCATTTTGTGCCCACAATATTTTTCATCGAAATCCGAGTCATATGAGTCGAATCCATGCATGCTACGATCACGGTATGAATTTGTAGGTAAAATATTTTTTTGTAGATTTTAGATTAGGTCATTCCCTGTCGATAATGCTAAATTAAAGAAGTTAAATATAAATATAAATAGGAAACAGAAGAGAAATGTACAGTGATCACCCATTTTGTGCCCACAATCTTTTTCATCGAAATCCCAGTCATATGAGTCGAGTCCATGCATGCTACGATCACGGTATAAATTTGAAGGCAAAATATTTTTTTGTAGAATTTAGATTAGGTCTTTCCCTGTCCTTAATGCTAAATCGATGAAGTTAAATATAAATATAAATAGGAAACAGAAGTGAAATGTTCAGTGGTCCCCCATTTTGTGCCCACAATCTTTTTCATCGATATCCTAGTCTTTGTAGTCGAATCCTTTCCATGTTATGATCACGGTATGAAAAATATATTAACAACTATGTTTTCATTCACAACCCAGTTCTGCGGAATCATAATCAACTTTGACTTTACGCAATCGATTTTTTGACCATGCGAGCATGCTAATTATCATTCGTGTCAGTCAGCTGTTGGTTCTCACGCTGGCCAATAGAATCTTCCTGCCTATTCCTGGCAGCTAGCTTTAGGCTCTCACTCAGGCCAGTTGAAGATGGCCGCAAACTACATGAAAATTGCCGTAGTAGCATGAAAAAATCATCTATTTCCACTGTCGATGGGAGTTGGGAAATGCAAATTTGGTCTTGGCCTTTCCACTTACTTGTAGCATGTGCATGTGAATTTTGGTGCAAATCCGACGTTGCATTCGTTACACACACAAACACACACACACACATCCTGCCTTTTATAGATAGAGATTACCCACTTTGCGTCCAGAAAATTTTCAATGAAATCCCAATTAAATTTGTCTACTCCGTAGCATGTTACGCTCACTCCATGAAGTTGAATGAAAGATATTTTGAAGCAGGTTTTAGAGGAGGAAGTTTCCTGTCCATAATTCTAAATTAAAGAAGGTAAATGTAAATATGACGCGGAAACAGAAGAAATATATACAGTGATCACCCAATTTGCGTCCACAAAATTTTTCAAGGACGTCCCAATTATATTAGTCGACTCCATTGCATGCTACGCTCACTCCATTAATTTGAATGAAAAATATTTTTATGCAGGTTTTAGAGGAGTGATTTGCCTGTTCTTAATGCTAAATGAAAAATGTAAATATAAAGCGCAAAGCAGAAGCAAAATATGCAGTGAACCCCCACTTTGCGCTCACAAATTTTTTCAAGGAAATCCTAATTTTATGATTAGAATCCTTTGCAAGACACACTCAATCCATGAATTCAAATGAAAAAATTTTTGAAGCAAGCTTTATTGGAAGGATTTGCCTGTCCATAATGCTAAATGAAAGAAAGTAAATAAAAATATAAAGCGGGCAGCGGCAGAGAAATATACAGTGAATCCCCACTTTGCGCCCACAAAATTTTTCAAGGAAATCCCAATTATATGAGTCGACTCCTTTGCTTGCTACGCTCACTCCATGTATTCGCATGTAAAATACTTTCAAGAACCGTTTAAAGGTCCATAATGCTAAATTAAAGTGACGTCCCTAAAAATTTTTTCAAGGAAATCCTACTTATATCAGTCGACTCCTTTGCCTCCTTCACTCACTCCATAAATTCTAATGAAAAATATTTTTTTAGCAGATTTTACAGGAGTGATTTGCCTGTCCATAATGCTAAATTAAAAGCTTAAATATAAATATAAAGTGCAAAACAGAATAGAAATATACAGTGATCTCCCACTTTGCGCCCACAAACCTTTTCAAGGTAAACCCAATTAAACCCAGTCGACTCCTTTGCCTGCTATGCTCACTCTATGAATTCGAATGAAAAATATTTTTAAGCGGATTTTAGAGGCGGGATTTGCCTGTCTATAATGATAAATTAAACAAGGTAAATAAAAATATAAAGCGCAAAGGAAAAGTTTGTTTTTCGCGCATACGTGCGCGACATTTGACAACAAAATTTAAACCATGCACAATGACGCGGCGGCAGCGGCATAGACTTTCATCGAGACGCCCAAGGGTTGTATTTCGATCTCCGAGAACGAAACGACGTTTCCGCTGCTTTTTACACGTGGTCGTCGTCTTGCAATCAACGGCTGCTCGCGGTCGTAACGGAAGCGACTCAGCGGTCTGCAAGCCGGAGACGAAGGACCTTCCATCCTTCAACGTCTCAGTTTCCTCTGTGTGAGAAAAAAAGAATGACGCGGCGGACGGTGAGATGCCTCTCAACTAACGAATGAGAAAACAGCCCATTTTGCCTCTCGGTCGGACAAGCCCCTGAGACAAGGGATATCGAGGCCGCAATATGTGTTCGAGGTGTCGACATTCATTGAGTCCTGCAATTCGCATCAGTTCTCACAATCTTAGCGGCCAGCCGCGAGAACTGATGCAAATTGAGAGCCGAGTGATGCCCTGTTCAGGGTTTTTGTTTCTTTTGGGTTGTTTTCGCAACCGGTTTAAAAAATGTGTGCGAGGAGGAGGAGAAAGGAGGTCGAGAATAGGCGCGAGCGCGACCGTAACGGTCGACATCCACAGCAGACTGGTACCCCGGCAAGTGCCACAATTTGTCGAGGACATTAATAGCGGCGTGGACCGTACAGCGCCAGTTACATGAGACCACGTTGGCGGGAAGTGGAGGCGTGACGACGTCCATCTTGCGATCTTAGCTGGCAGCGGCGTCACTCGAATTGCATGCATGTCTATCCGAACTCAACCTCCCCGTGGGACGTAGAAGCGGTATGAAAACGGCATGGTTGGGCGTAATTCGGTGGGACACGGAGATGTGACGGCGACCATCTCGCGCGGGGAGCAGAGGACTTTTATGTTGAAGGAGGAGGCATCCGCGGCTGCTGCAGCAGACGCGAGCGGAACGTCCATGCGATGCTGGCGCAGCCTTTTTGCCTGCTACCGCAAAACGAGCGTAGGCCTTACACTGACAATAACTTGATACACGCGACTGAACAACCTTTTATTTCCTGTCGTCGATACCCGCTCACTACGAGTCCCAACCGTTGAGTCATCTCCCGAAGAAGATAGTGACTCGACTCAATCGCGGCTAGTCATCGATAATGATCCCTCCGCAGGTTCACCTACGGAAACCTTGTTAGGATTTTTACTTCCTCAAAACAATCGTGTTCAGTCATGTTCTCCAGGCATGGAACGTCAAGGCCAGTAAAACACGCGCGGGAAATGGCGGCGGAGGTCGGCCAGATCTGAGGACCTTACCGGACCGTTCGATCGGTAGTGCGGTGTGGCCACCGACGACAGGAACTGCACTTTAACTGCATTGCCTTTAAGACTACGCGCGCCGAACGAAACGATCTGGCGGCGCTGCAGATGACAACAGTCGCGGGACCCCCACATCTCCGCAGCAAACCTGCCGGAAACACCTGCTATTCCTCCGCGTAACTTTGCCGGCAGGACTGCGTGGCGGATGTGCAAGCGGTTGACACTGGCGGAAAGGGCTGGGACGGCGCACGGACAACCAAAGCCAACGACGGACGATGGCGCCGCTGCCTCTGGGCAGCGAATGCGACCATGAACTCGGTTCGGACTACAAGCTTTTTAAACGTAACAACTTTTATATACGCTACCGGAGCTGGAATTACCGCGGCTGCTAGCACCAGACTCGCCCTCCAGTTGGTCCCCGTTAACGGATTTGAAGTGTACTCATTCCGATTGCGGGGCTTTGACAGAGTCCCGTGTCGTTATTTTTCATCACTACCTCCCAGTACTGGGAGTGGGTAATTTGTGTGCCTGCTGCCTTCCTTGGATGTGGTAGCCGTTTTGCATGCTCCCTATCCGGAATCGAACCCCGATTCCCCGTAGTAATCACAGTAGGCACTTAACTGACCATCGACAGTCAATAGGGCGGACCATCGAGAGACCCGTCGCCAGGCGTGAAATCCAGTGCAATCGACCAGTGAGTTATCCAGAGTCACCAAAGCGGAGCATGCCGCCCTTTGGCCCCGCCGCCCTCACCTAGAGGGAAAAGACGACGACCGCGACAAGAGGACGGATGACACGCATCAGTCTCAGTTTATGTAGCGTCGCGATTTGTAACAGTCGACGCGGGTGCCCACACACGTGACGGCACGCAGGCGACAACGACGCACCGACCGATCGCGGCCTGCGTCACATGTATTAGCTCTAGAATTGCCACAGTTATCCATCGCCTCCAAGGAGGATTACGGTCCCAAGGATTAGGTCCGGGTCCTTAGCCATTCGCGGTTTTGCACGTTCTAATGTGTGGCATGAATTTACTTGCATGGCTTAAGCTTTGAGACAAGCATATGACTACTGGCAGGATCAACCAGGTATCGTTCTTTCGTGTGTCCGATCGTTTCGTTATTGGCGACGACAACGAATGCGTTGCGGGAGGTGCAGCCGACGCCGCATTTCGACAGGCTTGGCATGCTCTCCTGGCTACAGAAGGAGACACGAGAAGGCTGCAGCAACGACAGTTCCACTGAAAACTGATGGAGTGAATAACGAACAGAAACGAAATCATACACCAGCACTGGTCAGGCGAGCGAGTTCGAGGAAATACATGCCATTTACCGATGAGCAGTAGACACGTATCTAACGATGAGCCAAATGGTGGTAGACAAAAGGTTGCTGTCGCTGAGTGTCGCCACACGCAGACAACTGCTGGAAAAAGGCAGCCGGTAGAGGCAAGCGGGCAGCTATTTCGACCCACAAAACTTGTCATAACATCACTACAAAATTTTGTAGTGATCTTATAACATGCATATGAATGTGTTATAAATTTGAATAAATATTATTAGTTCTACTCCATATTGAGCAATCTTTAAAGAACAGTGTTTTTGTTTATTGGAATTTTATTCCATGTGTACCAACGCTGTACTTGTGTGTATGTGTGTGTGTGTATGTATATATATATATATATATATATATATATATATATATATATATATACATGTGTGTGTATATGAAGAAATATAGTTTTAAGGTATGCTATATTTATGAGATAAAGTGCTCAATATCAAAGATAAAGTTTATGTAAATGTAAAAGTGAACATTGAAGTCAACACTCACAGGCAATAGATTGCATTTAGTATGAAACAGTCTGTTGCCTCTGAGTGTTGACTTCAATGTTCATGTTTGTTTATATATATATATATATATATATATATATATATATATATAATCATTGAAATCAGTGTTAACATTAACAGCAGGGACTCTGTAAAGGTGGAAGGAGAAATCGGGCCACCGCAACAAAATTTGAAGACACAAATATCCATCATTATTTCTTCTATGTGCTGTGTTCCTTCAGGATTTTGGTGATCACGACTCTCCACAATTCTTTTTGACTTCTTAATAGCGTTTGTCTTTTTCTCATCTCTCCCAAATCCTGCTCTGCCAGGATTTGTATTCTTATTTCTTCACGTGTCATTTGTCTTTCATCATGGTACCCATTGTGAGCATGTATGGCACCTATTCCCAGCTTTCAGTACATATCAACAAAATCAAGAATTGGAATGCAATGGGGAGGGGTTAATCACTGGCTGGTTGGTGTAAAGCTCAGGTGATTGTTGCATTATATGTTTACATTATATTTTAAATACTTTTAAATAATTGTTATCTTTCTTCATAAATTATAGATTAATTATATTTATTTTAAATTGATATTCACAAAAATGGCAATATTAGTGGATGTGCATTGTTGGGTAATGGATAATGGAACAGAATGAGAAATTGGAAATTGCCAAGTTTGAATTCCATTTGAATTGGTTACATTCACTTTCATGCAAATAACATTGGGAAAGGTACGAATCTATCTCTCCTACCCCTGCTATGGATTAAATAGTTTTAAGTAATAGTTTAGCAGACTATTATTTTTAAAGTAAGTTTATCTTTGTTCCAATGTCTGGAGGTTGATGGGGGCCAGATGGGGCCATAATAAGAAAGTTTATTCGCTGAGCTAGCGTGGGAAAGATAGATAGTAGAAAGGTTTCAGCAAGTTTGTTCTTACCGATCAAGAGATGTAAACATGTTCTCTTTTGTGCCCGAAACAGCGCCCCACCCTCCAGATAGATTAGATGTTGATATGATTAATAAAAATAGCTAAATTAAAATTCTCTGTGTTGAAGTCATTCATTGCTGAACCAAAACAATTGACAATCTGCAGCTGATTGAAAAAGCTGAGCTGAGGTCATTTACTGCTGTTAGCTAACAACAATAGCAGGACATATTGGGTTCTATAGACTTGTTTGGCAACCAGCCTACTGCAAGAACAAATGGCAACCTACAGATTTTAAGTTTAACTGTAAATATTGCTTATAAATAATATAATAATTTATAATTTGAAATTATAATTTTTATCGTTTGTTATTTTTGTAGGAAAATTGATTAAATCTGACATATTTTTTTAATTTATTTCTTTAAACATTATTATTTTTTAAATGGATACTCATATTTGAGTAGATGCTCTGTTTTTTTTATTCATTTATTAAGCAGTACATTTATTTATTTACATCTACCATCCTGAATATTTTAGAAATCTTTTTAGACAAATATGCACCCTCCAGCAGAATTCAAACCAGAGTTCCCAAGGGGAAGTCCTCATTAGATTTGACAGGACTTAGACCAACTTCATTCGTTATATATATTATGATTAATATATTTATTCATTTGTTTACTTTGAAGTAATATATTTTTTTAACTTTTTCTACAGTTACCAAATTTTTCTGCATTAGTATTTAGTTTTTGCACCATTATTCTGAAAGAAGATCCTTTGTCTTATTTTTACACTCTGTTTTTGCTTAAAGTTATATTTTTAGCAATTTTGCATTTTCTACTCTTGTTCTTTTTTATCAGTTGATAGTTTAGATGCTAGTACTATCAAAAAGGTAGTATATAAATTATTTTATACTAATTAATATAATGACTTCATCATATTCATATATTTTAGGCCAAAATCCTAATTTATATTTTCATTTTCTACTTCTACAATTGACAAACTTTTCAGTATTTGTGTTTGTTTATTTATATATGACTATTTCATAATTTGTCTTGCTTTATAATGTTTTTGTTTAGCCAAAAGTTTATACATTTACAAAAATACATTAATTTTTGGGGAACTTCTAAAACATATTTATGTGGCACCATTTAACGAGGCAGAAAGGTAAAAGAAAGAAAAGAAGGAAAGGAGAGGCTAAGAACCGAATCGTGAGTGATAAGCAAGAACACATACACAGCTAAGAGACAATGGATAAAGGGATATTTTGATAAGTAACAAATGGCGAAAGAGTGTCATTACAATGACAGGGAAATTCTGAGTAAAAAGAAAGGGAAAGAGGGAAAGAATCAGATATGTTTTGGCATCGGCTGTGTTATCTAAGGATATGAAAACAAACTATTGGTACGGGAAGACATCTTATTATCAACTACAGACCGGCTGGCCAAAGAAAGAAAAAAAAATTCAAATGAAAATGTTATTTCGTTAAGTGACGAAAAACAGACAACTAAAAGGACTTGGACAGATATGAAAAATTAAAAAAAAAACACCCCCGAGCGTCCGACGGAACCTTCTTGGCCTGCGATAATAAAATTTTGTTATCAGGAATTTGTACTGAGGGAAAATGAATGTTTTTCTTTCTTTCTTCGAGGCGACAGACTGACTGGAACTTTGGAGATGTTTCTTTTTGAGACCGTGTCAAGAAGACCACACATTCTGATAATTAGCGATAAAATACCTGACGTAAACCACGTGTAGAACAAGAGTTATGACCGCCATTGTCATATTGTCCCGTTCGCGGCTGGAGAAATGATAAACCATTAAGGGGAAGAAAAGGGAAAGGGATGAGATCATTTTTTTTTTAAGCAAGATATTTTTTTTCTTCCTGAAACAAAGCCGCAGATTCGTCCACGCCCGACTGAGACATCATTGGTCGAGTGGTGATCACGTGATGCACGAGGGAGGCTGTTGCCGCCCATCTGGAGGATGAGTAAGAGAGGTTGCCACGAAGATGTGGGGAGGGCAGTTCACGCCCCTCTGAAGTATGATGAGAAGGTGGGAGTGAGGAAAGGTTCCCAAAAATGGAAAAAGATGGAAATTTCTAACCAGAGAGGTGGATATGTATTTAGAATTATCGAGGAACCCCCCCGGCGCCGACAAACTCACCCCGGTTTTGGTCGGCGCCCATATAAACGAAGCCACAACGAGCAGAAATGAGTCGAGACCCAGCAGTTCCCAGAGTCAGTCTCCAGTTGAGGCAAGCCTCGCAGATAGCTGACCAGGATTCACGCACATTTTCCGGACCCATCTCTTCAAACCAAGAACAATTATTTTGAAGAGCGACTTAGATCCAGATCACCGAAATAAGTTTTTCTTTTGACTTTCGTCCAAAGACCCACCGAAACACCAATTTCTTAGAGAGCAGACGACTTGAAGTGTTAAAACTTGCCTAGCGGAAAACGACGTGTCACAATCCATAGAACGGGTCGGGAGATAGATGCAGTCCTATGTATCGAACAACTAGAGATAAAGTTTGTTACCTTTTTCTTTGATACTTTGAACTTTTGAGTTTTCATTTTATTGCCTTTTATGCATATTTGTGTGGTATCACCCCCGTTGAACTCGGTTTGTAGTACGGCCCCGACGACTGATTGATTTCCTCTGCCTAGATCAATTCACAACGTGGGTAGGCAGACTGGGAATCAAAGTAGGACGTCACAGTTGGTGCCGTGGTAGACTGGGATAGAACGACACGGTTGGCGCTGCGACCAGGGGACGACGTCACATTTATATACATATATAAATTATATATTTTCAAAAGGTTGCCATAGCAGGAGTTGACAGAGGTACAAGCACCCACTGTGTATAAAATGCTTCTGTAGCATGCATCACAAATAGCTTCTGACAACTAAGTTCAGCTCCAAGCTGAAGAATGGGCAATGGCAGACAACCGGCACCTGATAACCAGTTGCTTTGGGTAGATGGAGCTTGACTGCCCAAGAAGTCAGTCCATCTAGGGAAAAGGAAAACTGATTTTAATTTTAAACCTCTGCTGCTCTGTGGTCATACACAAACACAGAAAAGGCGATGGAAGTAAATCGAAACAGAAAATCCAAACCAGAGTGAATCCCCGAAGCCAGTTGGCTGACAACTTTCTGGCAACTCCTGCAACAAAGCCATCCCCAAATGTAGTGCTTTGTGTTCCTTTGGGTTTTGTCGGTATGGCCTAGAGGGTGTAGATATAGAGTCTGGGCTGCACACAGTCTCCATAGATCATCACTCAGACCAACATTCTGGAGGTCTGGGACACAATTCTCAAGACCGATAGACCCCTTAAGGAGTATGGTGCCACTGCTCTCAAGTCATGTAGATCCCCTGAAAAGTATCAAGGCCAAAACTCTCAAGTTCCATAGACCCCTGGCGAGTATAGCAAATAGTAGGTTTATTATAGGATGGAGCTTGCTAGTTTTGAATTCATAGTTGCCCTCTTCTCAGCTATTATTTGTAATTGATGTTATCTGTTACTATGCATCAACCTACATAAAATGAGCAATAAAATGGGTATGTAAAAATAAGATATAATCCACAATTTTGAGGATTGGATTACCATTAGTGATTAAAACCGCGAAGATTGTAATTAATCTTACATGAAATTGATTATGATTAATATTTTCTGTTACTATGCATCAAACTACATAACGTTACAATTGGTATTTAAAATAATCAATCATAATCTGCCATATTTAAGAGTTGGATCAGAGTTAGGGATTAAAACCACAAACATTTAATCTTCCATTCTTTTTATTAATATTACATGGAATTGATTGTAATTGATGTTTTCTGTTTCTATGCATCAATGTACACAAGAATCATCATTGAATGGGTATGTAAAAAAAATATAATGTATTCTGCCATTTTGAGCCTTGGATAACCATTGGTGCGTAAAACCACATTTTGCTGTATCAATTATTGTTATTAATATTATGTGGAATTGATTGTAATTGATGTTTTCTGTTTCTATGCATAAATGTACACAAGAATCATCATTGAATGGATATGTAAAAAAATATAACGTAATCTGCCGTTTTGAGCCTTAGATAACCATTGGTGCTTAAAACCACATTTTGCTGTTTCAATTATTGTTATTAATATTATGTGGAATTGATTGTAATTGATGTTTTCTGCTTCTATGCATCAATGTATACAAGAATCATCGTTGAATGGGTATGTAAAAAAATAAAACGTAATTTGCCATTTTGAGACTTGTATTACCATTAGTGCTTAAAACCACATTTTGCTGTTTCAATTATGGTTATTAATATTGCGTGGAATTGATTGTAATTGATGTTTTCTGTTTCTATGCATCAATGTACACAAGAATCATCATTGAATGGGAATGTAAAAAAAGTAAAACGTAATCTGCCATTTTGAGCCTTGAATACCCATTGGGGCTTAAAACCACAGTTTGCTGTTTCAATTATCCTTATTAATATTATGTGGAATTGATTGTAATTGATGTTTTATGTTTCTATGCATCAATGTACACAAGAATCATCATTGAATGTGTATGTAAAAAAATAAAACGTAATCTGCCATTTTGAGCCTTAGATAACCATTGGTGCTTAAAACCACATATTGCTGTTTCTATTATTGTTATTAATATTATGTGGAATTGATTGTAATTGATGTTTTCTGTTTCTATCCATAAATGTACACAAGAATCATCATTGAATGGATATGTAAAAAAATATAACGTAATCTGCCGTTTTGAACCTTAGATAACCATTGGTGCTTAAAACCGCATTTTGCAGTTTCAATTATTGTTATTAATATTACGTGGAATTGATTGTAATTGATGTTTTCTGTTTCTATGCATCAATGTACACAAGAATCATCATTGAATGTGTATGTAAAAAAATAAAACGTAATCTGCCATTTTGAGCCTTAGATAACCATTGGTGCTTAAAACCACATATTGCTGTTTCTATTATTGTTATTAATATTATGTGGAATTGATTGTAATTGATGTTTTCTGTTTCTATCCATAAATGTACACAAGAATCATCATTGAATGGATATGTAAAAAAATATAACGTAATCTGCCGTTTTGAACCTTAGATAACCATTGGTGCTTAAAACCGCATTTTGCAGTTTCAATTATTGTTATTAATATTACGTGGAATTGATTGTAATTGATGTTTTCTGTTTCTATGCATCAATGTACACAAGAATCATCATTGAATGTGTATGTAAAAAAATAAAACGTAATCTGCCATTTTGAGCCTTAGATAACCATTGGTGCTTAAAACCACATATTGCTGTTTCTATTATTGTTATTAATATTACGTGGAATTGATTGTAATTGATGTTTTCTTCTTCTATGCATCAATGTACACAAGAATCGTCATTTAATGGGTATGTAAAAAAGATAAAACGTAATCTGCCATTTTGAGACTTGTATTACCATTAGTGCTTAAAACCACATTTTGCTGTTTCAATTATGGTTATTAATATTACGTGGAATTGATTGTAATTGATGTTTTCTGTTTCTATGCATCATTGTACACAAGAATCATCATTGAATGTGTATGTAAAAAAAATAAAACGTAATCTGACATTTTGAGCCTTGAATAACCATTGGTGCTTAAAACCACATATTGCTGTTTCAATTATTGTTATTAATATTACGTGGAATTGATAGTAATTGATGTTTTCTGCTTCTATGCACCATTGTACACAAGAATCATCATTGAATGTGTATGTAAAAAAAATAAAACGTAATCTGCCATTTTGAGCCTTGAATAACCATTGGTGCTTAAAACCACATTTTGCTGTTTCAATTATTGTTATTAATATTACGTGGAATTGATTGTAATTGAAGTTTTCTGCTTCTATGCATCATTGTACACAAGAATCATCATTGAATGTGTATGTAAAAAAAATAAAACGTAATCTGCCATTTTGAGCCTTGAATAACCATTGGTGCTTAAAACCACATTTTTCTGTTTCAGTTATTTTTATTAATATTACGTGGAATTGATTGTAACTGATGTTTTCTGTTTCTATGCATCATTGTACACAAGAATCATCATTGAATGGGTATTTAAAAAAAATAAAACGTAATCTGCCATTTTGAGACTTGTATTACCATTAGTGCTTAAAACCACATTTTGCTGTTTCAATTATGGTTATTAATATTACGTGGAATTGATTGTAATTGATGTTTTCTGTTTCTATGCTTCAAACTATATAAGTATCAGCATTAAAATGGGTATGTAAAAAATCTATCGTAATCTGCCATTTACTGTTTTGGATTACTGTTATTGCCACATCGTAAGTATTTAATTTATATTTCTATATTTTTAATACTTATTTGATGTCTTTAAAAAAAGCTAAACTGAAAAATTTTGTATATTTAATTAAAAAAAAATATATATAGATTTCAGACCTAGTTTTGTCATCAAATATCTGGGAAGTTTGTTTACTGTGTCAGCCTGAGGACAACTCCTCGTCGATGACTAGCCTCACAACATGTGTACACACATACATACACGTCTATGTGTGTAGTGAAATTAAATCTTTCTCTTTGAGAATTCAAGAAGCACTGAATCTTATCTATCTAATCACACAAGTGTTGTTTAATGGAAACAATTGTTATCCCTCCCCTGAACAACTTGGCTGGGTTCAAAGACCTTGTGGGCATTCAGATACTTTGAACTTAGGTGCACCTGATATAGTATATGTTGCTGATTTCTGTCTTCTTAATAAAAACAGGATTTGACTTATTAAGAACACCGTGTAGGGAAAGAACAGTTGTTTCCCCTTGGGTTGAACGCATGGGGATTCAGCCACTTTATAGAGGAGAATTCTTTCATTTGGGCATCTATTTTTAAGGAACGCAATACCTTCCTAACCACTAGGGCGTCTACACACATGGAAAATGGACATGTACACAGCCTAATGTAGAGAAAAAATAAAGGAATTTTGACTCACCTTGTTACGGACGGTCAAACAAAGGCTGGTATGTTTATTTCTTTGTTCGTTTCTTCTGTTAAAACATTCTCGTCCTTGGAACTGTGTGAATAAAATCATTTCTTTTCGGACATGTGTAAATCATCTTAAAAACATGTGTATGTAAGTTGTATTTATGGCCTTATTAAATCTTTTGTTCATTACAGGCGTGTATCTCGTCT